>CAFUXE010000486.1:0-34660 GCA_903364295.1 Serranus cabrilla
AAACACCATGTTAAAAAATGGCCCAATTTTCAAAAAGTCATACTATAGCATGTCCATTTTTGTTGAAACAGGTCAAATTTTAAAATGTCTAAAAATGCTTAAAATGGTTTAATTATACTCTAAATCCCTGAAAATTCTCATTTTAGCCTAAAAGCTGAAATACTTCTTTGGCCACCGTGCCTTTTTCCTGCCAGCTTCCCTCGTCAAGACAGTTTGAACGATCCATTTAACAGCACAATCTAAAAAACACTTTGCCGCGACAGAGTCAAACTCAAACGGATGCTAACTTTAGCTTCAGCAGTGTTCACTTTCCATTAATCTCAGAACGAAACTGGTAGTTTACAGTAACTTGACTGATGCAGAGAACTGCGCCGCATCTCCAGATCGGACTCTGGCTCTGCAGCAACACACTCATTAGCAGAGTTTAATGGTTTGAAATTACAGCTCACGTCTCATCCGTCTCAGCCAACGCTTTAATTGGGGGATTTTATTGGACAAGAACAAATCTTATTAGATTTCTCAATAAAAAAAGAACAAACTGTAAAATGGTCAGTATATCTTTGTCCCTGGTTCTGATTGATTAAATCATTATTTTTTATTTTGGGTTTCGGCACAAAGTCAATTTTGATGATAATGAGGAGAGAATGTTGGTTCATTTGTTTGAGCGAGGGGTTTGTTTAAGCGGATATCTGCCGATCCTTTTACTGGATGGGATCATTCAGAACGTCATGTCAAATATGTTTTACAGACGTGAAGGGTAGATCAAGTCAAAGCATTAATAAATAACCGATCCATCCAAACGTCCTGAGACAATGTGAGGCTTGTCTTTTCTCATTTATTTATTTTCAGTTCCTGGAGTTCTGTCGCTATGTGTTTTTCTACAGGACGGTTACAGACTCTCAGATTGTTAGGATCTCCAGTTTTCCTTTTATGGCCCTAAATGACTGCAGTGCTGAAAGTGCTTGAACAGTGTTAAAATGCCTCTTTTTCCTGGTTTAAACATATTTTTTAGGCCTTTTAATAACATTGTATTACTACTTAGTGCACGGACGTTAGACAGCTGAACAATTAAAGTGTCACAAACTGTTTTTCCTCCATAAAATCACATTTGCTTCGTATAAAGACAAAAAAGAACTATCTTGTGAGGCAAATGGAGATTATTCTAACCTACTAGAAAATACTATTTAAAGTGAAGACTAAAATAAACAACAAGGACCAGCGTGTGAATTGGAGAGAGAGATTTATTTTTTTTTAAAAAAGGGACAGGGCCGGCTTCCCTGTCCTATTTATGCACTTATAAACGATCTTAGATTAATTTGTTCAAAAACACGGTATGTTGATTCATTGGATCAGATCCAACTTCCACAGGGTTCAAAATACTGACACAAACTAATGCAGTTTAGCATCAAAAGAAGCAATTAAGTGCATGGTAATTATTATATATAACAATGTGCAGCAATGTCAGCATTTGGAGGACAGTGCATTAGTGTGACTATAAAATGGCGTCCTTAGTCGTGTCTCTATTTTTAGCGCCTCCATTATTCAAGCTCAAACTTTCTTTCTTCATTTGGCTTTTTAATGTCGTGTTGAGATGCAGGTGGCATTTAAAAGTTATTAAAATGAGCTAAATTTGGTTGCATAATCCATGCACAGAAACAAGTGAATGCAGATCAGCGCCTCACTTGCCACGAGATGAAAAACACTGTATGGTGTCACATGAAACTCAAGTGACTCATTAAAGCGCCTTTAAATGTCAGCTGTCTCTCCTCTCTCGCCCCCCCTGCAGGGAGCCCCAGCATCACTCCGTTCCTTACCACTACTACGAGCCACGCGGCCCAGACGAGTGCGCCATGTACATTTCCCACGAGCGCGGGCGGCGGGGCAGCCACCACCGCTTCATCACGGAGAAGCGGGTCTTCGCTAACTGGGCTCGGACTTTTGACATCCACTTCTACCAGCCGGACTGGAGCCCCCCGCCTCTCCCCGCCAACCGGACGCTGGAGGGGACGGTCACGGCGGCGCCCCTGGTACCCCAGAAGACGTGACCTGTGTGGTGGTGGAGAAAAATACTTTAGGGATTCATCAGACTAAAGATGGGGGAACATTTGCATCGAGGCCAGCTGAACCTTTAACAGGAGGATAAAACACGACAAGACAAACAAAGACTGAGGCTTGTTGATCCTGCTGGACATTTGTTCTGAACATTTCTGCTCCAGCCGTGTGTCTGTTTACGGAGGTGAACCAGTTCAGAGCTGTGCATCAGTTGTGCAACCTTGTACAGTTTATACAAGGCAGAAACATCATTAAACACTCCATTCTCCATGCATGCATGCAGTGTCTTATACCGTGGCTCCTCTTCGTCTTTGTGTGAGTGTGTACGCTGTTTGTTTACCTGAGAAACTCGAGTTAGGGTTCTTCACAAAGCTGCCGGATCAAGGATCTGTGCAGGATTCACTGCTTACAGGTCACTGAAAGAAAAACACCAACACAATGCCCGTAAGCTAACAGTGTGGTGCTGGAGAGAGCTGTGTACTGAGCCGGAGGCTGAATACTAATAATAGTGAAGTTAAATTTGGCTATTTGAAGTGTGAATCATCACTATTCAGATTCATATTCATCTGCCGTTTTCAAATATTGAGGAGGTCAAGCCAGATGAGGTTCTTTAGATCCCTCTGTCGCGCAACAAAGACTTCTTAAAAGCAGGTATGAATCACTTCCCTGACTTTCATTTTTATAACCTTTCAGATGTGCGCATTGTAAGCTCACCCAAGTCAAACTTTGCGATTCAGCTCTTCCTGGCTAAGTGACAAGTGTGTAACATTAACTGGGAGGTTTTATCTTGTGTGTGTGCACCTGCCCGGCCCCGTACGTGTGTGTCATAAGGCTTTGTCGGCTCCTGTCACCACTTAATAGCGCGATTTATATAGCTACAAGCCGGATTTCCATGTAAATGCACAGCCATGTCACACAAGACAAGTGGGAGATTAAAATCGAAAGCAGGGATGCAGCAGCGCCATCCATCCTACTATACAGTGTTCATCTGCTGCCGCCGCCCGGATCACCTCGCAGGAGAATTACTCCGTTTTTTGTTAAACTGATGAGTATGTGATCTGTCAGTCTTCTCCTCTCTCGCTCTCGATTGTGTTTTATGTGCACTCTTCTCTCATTTGATGGAGTATATGCTGCTTGTAGACTGCCCCTTCTTTTCTCCCACATCCTCTAGATTTCCCTCTCCTCCTTCTCTCATGAATAAGAATCAGGTGTCGGTGTGGGGAAGGCGTGGAGACGTGTGGTTATCTTAGCGGTACATCCCGGTGCTGAGTCCTCATTGATTTTGCCCTCATCACTGTCACGTGAGGATGAGAGGAGGGACGCAGCGGGTCAGATACAAAGGTGCTCACAGCGCGAGGACATGTTTGACATCACGTCTCCTCGGGGGAGACGAGCACACGATTACTTTTCATACATCACAAACCGCTGCAGGAGTTACCGCTGCTACTGTACCGACAGAGCGGCTGCTGACTTTGTGCTGCAGCGAAGATCGAAGATGTTTGTTTTCTGAACACTCAAACGGCTGTGCACAACCGTCTGTATCAGCAGAGAGAAAAGCACTTGAATATTTTTGGTTTTTGTCTAATTAACTGAGTCGTAGTATGTAATTTGGGGCTGTGACCACTGGCTATTTTCATTTGAGATTAATTGTTCGGCCTATAAAAGAGAGAAAATTGCCAATCATAGGTTCCCAGGGCAACAGTTATTTAGTACAAACAACAGTTCAAAAGATATTCAGCTGGCAGTGCTATAAAACAGAGAAAAGCAGAAATCCTCACATTTGACAAGGTGAAACCTGTGGAATATTTTAAATGTTTGCTTCATGAATACTTAAAGAAATAGTTTGACATTTTGATCACTGAGATACTTTCTTGCTGAGAGTTAAAAGAAAGGTGATGCGCCTCTCATGTCTGGAGCTAGCAGCTGGTTAGCTTAGCATAAAGTGATACTGAAATGTAAAAAGACAATTTGCTGTTTTACTGGAGGTTATGCACCGGACTGTTTCTGGATTTAACGTCGTTGGTGCCAAATAAAGAAATATTACAGCACACGACCCGACAGAAAACGTCAAGTTTTTGTATGGATAAATAAATAAATTACAGTGAGCTGTAAAAGAGCTGGTTGGTGGATTTTGCTATATTTGGACAATGGTGGAATATAAATAAGTACTTTTACAATAGGAGGAATTATTATACTCCACTACATTTATTTGACAGAAGTTGTATAAAATTGGATCAACTACAACAGGGGTGTCAAACTGATCCAGCAAAGGGCCGAGTGGCTGCAGGTTTTTGTTCCAACCAAGCAGGAGCACAGGTGATCCAATTAATCAGCTGATTGAAGACAGCTGAGGTGATTTGATTGATTGGATTCAGGTGCATTTCTTCTTGATTGGAACAGAAACCTGCAGCCACTCGGCCCTTTACTGGATCAGTTTGACACTCCTGAACTACAACCTTAACATGCTATGAGAAAAACAGAAAAATAAAACTCTACCACTTTGAAAGGTGTCATTTTACAGAATGAGAACATTTACTGAATTGATATTGAATTGATTACTGATGCTAACTAAATGCTGTATACACAATTTTATGTTTTCAAACTAGACCGTATATTAATCATGGACGTAGTCATGGTGACGTCGCCCATTGGATTGTGGACCGCCTGTTTGAAGAATTAACTTTACGTTTGTCGCCGTTTTTGTTTTTTGAAACCGGGAGAGACCATATTTGGACCGCGGAGGCACGAGGACGGGTGTATCTAAAAATAAATTGTTAATGCTAAAACCAAATGTACGTTATTTAACGGAAAAAATGAAAAGCCGAATCCTGGGAGTGTCTTAGTAAAACCGAACGCGGAGAAGTTATTCTTGGATGTTTACTTGTAATTATGTATTTTTATACTTTTAGGACCTGCGTTTGTCATCCACCACTGATTTTGGACAGGCTGGTGCTTGCCGTCTTTATGCTAAGCTAAGCTAACTGGCTGCTGACTCCAAGCACATGAGAGTGGTATCGATCTGAATCTCAGCAAGAAATCATTTCCTCCAAAACATCAAACTATTCCTTTAAATGAATAATCAATTGTTGCCTATTCATTTCCTGTTGCTGGACCAACTGACTAATCAGCTCTGATGTTGTTGATCTGTTTTCTTTTTGCACATGATGGAAATGTATCATTCCACTGAATAAAATACTTTTTATCAGTACTTTGCATTCAGCCGTTTCTATATGTAACATCATGATTAAAAACGTGAGAAATAGAATTTGAATATATGTGTGTGTGTAGAAGCCCCCGACATGAGCATGAAACAGAGGTTTTGTGGAGGCCAGTGACTCACCTTCACCCTCCGCTGACGGCAGCTGCCGCTTTTCCTTTTCAATCTCTCTCTTCCTGTCTGGTTGTGACATCAGGCTGTGTCACACTGAAATAATAATGAAAGACAGGCAGCGTTACGAGGCCATTACTCCCCAGAGCTACAAATAGATCCCTGACTGCTTTCCTTTTTCATATAGATCTGAAAATACTACTGAAGGTAAAGCACACAGATCAAGGAAACGTGATAAGCTAATGAAGGGAAAACAGGCATTCAGCAGAGGGTCATAAACACTTCAATTATTAGACTATTGAGCAGGATCAGTGAAAAGCACTAAATAGGAATTTTGTAGGATTGGTTTCTCTTTATAAAGGGCTGAAGAATAATGCCTTTCTCTTTATCCTCCACTAACATGCACAAAAACACACAAAAACTGGGGCTGCAACTAGCAATTATTGTCATTCTCAATCTTTTTTGTTGCTTACTTGATAAATTGTTTGATCTATAAATATGGTTCCTGCAGGATTAACCCAGTTAAAGACTTTGTAACAACCATTTTAATAGCACACTGAATGTAATTTAATACCTGTTTCACAGTTAGCCAAAGTATCAAGGGTGAAGGCTGGAAAAACGGCCCAGAATTATTTATTTTATAACAGTTTTTAAACACTTCACAGCAGTATGTGACAGTAATTTCTAATGATATAATTAAATAAATCAATGTGACCTGATTAAGCAGCAAAGACATTGATAATTGGCGTAACCCATAAAAAATGATTATTTAAATCTTTGCTAAAATTGACATTTGGCTGTTATGAGTCAATGAGCTTCCCTGCTAGTGATTGTTTGCTACGGGTCAGATGGTGCCGACTGAATCGCTCCCAAAAATGATCAAACAGCCTCCTGCTCACACAACTGACTCTCAATCAGACAAACAACCAACATTACATCTTTCAGCAGCAGAAAGCCTTCAGGACTTGTAAATTATGTTTGGGTTTAACATTCCTTCAAAGGCCTCTTTGTGAGAAAACTTAATCCAGTTCTTTTGAAGACTTTTTCAAGACCTCCAGACACTCTAATAAAATCCAAATAATCAAAAAATATTGAGAAATTGCCTTTTAAAATTTCCCACAGCTCATTGTTGGCATCTTAAAACATCTCGTTTTGTTAGATCAACACGCTAAAAACAAAATAACGGCAATTTACAAAAACAGAAAAGACGGCTTCTTTATACTTACTTGACTTAATAATCAGAGTTATTTTTGAACGGAATGAAAACTGGTGTTAGCACGACATGATACAAGATTGTCTTGATTAAATAATGGCTAAAACTAATAAGGAACTGAAGAAATTGGAAACAGAGTGACAGTTAATTCTTTACCTGGAGGAGAGGAGGCTGCCAAATGTTCTCTTCATATGTTGATGGTATTTCTCGTGTCCTGTAAATAAAAACAAATGTGGTTGTTGCAGTTTGGCTGGAATAGTTTTGTATGACTCGGTCACAAACTCAGCTTTAAGTAAAAAGTATCTTACCAGCTTATTCTGGAGCTTCCAATCACGCACAG
Organism: Serranus cabrilla; assembly: GCA_903364295.1. NCBI lineage: Eukaryota > Metazoa > Chordata > Actinopteri > Perciformes > Serranidae > Serranus > Serranus cabrilla. The sequence goes on from CAFUXE010000486.1 coordinate 6,934, forward strand.
AAGTTTGCTCAGCTGTCATGTAGATGGAAGGACTTGTAGGTATTGGGTCGGGTCATAAAAGGTCAAAAGATCCGTCTGAAAGCAACAGAAAAAACATTAGTTAGGTCATTTTACGATAGTTGAACTCACAGAAATCTATTTATTTTTTCAATACATTTTAATTGACTAAAACTCACCTCAAGGTCCATTTAATAGCTTTTTTTTTTTTTTTAGCTTCCTACCACATTTCACTGACCCAACATCAGCCTGATCAACTCACTGCACTTTGTTTCCATCTTCACTCAGCTGGAGCTGCAGATTTCAAGGACCCAGGAAAACACCTCACAGTGTCATCAACACATTGAGTTTGCCCGGTTGTTGATGTTCAAGTTTTTCTGAGCATTTGTTAAGGGGTTTTTGATAAAAACCAGAAGTTAATTCTTGACTTTGGGAACAGTACTTGATGCCCAACAAAGTGTCCATTATCAGGAATTATTGGGCAGCAGGGAAATGCGTCAGACGGTTGTTTCCGCGAGGCCATTAGTTCCCGATTATGGAAAGGCATTAACCCACCTTTACCAAAGTCAATTCATTCATTCCCTCTTTATTCCTTTCCACTTCTCCTAATTCGGAAATGCATATTAGCCTCTCGGTTCTGAACTGAAGCAGGAAAAACATGGCGGCCTGGTCACAAACTTTCTCATATTACAGCTAAAAAGACTAAAGCTGCTTCTCAAAGTCACGAGTGTGCAGGTGTGCGTCGTGGACAGGTCTAATAAGTTTAAGTCAGCGCTACAATGTCTAAACTAATGCACGAAATGGATCCGGTTTTGGCATCAGTGCTTTTCAACATTTTGTTGCTTAAATTCAAGGAAGAAAGTATTTTATAGATTTGTCTTTTATTCCAGATTTCCAGAAAAAAGAAAGTTGTGCACACGGCGCGCCGAGGATACACACGAGCATCCTTGGAAACGGACAGAAAGAAATCCTTCTTCTTTTCTTTTGAGGATCCTTAACATCAGAAAAGTCCTTTGGTGGATGTCGGTGATGCAGTATCCTTCAAATTCAGTCGTTTGAGAAATGTTTAAGGTGCCTCTCAAAGTCAAGGAAGGATTCTCAAAAATTGAGGCAAGAAACAGGAAAAAGGGTATTTAAAGATTGTATTTATAATTAATCTGCCTTGTATGACGGTTGTGAGTGGCCCGGCGGGGGGAAATCTGTCTGAATGGGAAGGTGACGAGACGCAGAGCAAATAAAACACGAGTTCAACAGATTCGACTGGTTAGCAGGCGAAACATGTGCATGAGATAATGTTTCTGCAACAGCCAATGGTTTCCTGTAGTTGTCCCCTACAAATAATCTAATAAATACATATTCAATAATATTATATACAAGGAGTCCATTAAGTGTCTTTACAATTAAAAAATATATTACAAAGGCAATTGATGAGATGTCTTCACCAGATTAGTTATATGTTCTCAGTGGTTATAATTTGTGTATTTCCACATATTTGTCTGTTCATTTGCTTTTGTAATACATGTTTTAGTTGTAAAGAGACTTTATGTATAATATTGTTATCACGGGAGCTAAACATAGCGAAATGATTTCCTCTGCTCAGAATACTGTTTGTTTGTAGAAGCCGAAGCCTCTTTGCTTTCTTAGTTTCTCCTTGTGTGTAAAATCGACTTTGCATAAAAGAATGACACATTCAAACAATGCGTTCTGGACAACGAACAGAAAGCTCTTCATATTGATTACAGGGTTTCCTCTCTAAGCGAGCCATCATCAAAATGTGACACTCGCTCCTTTTCTTCATTTTTGTTTTCTTACTCAAAGTTTAAAAGAAGCCACATTTAAATTCCAGGCTACAGTAAGCAAATGCCACTGAGCATGATTTATGCCACTGCTATTGTTGCAGATGAGAATGAAAATGTGTGACTGCTGAAATTACTATCATCATTCCTGGGAATGATTGACATTACAAAGGCTCGCTGACAGGCAAGCAGTTGGAAATCCAGAGTTTCCATGGAAATTGGACAACCTGTCACCGTCTCCCGACAGCATGTGTGCGCTTGTGAGTGTTTGTGCGTGAATCATTAAATTTAGCAGCCTGCCACATGGGGCTAATGCCGACGTTGTTCCACTTCTGAAGACAACGAGCGTCTGTGTGCGCGCCCACCGGTGAATACCGACGCCGTTTGTCGTTTGAACAACCTGTGTGACATATTCAGAGCATCCTGCCCGACTCTACAGCCTGAAATCTCTCTGCCTCTTTGGAGACGGCTGCTCTAATATTGTCCTGTCACTGGCTTTCACCCCACCCAGTCAGGTGTGAAGGAAAACAGACACAGATCTTTATTAGCATAGGGAAACCATAGTGACAGAGGAGACGGGAGAGTACATCACCGCCCTGAAAGGCGGAGTATATTCAATTCCATCTGCGGCGGCTGAACGAAAGGCGCAGAGGAAATGGAGACAATTTTGAAGTGGGTTTAAGAACAAACAAATCCATCTGAGAAAGGTTGGCTTTAATTTTTAGTGTATCTGCTGCCAGCCCGGTATCCACTGATTGTGTGTGGAGGTTTGAATCCAATGGCTGCTCCGTCTTTGGAAATACAAGACTGGAACAGAAAGAAAACTATCTTTTAAAAAGCCTCTCTGGATTGTTTGAAACGTTTCCAGCAAGAAAACAACAGAGCAGGTGTGCGAGTCAATTCAAGCGGCACCGATTTCAAGCATGTCTGTGCGGTATAAAATAAGCTTAGACTGAGCGCTGCCAGGCATACCTTCAAGGGTTTGCAACAGTAAGAGCAGATCTTGCGTTTTAAACAGTATTATAGAGTAATTAAGGGAGAAAAAAACAACAACAAAAACAACCAAAGACATTGCTTTGATTTAGTGTTTCATCTTTAATCAGGGTATCAAAACGAGCTTGCTCTCTGGGAAAGGGGAACAGGAGGAATAAGATTACAGGAAATGAGAAACAGGGAGGAGAAAGAAATAAGAAATAAGCGTTGCATAAATAATGTATAAGAAAAGGTACTTGGTGGCTGACACAGCAGCTGCCTTCCGATACATATGGTTTCATTTCCAACTCCATCTATTTTCCACTTCAGCCGCGAGGGAGAGTGGCAGCGGGCACCCGGTGGGCGGGTCCTCGTGCCAGGGAGCCAAGACAAAGTACCGCAGGTTCAATCCATATGCTTTGAACATCAGTCACTCCCCCAACAATAAGCCTAATGCAGGGTGGTTACACATGCAAGGAAAGAGGTGGGGGGAAAAATGGAGGAAAACACGTCCCAGCACAGAGCCGATTCATTTGGGACGGCCGGCGGCTTACTAGGTTATCACTCACTTATCGCTGCTGTAGCGCGAGATGTGGAATGGCCGGGGAAATAGCTGTCCATCACCCAGAATACAATCAGCGGAGTACACGGCTGGGGAGCTAATGGATGTTTCCACAGGGAGGGCAATTTGGTGAATGGGAAAGTGGATGGGTCCATCATGCGAGATGGGATTATGCGCGATTGTTATCCTTCACAAGCGTGATATGACGGTCAAGGGGTGTAATGTATATGGACAAGGGAGACATTAAATAGTAATCTCTTCACAGCCCACTCTCAGCCAATCAGCCTGCCCTCGCTCCACTTTCCTCTCTGTGACCGAGCAGACGCTCTGAGTAGCACTCAAACAAAAAGGCTGCTGCTGCTGCTGAAATATGCAAAGTAGCACGCTCTTGAAAATAAATTAAATTCTTATCGCAATTCAGTGCATTTTTAACCAAATCAACGCAATTAAGGAATGGCTCGACAAAACAACTTTTGACACAAAATAAATAAATATAAGTTCTTGTCAAAAGACGCATAAAACACTTAAAAAGGAGCATTCTGCCGCTCGTGGGACGCCCGTGAAGAGACGAGGCCTTGCATATCTGTCAAGTATTTGTCTCTTCTTTATCACTACAGTAATGCACAAACATTTCATCGGTAGAGAGCAATCATCCAAAAGAAAAAAGAAAAAGGCACCAATTGCATCACACAGTCCCTGGCCAAGCAGTTATGGTGCCATACGTCTTCTTTCCATTTTCAGGAAAATAAGCCTGTCGCAAACCGCACCTTCCCTCTAATATCCCTTCGGTAAAAAGCTCCTATCTGCAGCTCCGTGTCCTCATATATCCAGCGGCGTAAACGCAGAGGCCTCAGAAGATGTGTTTGAGGTGCTTGATGCCGTACGTCTTGAAAAACACCATGAGGATTAGAGTCCACAGGCCCAGGATGAAGCCATCAGGAGGATGCCAGTCTTTCTGCTTTGGTTTCTGCAGGGGGGGAGAGGGGGTGAGGCGAGGTGAGGTGGAGGAGAGAGGGGGGGAGTGGGGGGGATATTGCAGGTTAGCAGTAGTGTGTATATTTCTCCTGTTGAGGCCACCGCTGATTGTTCTGTCATTCACACAGGCAGGCAGGCGCAGAATCACACATGCACTCGCTTTATCTCTCCACACACTTTATGTACACTATCTGCTGTCTCACACACACAGACGCACAAGAGGTTCACACAAAGAGCGGGTGGTAAAGCTCATCAGTACACCTCCCCTGTCTTGTGTTTGTCCCATTCACTGCCACATCATCACTTTGTGTATGATTATACTTTTAAATCGCCCCCATATTAAACATGCATCTCACAAGGAGCACATTTATATGCTAATGCGGTGGCAATATTCTACGGAGAGATGAGATTTAACCTCTAAAAAATCTTCCTAACTCCTCCGCTGGCGACAAAGCTATAGATAGGCCGCGAGGACGCACTTAAGAGATTTCTGTTATCCCTCGCTATACATGCTGCCATTATCCAGTCAAGAAATCACCCGTCAGAAAAGGCATCCCCCAAAGCCAAAACCCCGAGACTTGGCAAAGAGGATGAACACACAGCACGCACTCCAACTCTGCCTGAGTCACACACTGTACACACAACATACAGTACAGCTAAGCTGCTACACAAACACCGAGGAGATCCGTGTCTCTCCAGCTTGGCTGAGCGCTACTACAGTATCTAGTTTACTCTTCTGGACGGCATCCATATCGGCTCGACACTCAAACTGCAGGAGGGAGTCTGAGGCGGCCTGACAGCAGACTGACGGGCCCTGGACGATAAGACACGACCCGGTCCGGGCTCATTACGGCCACCAAATCAGTCAGACCAAGATTCAAGACAACAACAATGGGCAGCGCCTTCACACTACAACAGCAGATCTATCTAAAAAACTTTTATTCTCCCTAATTTTTTAAATCAAAAAAGATATATAACCTTTTTTTTATCTTATATTTCTGTCCTTATAAAGTCTTTGTTGCTCTATAGTTGCTTTGTAGTTCGTTAGATTGTTGTATCCTCAAGTTCTGTGCGTCACCTTGTTCTTTGTCCTTGAGTTGTTTGTTTATCTTCCTGTCATTGTAACTTTAAAGTCACTATTGCTTTGTGTTTTAATAAATCAAGTACAAACCATTCAAGTTGCCGTTTATATTCATGTCTGCAGCCATGACAGTAGAAAACGCTTTAAATATGAATGTGGCTAAAACACAGTTGCTTCACCCACATCTTTAACCCTGCAGCACAGAAAATATCTACAATCACGAAAGCTGCAAGGTGGACGGACACCCACGATTACTGTCGCCAATTCAGGATCTGACAAAATGTGAAATATAGTCACAGGCCCCTTCTGCTCCTGAGTTATGGCTCTGAATAATGGCCAGAAAAGTGTTTTTCAGTGTCCATGTCACTCAAATATCGACACACTCTTAAAATAATGGCCGAAGTCCTTTTATCAGGTTTTTAAGAAAACATAAAAAACTCACCCAAATATTATTTGAGTTATTTAAGGGATTATTTCATTTAATATTTTAATACCTTTTAGGTTTACATGAGTGAATGTCTGAATGAAACAACATATTTAGCTGAAAACCAAATATTTTTCAAGGGATATAATCAAATTCAAGCATATTCTCAACCTTCTAAAAAAAAAAATCAAGCATTTCCCAAACAACCATGTTTTTGTGTAAAATGTTGTCCAATTTAGCCAATGAATTCTTGAATTATACAAAAAAAAGGAGAATAATAAAAGCTAGACGAACAGACTATCCTGCAGGCACTGTTTGGTTCTATAAGCACTATAATATAACCAGGTTATGTCCTTTAATGACTAAACAGAAGTGCAGACAGAATATTTTATCTAATCTTGATGACTGGTAGCATTTGAGTGCTGAGACGGCCTAATTGCCCTGCAATTTATAAGTAAATTGACCCGTATAACTCAAGTGGACATTAATATTTTGCTGAAATTACCTTTTTATGAGAGGTTGAGAACTGCTGAATTGGCATATGTGCAGTGGACAGCACTTGTGCATATACAAATGAGACTGGCACATACTGTAGGGTGTTAAATATCTGCAGCGTCTCAAATTACCACCTGCTGAGCACCGAATGCCAGGAAAATGTATCTTTGGCAGCTTAAAACCGGCCAAGATTGTAAATTAGAACACCTCAGTTATATTCAGTTTTTCTTGTTTCTCAAACTCTGATCGTCAGCCAATCACATCACAGAAAAATAACGTCTGAAACAGGCTTCTGAATGACTGTGATGCACCTGCTACACAAAGCAGCATTATCTCATCTGGTGCAGAGAGGGTGATGATGAACTTGACCCGCTGCATAATACAGTGAGTCTTAGATTAAAACGCTGCACCTGATTCTATTCATGAAACAGTATTTAAAGCAGACATGACTGCATGTTTCTTAGAATAATGAATACGAACTACCTTGGCTGTTGAAAATCATTCTTTATTTCTTATTAATTCCACAGTTCTCTGTGATTGAGGCGAAAAGTTAATTTCAGGAACTGCGTGTGCCTTTGTGTGCAGGCCACGGTCCCCCCAAGGCCGTCTTTTCAACACAAACCCAAGGTTTACGCAACAACAATGCCAATTCCTTACCTAGAAGGACTGAGGACAGCAGAAAAATTAGATTACGTCGGAGTCCAAATTTATTTAACAGCTCAATCAAGTCAAATCAATACAGCTCCGCTGCCATCCAGAATGCTAAAGCGGAGACGGAGAGGTGTCTGAGCCCAGACGGGCACAGTGTCGGACAGTCAGAGCTGGAGCTGCAGGGCAAACAGCTTCTGATTTAAAGCTGCTTTTATAATGCAGATATTAGCTTTTACTGGCCAACAACTTCCAACAATAACCACACATGAAATGGAACGGGAGGACAAATAAAGTCTGAAACAGTAAAATTCAGGCGTAGAGGAGCTGCAGCGCGTCACAGACACTAAATCTACAGTAGATATTGTCTGACAGAACGCGAGCTGCAGGTTATGTGTTGGAGAGAACTCGGCAGCTCGCTCACTGACTGCAGCACTGAGACAATGAAGCTCAAACTTTAAAGGGATGTTTTCACCGTCTGATTCAACGGCGCTTTGGTGAAGGAAACTACAGAAAATATCTCAGACGACTGACACATTTTGGTCTCCGACGTCAGAGAAGACAACGTCAAAGTGGGAGTTCAGTTCAAAAATAGGCTTCAGAAAACCTGTTTTCATAATGAACGTCTTACTATGAATGGTGGGAGATACATGAAATACTTTCTGCCTGAGTAAAACATTTTTGGTTTTTAGCAAAGTTTTTATCTGCTAGCTTATTAAATATGGATTAGGGCTGTAACAGAACCAGATGATTCACAGTCAACAATTCAGGCCGATCAATCAACTCACTCAGTATTTTATTAGGTCTTATGCTCGTGGATTACCCTGTTTTTTATACTCAGCACTGATTACTGAGGTTTCTTTTTCTGCAGGTCAGTCGCCCTACACTCAACTCCTATAACAGCCTGTACAAGTCTACCTAAAAAAAACTCATATGCATCATCTGTGATAAAGATTCATACAGCTTTTAGGAAAATTCACAAACTTTTTAATCATTTTCAAAAATTTCCAGCCTTGATCATCAAATCTAAATTGCTCCAATTTCTAAAAATAAGTTTACAGATTTCATTTATACCCACAGCAAACAATTCATAGGCTATTATTGTATGTTACCAGCTCTTTATATTCTTTTATTTTCTCATTTAGGATCAGCTTCATGCCTGGTGCGAAACTCTACCAGAGTGATTGTGTTGTTGTGTTGACACATTCCAAACTTTCAAGACATTGTACAACCCTGTATGATGAACTCAATAGATTTCCTCACAGTCAGAGGGGGGAAAAAGGGAGCACCCTGGTCATAGCTCAGTAATAAAATCCTGCCACACGGCGGATCATCTCTCCTGCTGCTGACAGCCGTGAGAGCCACAGAGTCAATCACACAGGAAGGAGGCAGAGGAGAGTTTACCGGCGTCTGGTTCAAAGATACTTTAGCCAACTTCACTTTGGATACATGAGAATGAGCCACACTAATCGTCGTCACTCTGTCCCCATTTCCAATAAAGTATTTGTTATGATTATGTAACTTATGATTTAAAAAATAGTGCAACAACTTGCTTACACAATCCAAAAATCAAGCAACCGCAACAACAGAAAACATAGCAAGTCAGCTACCAACAGCAAAAAGACCAGATCAACATTTTATTTCACAAATCGCTCTAAAAACCAGATGGAGATTTACTCTTTCTGTTGGATCGCTGCCTCCTTTTCTCTCTGTATTTTCTCTTAGCGTCTGTCATGAACCTGGTTCTGTTGCCCGTACAACCGGCTCCAGTTCAGGCGCCACACCAGCAATCCGCCACATCGGGCCTGAAAATCTCAGCGTTCCAAAGCTTGTGTGCTCTCCATGTAATTTAAACACAAACACTGACTCATTCCCTCGGTTCTCAGAGCTCCTAGTCCTCCAGCACAGCTAATGAGCCTGCTGACCGCTACTTAGGTTAGCAGCAGTTAGCGGTTAGCAATGCTTGAGGACCAAGGAAAGCTTTCAGTCCATCAGAACACTGCAATAAATCGAGGCTGCACAGCCAGAGGACAGCAGAGTAAAAAACCATAAAGCTTTATTATTTTTAGTCTAAAAATAGACTTATGATCCACTAGAAGTGTAAGGTGGAGTCTGTATCTGCAGAAACTTTGAAGCTAAAGAAGCTCCACTTATTTCTTCACTTCGACATTAATGCTATGGCTTTATTAGCTAGCCTGACTAAGGATTGCTACACTTGCTGGCCAACGGGAGGAAGGACAAACTATAAATATTGTGTTTACAAACTACAATGCACAAATCCTTCTCAAAGCTGCTATAAGCAAGTACAGCACAACAACTGACACTGTGACAGTGTGAAAGGGGTCACTCACAGGGATGAACCTACAGAGAATTATCACCTCATTCTGCAGCATCCCCCACATTAATGGCTTTAAGAGTTTTAATGAGTTCCAGCTTATTGTTTAGCTGTCTAGGCCACAACTTTTGTTCTACATTCACTGCTCTCATATGTCATTCGTGGCCACAGCAGGGAGCCGTTTCCAGCTAAAAAAGCTCTAAAAACCCACTGTACACAGCCTCCTTGGAACAGTCCCTGATGTAACTCTGATCCGGACATAATTGGCAACATTATTCAGAGCCCAGGTCGTGTTCACTGTAATAAGCAGGTGTGGTAACCAGTTGGTTTTAATATTTCCCTGACACTGCAAACTGAATCCTGACATATTTTAAAATGCTGGTCGATTTTGACCTGTTTGTTCTGGTTTAGCTGGAACTCCCAAAATCCCAATTAGATTTGACAGCATGCTTGAGTTGTTCTCCATGTTTTACGGTCAGATGGACACAGAGCTATGACAACTGTGATCTGTCCCACTGAGACACTGACTTAATCAGATGAATATCAATCTGACAGTACAGACTGCCTTCGCAAGGCCACTGATTTCAAACTGCATAAATGTGCTCCAGATCATATATTCAAAGAGTTTTTTCTGCTCTGGCACCACTATGTGCATCAGATCTGCGTTGTATAACGAAATCTGAGCGGAGACACTTCCAGCTGCAGCCTTGGTGGCTGAGTGGCCGGCAGGAAGACGAGAAGAGGAGCTGAGGGTTAAACATCTGGAGGACGAGGCAGAAGCCGACAGGGGACGTTTATAAGACACGACTGGGAGCACGTGGCCATTGGGGGCAGTTGACCTCCGTGACAATGGAAGGCAGAGGTCTGTGTGGCTGTGTGTATGTGTGTGCACGTATATGTGTGTGTGAGTGAAAGCCCCTTGGGTAAGGAAGAGCAGAGGGAGATGGATCGACTGTGACAGGAAGCTACGTCAGCACCGCCGGCAGAGAGAGGAGCATATGTCAAGAAGGAAGAACGAGAAAGAGACATTAGGAGAGAAGTAAGCAACGTAAGGTCAAAGGAAACAGATTAATAACTACAACAAGTAACACTTAACTGCTCATGTTAACTATCAGGAGATTTCTCAGTTAATTTGTTTGGGATATAAAACGTAGCCTAACAGCTTTTTATTCTTAAGTAAATAAATTGTTTTAGCTAAGAATCCTTTTTGAAAACAGACACATAAAATTCACCCAAAAGATCAAAACCAACGTGATTCTTTTGCCCATTTTGACCCGATGTTTGGCAGCCTACTCTTTAAGGTCAAACATATCTTTGGCATTTCCGTACCAACATTACCCGCATATCAGCTGATACACTGACCCATTTATCAGTCTACTGGTTTAAAATATAAAAAAATCTAATGGCATGTTTCCATAGGCCAAGGTGATGTCTCTGTTATTTTTCCTCACCAGTAGCCTGAAACCCACACATTCAAATTATAATCATTAAAATAGAGAAAAAGCAGCAAATTCTTACATTTGTGAAGCTGGAACCAGAAAATATTTGGAGCTTTTGTTTGATTAATGACTTCAATGGATTATCTGTTATTAGAATTGCTAATTTTTTGTCGGCCAACTAATTGCTTAAATGACTAATTGATACAGCCCTAAATGTAATGATTAAGTTAATAACTACTTTGAATATTAAATCTGAAAAGCCTTGGACAGAAATCAATACCAAGTAAAAAGGAAACCCGAGTGCTCTTTTAGTATGAGAGTTTGCAGAATTAAAAGAATATAGCTTCTTCAGAAAAAAAAACAGACTTGAGAGAGGCAGAGGAGAAAAATATCAGGCACAGAAATGAGAGCGAGGAGCAGAAAAGAGGCGAGTGTTCGCTGACCTTCACTGGTGGAAACATTCACATTCCACTGCCAAGGACAGAGTTCGACTCAAGCAGCCTGCCTCCGTTACACACGTTTTGTGTTGCGTATTCAATTCACAAGTAAAATCAATTAACGGCTACCCATCTGATTGATTGGAGCTAATTAACATGGCCATGCAGGATGCTAATGGTCGTTGAGGGAGGTCTGAAACGCCCTGCCAAACACCAGCACTCCAAGGTCAAAACTGCAGCAAATTTATGTTGTGCGGAGCTGGATGACAGAACAGCAGCTCCTCGTGCACTGCCAGGACACTCCACTGTATGCACAGACGTTTAAGTGCAGAGACAGTCAACGCAGCGGGTGTATTATTCTCTCATAAAGCATCTTTTGCTTTTCCAGACAATAGTATTTTTAATCATTGAGCACAAGCAACATAGCAAAGCGAAAAGGCTTGTCGGACGGGGTTTGGCCTGTGATCCACACAATCCCAACATCCACGTTTTAAAAAGTGTCAATGTTACAGGCTCAGGAGGGGGAGGAAGGATCTGGCGAGGGATGGAAGGGAGGCAAAGCATTCATTTTCTGTGTTTCCATTTTCGATTCTCTGGAGCCATATGGTGTGGCGTCAAGCTGGCAAAAGAACAAATAACAATTTGACGCCAGAGACCAGGACTCACAGCAGCGAGGCAGGAAAAAAAGTAGAATACACAAGAGAGTGAGAAAAAAAAGGAGCTCCTTCTAGTTATTTCCAGAGCTGAACATATTGTGATTAGGTGTTGGCAACGTGATGAGACGTGTGAGGTTGGGAAGAGAAGGTGGCAGGAAGAGGGGACTCACCCTGTCACCACTAGCGAGACAACTGCCAACGGTGACAGGGCATTAATCAACTCCTCACGTACACACATCCACATCCACAATGAGGGGAAGTTTGTACACAGACGCCATACAGCACAGGCTTATATATCCGCTGTCAGTCACTCTGATGACTTTTCTATTTACAAGCCGTCGCTTGGTCTACTGGCAAATGGAAAAATGGTTTTCTCAGAAGATAAACACAGTAAGAAGATTTGTTTTTGTTGGAGGCACAACTGAAATCAAACCACTTGGGAATGTTTTAGGCATCAAATCTTATGAGATCCAATCACCTCGAGTTCCTCAGATGAGTGCATCTGATCGGCGACAACAAAGGACGCTGCCACAGTGGCATGAAAACAAAGATATCGCAGAGAGGGCTGCGCACAATATGACAGCTAATCAAAAAGAGGAGAGCTGTCAATAGGCTTTATGGACATTGGTCATTCTGCTGCAGTGCCGATGGATTATGGTGAGGAGGAGAGAGATGAATCAGTCTGTCAGGACTCCCATCCTCAACCCAGCAGGAGTGCTAGCCGATAATCGAAATCTCTGACAGGGGTCGCCGGGTCCACGAGTGTGTTTGTGCGTTGTTCGTGTGGGTGCATTTAAAAAAGAGGAGGAGGGGGAGCCGACAGGAAAAAAGATGTATAACGATGAAGAGACAAAAAAATAAGAGAGAGAAAGAGCCAAGATATGAAGCCAAGTAGCAGACAGAGACTTGATGGGGTGTGTCTGTGTGTGAACGTGCAGGCTTCAACAGTGTGATTGCTTTCGTGGATTGAAACTTACAGACTCTCATGTGAGCAGTGGGCAGCAGATCTGAGACTGGCCTGTATTTGGCAGAGTTTTGAGGCAGTCCTCAATGATCAATTTCCCAGAGTGCTGCGGGGTTTGGAGACCCCTCCTGTTTCCCATCACAGCACTCAATAAGCGGCTGACAGTGCTCAGGCCTGTGGTCAGCTTCATTTCTCTGGGCCAACTGACTGTGACTCCTCTGTTGACACTAAAGTCGATGTCAGCCAGCGATGTTTTCAGACACAGAACTCAAGGATTTTTCTCATTTTCCTTAAACCGGTTATTCTCCATCCAAACAATGATATCAACACTTATAGTTTAGTATCCGTATACACAGTGGAAATCATAATCAAACATCAGCAACTCCCGAGCGTTTCAAACTGATCTATCCCCAACATGACTCTTTTTTTTGGCAGCTTCATAATTTTCCTCTGTGCCTGCTCACTAATCAAAAACAACCACCGTAGTATTATATCTGTTTTTAGGGAAGTGGTGCCAATTGTTCTGGAAATCCAACAAAATAGCTGCATTGGCTCTAAAACCAGGAGGCCAGGTTTGACAATTGGCATTAGTTTAGCAGCTGAAATTACTTGGCATTGGTTTAAGCATTCGAGTGAGACAAACAAATGCTGAATTGTCACATTTTTTTTCTCTGCAAAAACATCATATTAAATTGTCCACCTTTGTTTTAATTTGAAAAACCATAATCCCTGGGAGACAAAGCTAAATAACATCCCATGGGGTTTAGTCCGCATGCGGGCTGAAACGTATTTTATAGAAGATGTGACTCTTTAAAATAACTGTTATTATGTTTATTAGAAAGATGAGGTGCTCAAGTATTACTACTGAGACATTAATTTAGCTTGAATATGCAGAGAAATCCCAGGTGGAGCACAGCTAACAATCTTTGTTGCCAAATTTATTGACTTAAAACAGAAAAACACTGGAAAATAATCTTAGATTAACGTACTTCGATCTGATGAGCCACTACTGACAAATATCTGGCTCTTTAGCTGCTAAATGCTTCACTATGTTCACCAGCCAGTTTGTCTTCCTGCACTGTACAGCTTCTGGAAACACATTCAGAGTGTGAGAATCAAAAAAATGCAGCTGGCCAGAAAACCAAAGAACTGGAGGACACTTGGACACAAACCAGATTTAGGGAAACTGAAGCTGTATGTTAAAATGCTCTGGATTCATCACTACAGTGACTTCTTTATACATACAGGCAGTCAACTGATCCATTGTTCGTATAATAACATTGATTAGAGCAGCTTCAACTAATCTGGGTATTCAATACAGTGATGAGACGCTGGGTGATTTCCTTTTAGTATATGCAAAACTAGAGTGCAACAGATATGGGATTTGCTGATTCAGATACTGATTTTAGAGGGAAAAATTCATTGATAACTGATATGATGGCTGATATAGTAATTATTTGAGCTGGAATTTAAATTTTACCTTTTTATGTGGATTGGTCTCCGATTTTTCACCACTCTGCAAATGTACCCAGAGAGCTATTTTCTCAAACACAAAACTTTATCTAAAAAATGCAAAAATAACTAACAATTTCTAAATCACACAATGGAAAGTTTTCTGCATTATATATTGTGTAAAAAAAGTTTTTATAAAGGCGCATATCGGACATCGTATACAGTGATATCGCTTGGCCAATATCGGCCGATAATATCTGCCAACAGGGCTTTAACAAACTATTTTCCCAACACATTACAAAAGCTCTCAAAAAATAATTCCAACACGCAACTTTGTCGATCCAGTAAAGCCACAGCTGAAACAATAACAACAGTGCTGAAATAACTCCGTCCTGACAACCTCACAACCTCTTACTGACAGGACCCTGCACGGGATAAAACTGTGTAGATGGTCATGTTAATGTTTTTAAATATGGGATTCTCAGAGGCAGCTGGACTCCAAATGTAAGCACCACTAATGTCTGCTCTTGCCTGTGGCAAAGATTAATGTGACTTCTTTACTTTTCCGAGGCACAAGTTGAGGGGGAAGTATAGAAATAGTATTTTTAATAGGCTCTTAATGGAAAATCTTACAAGAGTGATACAGAAAACCCGAGCCCGTCTGTTCTGAATGCAGAGCACACGTACTAAAGGTGGAATGAGGAGGAATAGGTGTTCATTTGTGAAGGTCGGCCCGAATGAAAGCCGCAATCCATTTGGGAATGAGGTGAATGCACAATTCCTCGCCACAATCTTGCCTATCCATTCTGCTGGATTTCACGGTGGCCCCTCCACACTGAGACCAGGAGGCACTTGCATTTCACACTCTGAGCTGTCACCATGGAAACGACACAAAGACATCGGTTGGTGGATGTTGCACACAACTTTCTCTTCTCCGTTCGAATTAAGGACGGACATGCAGACACTCTTCCAATGATAAAAACACAGAAGCCGGAATAAACGGGCGCCCA
Source organism: Serranus cabrilla (assembly GCA_903364295.1). NCBI lineage: Eukaryota > Metazoa > Chordata > Actinopteri > Perciformes > Serranidae > Serranus > Serranus cabrilla. The sequence goes on from CAFUXE010000486.1 coordinate 22,177, forward strand.
CGCAAAAGGCATAAAAAGATCACAAACACGAAAGGTCGACGTTCCATCACGAATAAAATGGATGTTCAAAACGCCGGGGTTACATTAGCGTGGTTTGGAGTGTTCCCAGGTGATCCCGGTGTTTGTGTGGGTCTCCTACCTGATGGATGATCTCGGCCACTGGCAGCTGGTCAACATACGAATATGCTGCTCTTTGCAGCTCTCCATTCACAGCACTGAAAGCACAAAACACACAAAACAGCACTCCATTAGCGTCTACCTGAAGTAAGAAAACTTGCACTTTGGAAACATTAAGCTTTTGTCATGTGGGACGCAATTATTCAGTGATGAAGAAAAGCTGTCAGGAAGAGGAACGGACTCCAGTGTTTCTGTTGGCAGTGTGTGTGTGTAGCTGAGGTGTGTGTGAGCAGAGGAACAATGACACGCAGTGCAAACTGATGCATGTAAATCCATTTGTCCTCTTGATGAATTAAAAAAATACTCCAGTAGAGCCATAAGAGAGGCAAAGCCAGCTTGATAAAATGAGCAGCTTATCCTCTGTGTAACACTACAGACGACAAAGGGAAAAACAAACACAGGAAACACATTTTAAAGAGGTAGTACGCCTAAAATCTACAGTGGAAAAAAAGTATGTTTGTACTCTGAAATGACCTACTTTTCTGCATTCATGTGTCATAAAATGTGATTAGTAAAGACAAACACAATGTTCTCAACCTAATACATCACAAACAATTATAATACTTAATGTCTTTACTGAACACATCCATTAAACATTCATAGTGCTGGTGGAAAAAGTAAGTGAACCTTTAAGCTAATGGCTCCATTAAGAGCTAATTGGAGTCCAATCAATGAAATGAGATTTCCCAAATTCTCATTTGGGGTTTGCGCTACATTTGATCAAAAGATAACTATAATAATGACTGTTATTGATGCTCTAAAAGTAAAACCAACATCAGAGCATCAGATCTCTGCAGCGTTTCATGTAATTATCAGTTATTCTACATTCATTTATGTTGTTTTACTCTCTGAATCTATGAAAATATTACGCTCTTACCACTTGTGACATATACAATTCTTTCTTTTAGTTAATAAAAATGTCCTGTTCGTTTTTATAAAATAAGTATATAATCGATGTGTGTCTATCGATTGTTGCTGTTGTTTGACCTGTTTTAAACCAGATGACGGAGAAAGTGTTTGTAATCTCCAAAAGCTTCATGACAATCCAAGCTGCAGAAAAGATGTTTAACATGACTGTAAAATACTCGACAAAAGGTTTATGAATCTTGTAAAGACAGTCAGGACACTCTGTGTCCACCTCCAGCCCCCATATCCACAATTTCCCCAATTCCCACCTTCTCACTGAACTCTGGAGCCACGAAACTCGAACTTTTTTCAGATATTTAGCACAATAACATCTTTGATGTCTAAAACCAGCAGAGTGCCCTTTAAATTCGACAGTATTTCAGCTCGGTTACAGTTGATTAGCTTGAAAATGTGACACAAAAAGACTTTCAGGAAAATACAAAAATGGTTGAAGTGAAGAAAACCCGTCATTTATATCTAAGAGTTTAAATTAAGATTCTGAGCTTACTGAGAAAACATTAAAAGAACTGACTGATAACTTTGTGTTTTCTAAGCAACATGCATGTTTTCTGAGTTGCATCATTTCAGAAAAAGCTATTAACAAAAGGATGGAAAACCTTGTATGTGCATCCTTGTATCCAAGGCCAGTACACAAAGAAATGTAACATGACGCTCAGTTTTCAAAGTAAAAGCTGGACTCTTTGGGGTATTTCATTCCTGAAGAAAAAGCTGACCATAAAACATCTGCGACTTGTGAGTTAGAAATAAGGCAATTTACATTTACAACATTAGAACTCAAGCTCCCAACTTAAATTAATTAAGTTGAGGTTCAGCTTGTTGCTCAAGGACACAGAAGAAGGTCAGCACATGCCAGCTGATGAATAGACTTCAGCTAATGTGAGACAGGAGGTATTAAACCTGTGACCTTTCAGACACAGGACTGGTTATCCAGTCACAAAGCCTTCCTGCTCCCATTGTTGTCCAAAAGCTATTAAAAAAGCATTAATGAGCCTCACTGTGTTACATGTTTCATCATTACAATGAACACGGGCGCTGCAGTTTATTTTCAGTCAGCCTCACATACACCATCCTGCTGCTGTAAATACTCGCTCAACACCAAATCCGCTTCTGGAAATAGCATCCCAAACAAACACCCAATTTACTCCTGTTTTATTTAGCCCTACACTGCAGTGCCCAGCTGTTTTACGCTTAATTACTATGCCCCTTTTTAAATTAAGCAGCATGTGACTTTTTTTAAACATTCCATGAAAACAAGTGAGCAACAGATCCAGTCCGGAAAATCAGGACGTGTTCACAACCACACAAGACTGTTGTTGACTTTGGTCTTTCCAGAGGATTTTGTTGACAGTAATAAAGATATAAAATATTGCCAGCTTTGTCCTTGGACCTTTAAAGCTATCTTGGCAAGGTTTTTCTCATCAGCATAAATAATAAAACGAGCTTGCATATGAAAAAAGTACAATGCAGAAAAATGGCTTGTGGCTTCCACTAATTTGCTTGAAGAGAAAAAATGGAGGATTTTAGGAAAACTTGGCTCTCCTTCATTTCTTCTCTGGAAGACGTCCATAACTTCCTGAATGAGAAGTCTGATAACTGTTGATCAGACAGCTCTCAGCAGACTTAAGGCCACTCTCACACTGTACCGACACAGTAAAGTAACGTACTGCTGTGGACGGGGGCTATAAAAATCAACAACAGTTTAAGTGTACACTGTATTTAGAATATTTTCACTGCTTTAACGTGACACCTTACAGTAATTTCCAACAGAAAGCTGTTATATTATATTCATCTTTGTTCTCTTCAATACTCATTTCATCATTTTACCTTGCAGAACATGAGAGCTGCTGGTTTCTGTCACCTTGATTTGTTTATGTTGTTTGACAATCGAAATCAACCTTTTATAGCAACTAGACACGATATTCAGAACATGAATATGGCTGTAAACAACTACTTACTATGTAAATATATAGTGGAGTAATGGTGTTCTGACCAGAGGATGAAGTTCTGAATCATGTTGCATCCTCCGGTTCCCCTTCAGGTTACACTGCTAACTCTGTCCCGTCTGTTGTCTTTCTAGGACTCTCGGTGGTGGCGTAGCAGCATTGCTCAGCCAACGCCATGTTGAAGAAATCAACATACTCTAAATTCCCTCTGTAGCCACTGAGTAACACCAAAGTCTCACACACACAGGAACTAACCAGCTGATGACAGCAGCCGTAGACCAGCATCCCCCGTGATCTATGGGGTAAATTACTGTTTTTGTCAAAGGAGTCTGGTGGCTTTGAAGACAGTGTAGATAACAGCTTCAGTTCCCAGTGGGAAAGTGCCGTCTGATGGCAGGGTGAAGCAGTGAAAATATTCTAAATATAGCTTAAATTGAGCCTGTTTTCTTTAGTGCTGCCACTGTCCACAGCAGTACTTTGCTTTGCGTCCGTGCTGGTAACTCCTGACGGCTTCTCCAAACTGGAAGCGTGCCGACTTCCATCCACTGCAGAGAAGTATTTCATACAGACCCACTTCAACAAATCCAAACTATCCATTTAAGTAGAGTGCCTATGTGTTTCTGTAGGTTCACTATATTCTAATAATATACAAAAAAAAACATAAAAGCGAGGAGACAAGGGTAAATATGAACACTTGTCAAGCCTATAACAATTATTCAGATCCACCGGTGTGCCACAGTTGCCAGTTTTAAAATGTTTGCATGCCACTGTGCTCATCTTTTTTTAGTTTGTTTCCAGCATCACAGAGGGAGGAAGAAGAATCTCAGCTAAAGGTCACAGTGGAGTGGAGGTTCGACTGAGTGGCTGTCTTTGTCCAATCAAAGAAAGTTCATGTCAGACAGCTGCTGACAGAACGGGCCTCATCCCCTCCGTGAGCCACCACTCGCTGTGTTAAAACAACCTGTTCTCCACTTTGTTTTCTCCCTCTGAGTAACTTTTCTTCAAATTCTTTCTCTCTCCGGCTTTTGCTCCTTTGCCCTCCTTTCTTTATTTTGCTGTCTTTACCTCCTTCCATTCAACTCCTTTTTTTTGCCCGTCTCTTTTCTCACCACGTCTGTGCGGTAGGGCAAAAGTTGCTCTGACAGACAGGAACAGAGACAGAAGAAAACTGGCCGGGCTGGCAGGCAGAGAGACGATCTCCTGCTGAGCCCTGGATGTGCTGCGAGCTCTTTCTGCCACTGGAAATATGTCACTGAGAGCACAGACGTCTCGCCGCCGCCGTCCCCCCTCCACACTCTGATTTTTACTTTTGCACAAGAGATGAACTCTAATTCAATTCAAAGCACTTTCCACTTTATTTTCCATATAAAGAGATATTTTTGGAGAGGACTTTTCAATCCACTTAGCTGATTCTGATAGATATGGCTGCCCCTCCAGCTGCAGTATCACTGCTGTCTCCAGCTGTCATCCTTAGATCAAACAAATTTCTGTTTAACATCTGCTCCACTAATGACCAAAGTACTTTCTGTAGACTCTATCCAGCGCTGCGGGTCACAAATTACATTAAATTCACTTTATTGCTCAAATGGGATATGAATTCCAAATTGGTATTATCCTTGAAGCTTTGCGACCCACAGGATGACATGTTTTGGTCAACAAGCACCTATGGCTGCAAGTGAGAAGCTACACAATGTCATTACACTGTTAAGCCCGTGTATAATGAAGAGCAGAGAGGGGGTCCATTAAAATGTCCTCTCCATCAAGAGCAATTCTCTTAATGGAAGTAAAAAAAATCCGCCGTTTAGAAATGGGTGAGAGAGGGGGAGAGAGAATAAGAGCGGGACGAGAGCGAGCAGGAGAACGAGGAAGACACTTACACACTTGAACACACATGTACCCATCTTCTCTAAATATCCTGCTCCACTTGTCTGAGTGGCCGGATGAGCTGACGAAAGTGGATTAAAGCAGCACTATATGTAATAACAGCTTGTTTCAGAGGACATCTGTGATATCGTCTCTGTGGGAACACACAGCGCTCACTACGTCCCATTCTCAGGTCTTATGAAACGCTGTTATTTAATTTTAGCAGCCGTGTCCGGACAGAGGTCTCACAGCGATCCTCCTTAGTGATTGCTTTTTTTATTTATCCTTTTATAAATGATCCAGATGTGCTGTGATTTCATTAACAATAGCCCAATTCACGTGAGATTTATTCCTTTTAAAGGAGGTGGGATGATTACTGTCAGTAGGGCCGCAACTAGCCGTTATTTCCATTTTCTGATAATCCACCAATTATTTTTCCAATTAACTGATGATGAAAAAGATTAAGTGAAAATGCACATTATAATTAGAGCCCAAGGTGACAAATTTAAATTGCTTGTCTAAAACCCAAAGATATTCTGTTTTCATGTCATTGCTACTTTTCGATATCATACATGATAAAGAAAAGTGACAAGACCTGACGTCTAACAAGCTGGAACCAATTAACATTTGGCATTTTTACTCTTCATTCATTGATCATCAAAACTGAAAAAAATAAAAGTGGACTGATTAGCCTGATGGGCTGCAACCTTTACCAACAAAAGATGATGTTTGATGATGTCAAAAACTTATTTTGAGCCTTAAAATGATGCTAAAACAGCCTAATGAGACTAAATTAGCCACCAGCATTACTAATAAGTCAGAATGAGCATTTATTAATATGAAAGATTTGGAATTGAAAAGCTAGCCTAGCTAGAAAAACACAAAAACAGACTTGAAGTTTGCAAAATTTAGGGGTTAATTCTCCGGGTCGTAGACTTTCGTAAGTTATGAAACAAATTTTTGTTTACTTTTAATGCCATATATTAGCTACACATTTCTGCATTTGAAGAATAAAAATGGCAAATTACAAACTGGACAACACCTGTGATGAATTAAAATTAAAATGTAAAGAAATAACCAATTCATGTCGTATAATTATTTTGTCGTTTCAGTCAGTACTCCAGTAATAATCACAGCAGCAGTATTTCTGTATTTCTGGTCTTTTCCATAATTTCAGCCCAAAGAGATACTTTTATTTCTACATTTTTGTACATAAAACTGGATTTTCTGTCACTAAACTTCATCATCTTGGCACAGAGAAGATTTAGAGAATTATTTTAACATGCTGGAGGGCAGCTTGTTGACAACAACAAGCAAATTAACTGATATCATGAGGGAAATACAACATTAGAAGAGCAACACGCTGCAAGATTAGCCTCCTTTAAATGAATGTTACAGGTGGCTCTGCCATGGCTAATCGTCCTCTCTGTTATTATGAGCACTGAGCTGCACTTATCTAACACCGAAACAATGTCACCTTGAAAACTCCTACTGCAGCATTATTCTCACAACACATAAAAACATTCAAATATATTATCTGATAAACATCCTGGTGGTGAAAGTCGCGCCTTTCTTGTCTACCAAACCTCCTATTCAGTTTTGCAGCGAGTATTTTATCACCCACTTCCCCAGGAAATGTTAATCTCATCCAGCACTTAATGCTAACAACACACTATAAGGTGACGACGGAAAGTGTTGTTAGCCTGACTAATATGTTTGAACTCTCTTCTATTATTCCTGAAAAGAAAGAAAGACACTCCCAGTGCTTTGTTGCAACAGTAAACTTGACACCATTAAACATCAAATGAATCAGGGGATTGCTGCTTTGTTACATCAGAATTGGAGATAAAACGTCTCTCTCTAGGACTGAATTAGGGCAACCGCCAGCTCGATAGCTCCACTGATGTGTTTCTGTGTTGCATGGGGGGGCGCAGACCTAATGTGTAGGCCCTGATCAATAATAAAGTAAGAGGGGAAGTTGTGTGCAATGACTAACTAGCCTGAGGCCAAAACAGCTGATGACTAAAATCAGAATGCCAATTGGCTTTAATTAATAATTAGCAGCCGACGACATTAGATTCTTTCAATATAACTCCTCCCAGTGGTTCAATTAAATTCCATCTTAATGAAATTAATAGAATATTGGGAGCATAAACGGGAACAAAGTTTTAATTTCCATCAAATCTGTTTGCAGAGCACCACAATCTGCTCCTTACCCAGAGCCTAGTGAGTCAATATATGGAGGCCTGTTTGCATTTTAGTGCATCAGCTGTGCATTCCCTAAAACTCCAGGTGATCGCCCTTATTACGGGATTAGTGTGTCTGGGAAATAATATGAGAAAGCAAACAATACGTCAGCAGGCACACGATGCCGAGCAGATGGTGTGTAAGACTTTGACGGCTCTCTACAGACATCTAGTGGCCAAATGCGTTTATCACAGCGTGTGTCAGCCTGATGCAACGAGAGGAGGCACTGAATTCAATTTGGAAGCATTTTATCCCGTTCATCACAGGGTGGCGCCACAGATAATCCATCAGAAACACTTCGGCTCACTCAATGCCACTTATGGAGAGTTAATGAATTATAGCCTGAAGGAAAAATATCTTATTATGATCTTCATTTCGCCACAAAATAGAGCATTAAGTGCTGGTACTGATTGGTAAATACTATCTAAATGAGCTATATTATTACCTCGAGCAATCATTGGTCAGCCTCAGTCTTTAACTGTCTACAGGGTTGCATAGCAACATCCACCGAGAGGTTTACTCTCCCAGAGACCGACCACTCAACACATCATTAGAGAAATCAATATCACTAATGAGAGATGCTCTAAACAGAAATCGAAGTCTAGTTAGTTGGGAAGCGAACGTAAAAAGAATTTGGCCCGCAGCCCTTCAATTAAAACAAAGAGGCACCTCATTAAGGGTTTTACTCCCAGTTTGTCCCTAATCCAACGCAAACATCGCTTTACTTTAGAGCTGGAAAGGTAACAAATTCTCCACACAATTATTGTTATTATATGTCCTCTCATGATATTTGCAGTGCATTATATTATTATGTATCTCAGTTCTATGCTGATCTGAATTATTGTGTATTTGGGCTTTAAAATATTATCAGATAGTATAAAATAAAGTTTAAAAAGAGGGATTTTAAATAGAATCCTTTGATCATGATTTAAGTATTGATTTAATGAGGAACGATCGAATATCATTATGCAAAGTGAAACTATCCATACATATCATCATCACGCCTTTATTTTGAAATTCCCACTTTATAGTAAACAACAAGAGGTTTGTTCTTTTTATTGAAAGAATCGCTTGTTTTCATGTAAATGTCTGGAAGAGCTCAGTAATAAAAAGCTTTCGACACCATGTGGATACTAATTTTACGTGTATTTTAATTAACTTTATGTAATTTTTGATGTATTTTGTTTTATTGTGATGTTTATGTCTCTCTGCTCAGCACTTTGGCCCTCTGTGGTTGTTTTAAAGCGCTTTATAAATAAAGTTGGATTGGTGTGTCTGTATTCTCTCTTTTCTTTTTATTTTGCTGTGTTAAAAATGTATTTAGGCATCATCCTTTGTGCACAAAAAGTTATGAAAACAGCAGACACATTCACAAAAATGCAAATATAGTGAGGTGAAAAATGGCTTTTTGTTGAACCAGGGGAGGGACAAGTCTAAATTTTGTACACTTATTGTTGTATCAAAGCAGGTAAATCAAAGACCAACTTTGGTTCATATTATCAATACTGTTGTCATTACATAATCAGAATAAAGTAAAATGAAAGCTTACTTCTGCTCCTCTGGCTCGATGGGCTCGGTCAGGTTGATGGCTTCCATGGTGAGCTCGACTTTGCGCACGCTACCAAAGAAGTCTGTGATGAGAGCACTTCCTGGATCCCTCAAGAAAAGGTCAGTGCGGTGGCCCGGCGTGGACACACACTGACTCTTGGGACAAACTTTGAACTGAGGAGGCAGATGAAACACAAGCAGTGTGTTAGAAATATTTAACTTAGTGCAACAGACAAAGCTGGAGGCTCTGTTCCCAAATAAAATATCATGAGTATGTAAATAATGCAAGTATCTACTCATGGTGCTGTCAGGAGTTTTAGCATCAATTACATGCTGCAGGTCATTGCCAGGAGTTTTAATACTCAAACCGTGTGTGACAAAGAGTCTGTCTCCACAGATAGTAACCGGCTGCAAACAGGGCTTGAGCTGCAGTGGGAGGTGTTAAAATATGCAAAAGTGTGTGGAGAAGATTAGAGGAAAGGTGCATGACATTTATGCATGTCATCATCAATTACAAATCTTTCAGTGCCTGGTGTGCTAGCACTTGTGGGGTTAATCCTCTTAAGTGTGTGATTCATCAGTGTGCTGTCCGACTGGGCGTTAAGTTTGAAAAGAAAAAGAAAATCATTAAACCGAGGTGAGCGTTATCTCTATCAGCCAAACAGGACTTGAAAAACACACCACTGGGGTAGGATTTTGTTTGGAAGGTGGAGGTAATTTCGGTTTCATCAAAGGGCAAGCCTTTGCAGACTAGATTAAAAAAAATGGTGGCCTCGTCTGGGAAATCTATAGTATCGATCCTTAATTCCACAAAATAGCTCAAGAACAAAGACCGCATGTCCAGGAACAGGAAAATTGGAAAGAATAATAAGCATTAGTCAGAGCACATTGATTGAGCTCAGACGGAGTGCCGGAGTAAGGATTGGAGCTGTTTTGATTGTAACTCCTGGTGAGTCGGGGGAGGTGGTGGTGGAGGTGGAGGGGGTGAGAAGTGGCTCTCTGCAGGAGTGTCAGAGATGAAAAGGGAGGTGCTGCTGAGAGAGAGCCGTGGCCCGGAGCGCCATGTACTCGCCATCACCACCATCATGTGTCAAAGGCCAACAGCCCTAAAACAGATATCAGACATTCTGCTTCAAGCACCGAGTCCTGTGTGACTTTCATCTGGCTGCTATACCACCAGACAGAGGAGCAGTGATGGTACCAAAACCCAAACAGATCCTGCATGAATATCTGTTGTAACAACTAATGATTGATCTCACAATTATATTTTGGATTAGCCAATTAATTGTTATCACGAAAAAAGGCCCATTCCAATTTCTAAGAACCCTAATTGAGGTCTTCAAATTAATTGTGTTGTTTGACCAAAATCCAATTCTAATCAAGTAAAGTAAGTCGGTACTTTCAGTGAACTAAAAGCTTTAAGTGGAGGCTGAATGTAGTGATTTATAAGTTTAGTGATTATGCATATATATGTTAAGTTTTAGTACCTTTGTACTTTCACTTTTGGAAGTGAATAAAAGGTAAAATTGTGGCTTTAAACAACAAAGAAATAAATGCTTGTTGCCCTACAGAGTGATGGTTTAAAGGCACACACGTCCTCACCAGGTCATTCATGTTGGCTTTGCTTGCCGGGTGGATGTCCTCCAGGAACTCCAGCAGGTAGAAGGTGTAACGGTCCATCAAGTGGACTCCGATGGCCAAATCTGGCTGGTGCTAAAAAATATAAGAAAAAACAATATTAAAACACCCGACAGGACTTCATCAGCACTGTTGCTTTGGTGACATTTTCCTTCCATGTTTTTAAAAACACACTGAAAAGTATTTTTCTTTGAACTGTCAAAACAGCCATACAGTCATGTGTCATCCTTCCCTGCACGATACATTATTAGAAAAATATGCCACTTTGTTTTTATGCACAATTATACTGTCATGTAATCACGCTGTGTGTAATTTTGTACAATCAAAGTTTGATAAGTGAAATTTGGCATTGTGACCAAAAAACAAACTAGCTACTAGTTCAGACTGTCATCAGCCTCAAACATACAGTACTTATTTTGTATTCAGAGATGGTGTCAGGATGAAATAAACAGCACCGACGTGAATTGCCGGGTAATGACATCAAAAGAAAAATATTTTGACAACTTGTCTTCAAACGCTACCACTTTTGCCTCACCCCTAATCAGGGAGCCAAAGTGTGTAATGCCAAGTGACACGGGTGTCATTCTGTCACACGGAGAGGAGACAGACGTCAAAAAGACACGTCAGGTTTCACGTTAGATGTGTCTTCTCTTATGCATTATGCAGCAAGGTAAAACTGAAAACTTGTTCATGAAAAAAAGTTTTTTTTATGAAGAGCTATCATTATTTAATTAATAAATATATTTAACTTGTCAGCCTGGATTTGCAAATCTGCCACAGCGACTGATCCACCACCACTGCAGGCTGATGATAAACATCTGTCATCTGTGTGTTTCAGACTGATGTCACGTCTGACGTTGACATCAGGATAATATCATAAATATCTCTCGATTTGAATTCATTCTCATATGCTAGTAAGACAAGTATAACAAAACAGAAATGTATGCATTCATGCATTAGCTGCAAGGTGTACCTAATAAAGTGGCAGTGTGGTCTTCCACTGCCTACTCTTTGTAATACTTATTATTATTATTCATCTTCAAACCGTTTTTGGACCATGGATCATACATCAAAACATGTGGAATGATTGGGAATACTGCACAATGTATTTTTAATGTCGGTTCACCTTGTCACCCACAACTTTCACTCTATATAAATCATTTCTAGGGAAGACTGTAGAGAAATTTGTGCTCTTGCAGACATCCTACTCCGGGATCAATCGGACGCACAGATCTGGCTCAGTGAGCCTGAATGTGACACCAACTCCAACCAACTGTCCCATAGAGACTAATGTAAACTGGGACCAGAAATGTGTAGAAGAAACAGAAAAATACCTTTTCTAACCTGCCATCTTGCTCACAATTTTTTTTTACAATGGACATGAAACCTACTTGATGTTCAGAAGAGCTGTGCCTTTCTGATGACATTAATATTTCAGGCTGTTCTGGTTTTCCTGTTTTTATTTTTAAAAATAGTAGCAAAACAACGACTACTTTAGTATAATAAAAGTCTGAGAGGTAACTGTGCCTTAACAGGAAATCAAGGGGTAAAAGTTCTTCTTGCAAAGTAAAGTAATTAAATCGAAATAGGACGTTAAGGATGTGGCTTATTGTGAAACTCGGCACACCATCAAATTTTACAATCTTTTCTTCATTCAGTGATGCGGATATGTGCTGCATTGGTATTAAAGTTTCTTTTTGTAAAACTCGTCTCAGAGAGAAAATAATCCGCCATGTCGTCCATATTCATGTAACATAATTCTGCATGTTTCAATTAAACTGTCCGATGTGCAACCCTTCGCTCTGTTGAAATTTATCACGGCCCTCTGGAAATAATATCAGGCTGTATTATGTCTGAGTGTGTATGAATATATTACTCTGCAGTTGCAATGTGCTATGAAACCACACTGCTTATTAGAAAATGTGACAAACTGATGGATGATTTTTAATTTCTGTTTCCTCCACATGAGGGCAGGTAACTCACCGACAGAGAGTCCTCGCCGACTTGACTGCTGGCCAGAGCCATGAGGTTCGGAGAGTAGAACCTCTCATACATGGAGGCGCCCTGACAGGTGTCAATGATGAAGAGCAGCTCGTTGTACCTGGAGACAGACACACACACACACACACACACACACACAC
>CAFUXE010000486.1:49326-60415 GCA_903364295.1 Serranus cabrilla
AAGCGTCTTCACTCAATTGGATAGATCGACAACCAACCAGAGCAGCGTAGGATGTGATGTATGTTAAGCTACAAAAAGTTGATGGTAGATTTTTGCCGGTGTTGTAAAAATAATTTAAGGATACACAGAGTAGTTTCCAACTCGGTTCTCACGAACAAGTCCTCCGTTTAGGATTACAACTCCACAAAACTGTCATTTGTTTGGCAGCCATGTTTGTTGTAAACGAATTCAACCCAAGCGCTCTTTAGTGACGTGGCTGATTACATTACTGTTGCTCATCTGTCCGTCATCGTGTAAAGCCGCCCTGACAATTTCATTGGTCCGATAGTTCTGTACCGAGCACAGCAGCACCACAACGGAGAAATGCCAGACCGAACTTCCCGCAGAAAAATGTGGGCGGGACTAAAGTTCAGCTGCAGTTTACAGCAACTTTTTCTGCCCCACATCCAAACCAGACCATATACAGAACAGTTGCTGACATTCAGTGTAAGTCTCTATTGCAGCAAGTCTGCTTATATAGGCATTTCCTCATCATACAGTTATTGTACAGGAGATCAATATGTTGGACAGTTGAGACAGTGAGTCCTCGGCTAGGGATCACAATTACATGTAAGTTTGACGTGTCAAAAACACATTACTACACACACAAACACACAAACACAAAAACCATAAATTCACTCACAAAACACACGAATGAGGAAACTGAGGCCAAAATGTTTCCTCATCTGATATTAAAGATTTAAAGCTGCTCATCTGGATTCCTGCTGGCTCATGCTTTCCATTAGATAAGAGCTGCCAGTAAATATACTTTTGAGTGTAAACATGGAAAAAAACACTTTAACCAGCAGCTGTTTAATGCTTCTGATGAGAGCTTTATCCATTTATATAAAAAGCTCAACAAAAATATAAAGTTTATATTTGCCTGACTGATGATCTAAAAATAAATGGCCTGGATGGGAATCTAAGCGTCGCAGACTGTGTGTGTGTGTGTGTGTTTCCCTGGTATTTTAAAAGTAGCCCCGCCTCTCCCTGTTGGTATCAGCAGGGCAGATCTTGTTGCATGTCACTCACTGTGTTAGACACTCACGCTCCCCTAATCTGATTTCCTTGATGGGCCTGCATTAACCTGTCAAATACATTCATTAATCTTATAAATTAAGCATGGCAGCTGCACAATAAGAGTAATGACACTGGTTGAGCTGGACCGAAGAGGGCTTCTATTTATAAACCCTCTTGAATATAGTTTGTTTTAGGTTTTAAATAAGCAAGAAAAGGACGTGGATGTCCGTTAAAAGCTCCTAAAAAACCTCCCGACAGCCTTCTGCTGCAGCATGTTTTGGTTTTCGGTGAGTGCCTGCTATGTTCACTCCATGTGTCCGTGGTGTGGATGATAGTTATTTGTCCTTGCAGCACAAAGCCAGTTCCTATCTCGTCTTTGTGAGCACATTGTGCCCTATTTTAAAGAGAAAACGGTGGCAGCAGCTGTCATCCGTTTGGAGGATCGTGGCAGGTTTGCAGGGACAGAGAGAGAGAGTGACATGTGGTCAGGAGGAGGCTGGGTCCAACACGAACAAACACAGGTGTTAGATAAAAATGCACATTTGCTGATTCGATATCACTCTGATTCTTCCACCTCTTCTGCAGTAACTTTCACATTATCTTCTATAATATTTTTGCTAAATGCATGCTCATTTTTCATAAAACATAATGGCTCTCATGCAGAAATATTCTCGTTCATTGTTCTTTAAAGTCCAACTTGAACCAGGGAGATGAGACAGTTAACGGGCAATGGGGTCGCCCTGAGACTCAAACCAGATAATTGTGAGAAATATGGCCGTAAATAACTAATTAAGATCAATCAATTAATGATTTGGTCTATAAGAAGTCGCAAAATAGTTAAAAATATCCATCCAAGTTTCTCAAAATCAGGCGATGCCTTTAAATAGTTGTTTTTTCAGTCCAAAACCCAATATAATTAGCTACTTGTTAGCAACCTTTTTAAGGACATATAAAAATGAAAAAATTCCCAAGTGGTATTTATCAACTTTTAATATTGTGTTAACCACAGACCTTATTTCAGGCATCTAACCACCAACCCATTCAAAATCCTCATTGAGTTTGAGAGGAGAGACCCCAGGTTAGCGTTAGCGCTAACATGCTACCGGACTTCCAGGTTAAAGATTCATTCCTAATTCTGATACGTCGGTTAGTTTCAGAACAGATTCCTCATCTGAATCTGGAGGAGAAAGTCATAATCGATCATCTCTCAGCTTCCAGCGCCTTTGAACTTTACTTTGTGAAGCAGAATATTTCTACAAACCTTACAACATGTCTGTATCAACTCCGGATACGACTCTAATTCACCCGCAGGTGTGAACGTGAATAGTCGTCTGTCTGGTCGACTTTCCTGCCCAGTGTCATCTGGGATTTGCTCCAGTTTCCCTCACGAGCCTCGTTAGGATAATCGGTTATGGAAAATGAATGAATGACTGATGCACTAAATGTTGTTCACCATCTAAATGTGCTCTTACCCAGGTGTGCTGCGTAATGAACCCCACTTGATCATAATTGTTTATTAGCATAGATAAACGCTTTATAAGTGCAGGCTTAAATACTCTGGCACATGCCCAGGAACTGGAGAGATGACACCAAAACCAGGAAGTACAGGGAGAAGGAACAGACCCACAGTACTGTTGAAATAAAAAAACTTAAACCCAGCTAAAACATAGCAAAATATAATAGTACTAATAAAAATAACTTAAAATCCAGAAGCATGCATTTGAACTGTTGCTAAAAATGAGTGGAGAAACTTCTTTTAGCTGCTATCAACAAGCTCTGTTTCTATTTTTAAAAATCTATTGAATACATATTTATTCATGCAAACATTTAGCGAATGTAGTTTATTTTTTAAATATATTTTTCTACTTCCATTTTTTTCTACATTTATTTTTCTGCCATACAATTATATCTTTTATTCTTTGTTAATTTATTGTTTTTTATTACTTCACCCCACGGAGTGTGATGGTGTCCAAAGTAAGAAAATGTCATATTTATGTCAATTTAATAGACAATATAGTCATCTGAATCTGAATAGACTGTGACACATCATTGACTTTGATTCTTTTCAAAAACATTTTGCAATCAGATTTTAAGAAATCCACAGGAAATAAAATGTCCCTAAAACTGGTATAAAAATACTACATCGAAATATTATTTTACATTTTCACCAAATTATATTTTTCAACCAATATCAGTCTTCATCATAATTTCAAAGTATGCACAAATGTGTTTACTTAATGCCATGCACTAATCATTTCATTTTGACGCATTTCTATTATTATTTTTATAACACAGCAGCAATAATTGTATCAGGAACCAGGAAAAGGCCGTAGCTTGTATTTGCCCCATAGGGAAAACATGACAAATGGTTGTTAATGTGGTGGAAAATGGTAAATGGCCCGAAAAGACGGATGCATTCATGCTGTAGTGGTCATGTGATCAAAAATACTGGTTTTAATGGGTTTCCATGGGGACATTTTTGTGTGTGTCTGTGCTTTGGATACCCTTTTTATTACAGGAACATCGGTCCATTCATTCATTATCTAGAGCTGCTTATTCCAACTCACTACTGGCTAAGATTGAACTTCTAAAAATGTAAAATTACAAAATTAAAACCTTTGCGTTAACAGTCAAAGTGATTTAAAAGCCAAAAAAATGGCCTAATGGTTCCCTCAGGCAATTTTATTCTGAAATACCAGCTTGATAGGGTTTTGACCTGCACTTTTGGAGTGAATTCTGCTCATTTTATGTGTAAAATTGTGCTGCACTGTGATGTTAAAACAAGGGCTAACAGGACAAATATTCATAATAATGTTTACCAACCGGTCCAGCATGAAGCTAAGAGCTGTCTCCTCCTGTTGGCGCCCCTCTGCACATCTTGCTTCCTGTTGAAATATAGAGATAAAAAGGAAAAGGATTTGGTAGCAAATGTAGGAGGTTCACACATACCTGTTTCTTTCATCCACCCCCCACATGCCCTTCGCCCCCGCAAAACACACACACAGTCACGCAGAGACACACATATACACACACACAGTCCCACATAGTCTGGGTTTCTCTCACCAGTGCACACATGCGCCTACGCTAACACACCCACACACATAATGTTTCACACTCACTCAGACACATTTCACACACAAGACCAAAATCTGTCCCAAAACATCAACAGCTCTCCCTCTGTGTCTAGGTGGCCCTGGCAGCGGCAAAGGCACACAGAGCCTGAAGATTGCAGAGCGCTACGGCTTCCAGTACGTGTCCGTGGGCGAGCTGCTGAGGAAGAAAATGATCCACAACGCCACCAGCAACAGAAAGTGGAGCCTGATCGCTAAAATCATCACCAACGGGGAGCTGGCACCACAGGTAGCAGAGACACAGAGAGGAGAGGGGGTTAACTGTGTGTGTGTGTGTGTGTGTGTGTGTGTGTGTATGTGACAGGGAGAATATAAAAGAAAAAGTGTGTCCAGTCACTTGCAGGTCATTATCACAGCGTGCATGTAAGAGGGGACTAATTAGCAGCTGCATCTATATCACAAGCAAGCTGCAGAGGGATGCTTATCCGTCTAATTCGCATCCTTGTTTGCAGGATAATGACTCTGCTTGGGATGAAAATGGGCACAGACCCCCTGTGGTTGTTTGTGCTCCGTTCATTCGAGCACTGTATAGATAACACACACGATGCCCTTGTATTTCCCCGTCCAATATGTGTAGGAAATTAAGATTACAACATTTAAATTGTACATGTTCAAGGACAGAGGGAGAACTAACATTGCCAAGACATATAGACTAAAACTTAAAAAATAGTCAGATTTATTTGCCTTTTTTTTGCTTTCAGAGGCTGTAGTGGGCTCACTTTACAGAACAGAAGCGCCCGTCATCCAATCGCCGTAAAATACAGAAATCTCCAAAATGTCTAACGATTTTGGAACTAAAAATCACAACATGGATTTTTCTATGTTTTTCTAAAGGTCCTGGTGTATTGATCTTATAGTCTGGAGAGTTTTTTGACCATTTTATCCATCTCGAAAAAAGAAAATGGCAATAAATCAGCAACAAATGGTATCAACCAATTGCTGTAACAATTTATGGGACAAAGAACTTCAGAAAGCCAAACATTGATGTTCTGAACCCTAAAAACAGAGACTCCCAGGTTCCCAGCTTTCAGAAAATTTACATTTCTATGTGGCTTCTGCTGTTGACCTGCTATCTCCCCATAAAAATCCACCTCCCACAATCCCCATTTCTCAGGGAGCAGAACGATAAGGGGTTCATAGATGATGCTGAATATCTGCACTGGCCATGTTGTTATCGAGGTATAGCCTATATGAGGATAGAAGGTTTTGGCCTTTTTGTTGGGGGCAATATAAGTGATATAATCAGGGTGTGATTGGAGTATCCCTGAACATTGTGTAACGCTGATAAACTCTGCAAGCCAAGTCAGCGATCATGTAAAGTAAAACTGATTGTAAAGTGGCTTAAAGATGCAAAAAACAACCAGTTTAACCCCATATTTCATGCATTCTTCTACCCATTTATTCCAGTCATAGTCACACTCAAACAAAAGTCTGTTATTTCTTTTTCACCAAGGCATTTCAATAGCGGGCTAGAGTTAGCGGGCTAGCCATAGCGGGCTAGCGTTAGCCTACAACAAAGGCTAACATCAACATCTTACGCTCAGTGTTAATAAGCACGTAATCGCAGTCCATAGCATTCAAGATGAGCAGCACAGATGTGTTGTACCAGTTGTGTTTCGATACCAGTGTCGGTTCACATTAGCCGGAAGCAGCATTTGTAAAGAGAAGTATCCGCCATTGTTGTTAATATTCTAGCGGAGAGTGGAGACATATACAGTGATATAATTAAATGGCTCTCTAACCTGTAGAAAAGCAAACAGGTCCTGAAAAGGTTTGCAAGTTAAACCATCTGCAAACCAGCACCAGCCCAGCACCAGAAATAGGTTCACGTTGGTGGAAAATAATTATTTGTAAGCCTCTTTTGGCTTCAGCTCAATGCTTAGTTTCGTAACGAACTGTGGCACGCATGACCCTGTGTGTCACTGATGCTACTTTGGTCGAAGGTTTAGTTTCCATAATAAACACAGGTTACAGTCATATAGCAGGGATGTATCTCAAATATATAACATTATGTAAAATAAGTCAGTAGGATTACCATAATGAAAACACAGAGAGAGGGTCTTTACTGTCAGCACGATGCAGCGGAGCTACAAGGCTGCAGCACCAACACCACAGCCCCCCGCCTGCTTCGTGACCGGCAGTTTTTTAGCTCACGTCCCCTCATGAATTACTGCAATAACTGCCCACCTCATCGTTTATCATCCCTCACTTGCTTGTCTGGCACAACATCACATCTCCCATCTGGCAGTTCACCAGATGTCAGTCCAGGAACTGGCGAGATAAACAGCAAAGTAGGCCAAGCTGCAGACATATTAGATATGATGAAGTGATTTGAGTGGCTGTTGGGCATTTAATTTCCTTCAGTGATTAGTTTAGCAAAGCAGAGGAGCGTTTGGTTTCTTAATGATTCTGTAGGTTATGATGAGAGGAAGAGGGGAAATGCTATGTTGAGTGACATATCACTGATTCGCAGCTTGTTTTACTGGTGGCACAGGTTGCATGGGTTTTATTTTCCCCTTTTATACCAAATACTAATCAGTTCAAAGGTCCCCATCAAATGTCTAAAAAACTTGCGGACCTATAAATTACATTCCAGAAATTTTCAAACTTTCAGAATCTGATATTTTACTCGAGGTAAAACAGTCTGGATGGGGAGTGACTTACTGCCCCAAGCGAAAGAGTTTCAGCATCCCGGGTTTTTTTCGGTGCAGCATCAGCAGTGATGCTGGCGTTGCACCGGGCCATTGTGGTGAAGCGGCGAGATTGGTCTCCCCTCAAAAACGACCCCAAAGGTTGTTTGTACAGGCAGCAAATTATGCAAAGGTTATGAAAAGAATCTTTCTCAACACTCAAATGATAGATTGAAAGTTAAAATATTGATACAAATCAACTTCAGGATGAAATTCCCACTTTATATTTATTGCTATTTTAAATTAAAGTGCAAGTAAGTGGATATTTGCCTTTAAATTTAGTCATTCTAGCTGTTTCCCTGTTTCCAGTCTTTATGCTAAGCTAAGCTAACCAGCTGCTAGCTTTATATTTAGCATCAAAACATGGGAGAGGTGTCGATGTTCTCACATTACTCTTAAGCAAGAAAAGCAAACATATATTCCCCCAAATGCCAACCTTTTTTTAAGGATATATTTTCAGATTTTCTATCTGTAAGTAGGCTGGAAAAGAGAGTCATCCATTTGTTCTTGTAGCCTTGAGTCTGTGCTCAGCTGTGCAGTTACACTGAAGTGCTGCAAACGATTCAAAATCCAGCAAACTCACAGAAGCACTTCACCAACTCTCAGCCAACAGCCACGTCAACTCTAAGTTCTTGCTGTTTGTCTGTAACTCACTGCGAGGTTATATGACTCAGTATTTATCTGAACCTCTGTTCCCTCAGAAATCCCACGGGTCTCTGCAGACAATCTTGGATGTCTGAAAGTCTGGTCTAAAATTAAAGTCTAATAGCACTTTTGCTTTTTCATCATCAGACTGTGGAAAAATACTTCATGTAACAATGGTTCAGCAGGATCCAGGGCCTTGTAAAGTCAGCTGAAGACCCACTTTCACCATTTAAAATGACTGAGATGTTGAATTTTAGCAGTTGCTGACAATTTTCTGTCCATTTATTGTTTTGTTTTTCATTCAGGGAAAACACAGTGTAACCAAAGCTGTGCACCAAATCCATATTCATGCAATTTACTGGTGAAGTACACTGTCAATTAAAAATGTTTTCAAAGATAAATCACTTATTAGGTAGTAGCTGTCTCACCACATACATCATTTTTGTGCACATTTTTCCAGTGTGACCACAAAAATGAACATCGAAGCCAGTTATTCCAACCGATATTTATTTGAATGTGGCGCCCTCTAGTGGCTGTGACCGGAGCTTAGACACAAATGCGGATTTATTAGTATAAAGAATGACAAAGTCCATTTAGGACGGGTGAGTCATACAAACACGTATGTTACTTTCCAATCCATTTGAACCTGAATTATTCTTTTACTAAACTTAACCAATTTATTTTTGTTTTTATTTCCTTTTTTGAAGACTACGACCATAAACAAGGATAGATAATCTACATTGCTGTTAGGGTTAGTCTAGCATGCACCCTACTTATTTTTTACTATATAACATGTAATTATTAGACTGCATCTGTTTGTGCTGATGCAACATGACAATGATTCATAAATGCCAAACGTACTGCTCATGAGTGATTATTGTATATGATGTGAATGAACCCGTTCGGCTGCAGCCTTCTGCTGCTGATCTCTGCAGCTGCTGTGTGTCTGCTGGTCCAGCGCTCTAACAGAAAGGTCTGTTTGATATTGGATGTCCATCATTCCTGTGAGAGACAGACATCGAGCCACGCTATGGATCAGAGGGCTTTTCTTAGATTAGCTTTTCTCATTTGATTTTACTGGCATACATTTGTGTGTTTGATGGAGTCCAGATTAAGTTTAATCTCTGTGTAGCCTGTCGGGCTGCTGCCTTTATTCTGTCGGTGTAGGGAAATTAAACGTCTGCGTTGCTCAGCGTTGGATGTTATTTTTAGATCGGGGCATTGCTCATGTATCTCTGCCATATCGCATGATGCATTCTGCTCGGGGAAATACATTCGAACATGTTGACCTCCTCCAGCCAAGAGGAAGTAATTGATGCTAAAAGATGCTGGCACTCTCTGGCCTCGGGCCCAATCAAGACTGTTGTTCTGCTGCATTCAGATATATTGAAGTACAACAGGAGAAAAAGATTAATTATATTGTGGAATTCTCCAATGTGCCGTCACAGGTTTCCCTTTGTCTTTATGACTCTAAATCAGCGACTCATTATTAATGTTCAAGGGTTTTAACTGATCTACAACCTTGATGAATCTGGGAGTTGCGACAACATTAACAAAACCAATCTTCTTCTTCATGCTCCTGCTGGAAAAGCAAATTATAATTAAAACTTTTTTATTTATTACGTGTAGCTGAAACGTCTTGTGACATCCTCAAAGAGAGCTGCTGTAGCATCTATGAAAGTGAAGTAAAATGAGAATTTGGGAAGCCAAAGAATTCAAGCTTCTGGTAAACTGTTTGAGTTGTTTGTCATTTTAAATTCATACATGATTATTCATCCTGTTTATTTCTCTGTTTTCAGGAGACAACAATAACTGAGATCAAGCAGAAGATCATGAAGATCCCGGAAGCTAACGGCATCGTCATCGACGGGTTCCCCCGAGACGTCGGACAGGCGCTGTCCTTTGAAGACCAGGTACGTTTCTGTCAGGTTCTTTTAAATGTGATGCAAAGATTTCCTCTGAAAGCACTTTGCCCGGCGATTGGGTCCACACTATGGAGTCTTTTCATAAGCAAAAATCTTGCCAGACCGTAACTTATTTGTGTAGTTCTGCAGTCATATATATTTCAGTTGTTTTTTCTTTTTTTTTTGCATAAACAACTTACACTTACTTTGTTGGCAGGGTTACTTATAAAACTTATGCCTCTTAATGTCATTTGTGACGTCCCCAAAAAAGTTTCAACATAAAATATATTGTCTTTGTACATGTATATGTCGAAGAGGATTAGTAAAAAAAAAATTGGTTTTATTTGCATTTTAAACAACCTTTTTTGGAGCAGGGGTTGAACTTTTGACTACTTTTGTAATACTTTAAAATCGTCTTTTTGAGCTCATTTGTCATGATCTTATATTTGCCTGCCGAAAACACTGATTTCTGAGCAGCTCCCGCTGTGTGATTCAGAGCTCCTGCATAATTTAACAAGTTCCTTCTTGGCCCATTCTACACGTTTCTACCAAGTTTTGTGAAAAATGCTTCAGTAGTTTTTCTGTAATCATGCTGCCAAACATACAAACCAACGAACCAAATGGAAAACACGGCAGAGGTAATAAAATAATCCTTTTAAAGAATCTATTTCTATAGACTAAACAAGTAACTGTATCCAAAATACCACAGATTTAGCTTCCCATGTTACAGTATGTTAACATAACCATAATGCTGACATTTTTGCAGCTAGCATGTTGATCCAAATTTAAAGTATACACTTTGTCTTATGTGCTTTATTTTCAATTCTATGTGATAACAGCCATCCTTAATGTGCCATTTACACGTATGATATGTTGCTCGACCACATATGGGCCAGCTGGCTTTCACTGTTAGTGCAATCTGTGTAGGACAACATGAGAGCTCGCTAACAGCAAACCCCAAAACCACCAATTTGTGCTGAAGTCTGTTTTTCAGGGCCTCTTCAGTTACATAACAGTTTTCCCCTTTAACCAGTGCACAGAAAAAGTCGTCTAGCAGAGGCTTCTTGAATCAAATCAAAATGGAGAAACCTACTGTATACTCCGGACATAAACTACTAATTATCTCCCTTTTCGGTGAACAGATGTTTCCACCTGTGTTGAGCTGGTTTTCTTTCTTTTAGCATCCTGAGTTTCAGAGTCCAGCACCCACAATGAGCTGTTCAAGTGGCCTCTGCTCGAGCCAAAATGTAAATGAGCTGGTGGCACAACACACGCTGGTGCTGTTATCGCTCTGTTTTTTTTGGGTTTTTTTAAAGGGCGGCTGTGTGGTTTGAGTCACACTGCAGAGTGAGTTTGACGTGTTTGTTATCTGAAGGTGCACAGCGTCTCTGGGTCACTTTCAGGGCATTTAGACTCTTTAAGCTGTGAATATAGAATCAGTTTTATAGGTTTTTATAAAAAGTTTTGCCCCCAAATGAGCGATCTCCTTGGAAACTGTTGAAATTTGAACGAATTCGAACAATATTCTTGCATCTATTTTGCATCAGTCGAATGAATTGAATTCTCTTTATGTTTTGGAAGATTCGCTGAACATTTCATTTCCTTTGTGTGTTTATTGTTTTAAAGTTGGAAAAGTTTATGGATGGACAGACGGACAGAT
>CAFUXE010000486.1:124903-146084 GCA_903364295.1 Serranus cabrilla
TTGGTGAATAAGTAAAGAGTTACCTTTTTAGTGTACATGCACAGGTTGGGTGTTCTTCCAGGCACGGGGATACCAGCTTTTGTCAGTTTGATGAAGTACTTTTGAACCCTACTGGCAACCTGGAATGTTTTAACAGGAAAAATAGCGGCGTTAATGATTTCCAACTGAGGAGCAGCTGCTTGAAGTAATTGAGGTCACGGAAATGTTTGATCCAGGTACTTGCAGGGAGCCTGAGCCTTTTAGTACTACAAAGTATACACTCAATGCCATTTAACAGCCTGTTTCCATAGTAAAGGCACACACATTTATCAGTGTCATGCTAATAAACACAAGCAGACAGAAGTAAAACTGCTTCAAGACTGCAAAAAAAAATATGTAGCCGGCAGCAAACTATTTTAGCCAAGTTAGGTCAGTTTGTCGCTTCATTAAAGTGAATACTAGCATCAAGTCTGACTAGGAAAACTTAAAATTTTGTTTTCGAAAGAGAAAATAAGCAAAATATTCTAAACTAAGAGTCAAACATGCATTTTTCCAGTTATTCCTGGATCTCCTCGTCACCTGTTTTGCTGTTCGATTGCCGAGTTCGTCTGCAATCTTCTGCCATCTTCTGGACTCGACTTCCTCTGGGGGAAACTTCACAAGAAGCTGCTCCAGTTTTTTCTATCAAAAAGAGACAAAACAGCATTTAAACACAACACATTTAAGTGCTTATAAAAACAATTTTAAAAAGAAGGATGTAAATTTTATCCTCATCTTACAAAACGACACGTTTTCCAGACTAGGATTCCGTTTATTTTAGATAGAAAGAAATCTCAGCATATTATTCATTGAGAGTCAAAGTGAAAAATGGTGTTGTGAGAAAATATATCTGGAAAGAAACCTAAAAATGTTTCAGTGCCATCTTGCAGGCGACATCTTACACACTTGCTACCTACCTGTTCCTCCACAGTCCACAGCTGGTTAAACGTGTCAGACTTGTTTGGGTGACAAATCCTCCCCCTGATCATCTGTCAAGAAAACACGAGTGACAGCCATGTTAAAAGATACCAAAATAACGGGCACTCCACCATTTGAAGAGATCTGTGCATGTGAACCGCCTGGCACACTGAACGCGTCAGTTTGACAGACAAAGCCCGGCTGTCAGATGAGACTCCAGACGTGTCATTGGGAAGACGCAGAAAAACAGCAACACTTTTGACTGACAAACACAATCCCGTTAGAATTCAGAGAGCGGAGCCCGGGAGAATGCAAATGTGCCTGCACAAAATAAACAGGGAGAGCAACAGAAATAATCAAGTTGTTTGCTCAGTGCTAAACGCTTGGCGCCTTCTAATCCAAACAATCAATCAAAAGTGAAACCTTACTGCCTGTACAAGGTGTGAAAAGACACACACACATAATAGAGGCTAAGAATAAGACGTAATCAGAGGTCTGGGAGAGGCGGTTTCCATAGATACCGTCTTTTGTGCTCACATGTGCTGAATGCTTAACTGTCGAGGAGTGAGAATGGGGGAGATGAGGCCTCGACGTGTAAAAATGGTAATAACCTGATGATTTGTAGGCCAACCTGCGGGAGATCGGTGACTCACCAGCTACAGTCAGGAACAGATGTAACTGCTTCTGCACTAATGGCATACCGGGAGACAATCACAGCAGCAGCAGCAGCGTGTGTGTGTGTGTTGTACAGGTTATTTTAGTAAGAAGGCAGAGCCAAACCTGCGTCTGCCTGCCGTTTTCTGGAGCGTCACTAGTGGGCAGAGAGGAGTACATGGTGGACGATTCGCCTTCCTTCTTGGGCTCCACGGGACTTTTTGGTCGAGCAGGCAAACCTGAGGGGGAGAAACGAGCAGAATGTTTAAAAGACATTTTTGTAGGGGGTCTCTGGTTTATCTGACTGCTCATGACTTCCAATTGTTGACTGACTCCAGAATGGATCCCCCTCTGTTTAGGCTGAATTTATATAAAAAATAGCACAATAAGTAACATTACTGGTTGAGATACATGTCATTATGGATTAGCTGCTGTTTCTGAATGGACAGCCTGTTTGTTGTGTGTAGAGGCCAGTGGTGTGTGTGTGTCTGTGTGTTGCTGTCTGTATGGCAAGTTAGCAAGGCAAGATTATTTATATAGCACATTTCAGCAACAAGGCAAAGTGCTTTACAGAAGACAGAAAAAAAAGCCTCATGACAAAGGGCAGAAAAGAAGAATTAAAGAAAACAAAACCTTAAAAATCAGAAAATGAAATAAAGAAACAGCTAACAAGAGGCTTAAAATATATTAAGTTATTTAAAATAGGTAAAAGTTGCAGTGGAGAGTTATATAGTTACAAAATAAATATTAAATGGACATATTTGTAATATTTAAAATATATGCATTTAAAAAATATGTAATATACATATATATATATAAAATGTAGCTCATCAGTTTGAACATTACATAAAAAAAAATATTTTTTATTATTTTAGTTGAACATATGTCAAAAGGGATTAGCACATCACCACATCCTGTTTCATTTACTTTCATATACAAAGTCCAAACTATTCGAATGGATCCACAGACAGAAGGGAAACTACGGGGAAATGAGGAGCAGAGCAGAGAAAGTACCAGCGAACACTCTGCTTGTGCTTGCAACATTCTTATGCGAGTGCTCTTATTAATATTCATTGATTCTGAAGCAGCAGCTTTATGTTGTTATTAAACCTTTCTGAGGCTATGACAGCACCAAAGATTTGAATATTGCAATTTATTCTACCGTGGTGATTTATTCACACACACTAGGGAGACTGATTAAAAAGTACATGAGTTATTTTTATTTACAGTATTTTTCATGGGCTGATATTTATACCAGCATAGACTTTATATCATGATTAATAGGGAGAAACTAAGAACTTCTATGTAAAATTGGATGTAAAACCGCAGCCCAATATACTTTGTTTCGACTTGTTTCAAAAGCACATTTTCCACCACTGTGAGATTAGGAGTCCAATCAGGCTCCTTAGATCAAACTGACAAATATTCAGGGTCACCCGAACTATTTAGATCCTTAAAAAATGTACACACACTTAGACAAAGAGAGATTTATACGTGCCTTGGTCAAAGATCAGCTTTAGCCGCCTGGTTTTGCGTTTCTTGTCGCAGAACTCCCTCTCAAAGTCACCGAGGCCTGAGGTGTACTGCTCCCACCCAATGTCAGGGAGCTGGACGACTCGCTGAGGACACGGCAAGCCCAAATTAACCTGCAGGGCACAAGCATCGGGGGTCACAATCCATTAACAAGGAACAATAACAGAAGGTTGAATATGTGACAGCATATGACAGATAAAAGTTTATGTTTTGGGACATCTTCTCCTTTGTTGGGAGCGTTTATGTTTTGGTTATTTCATAATCTGTGCATGCGAATAATGCAGGTATTACATTTTGGGATTTCCACGTTTTAAAAATGAGTTTTATAAATAGGTCTTGAATCTGTCTCCCATTATTTATCATTGCACCCGTTATGATTTGGCATACTGGCTGTCACCAAGACTACATGTTTTGTGGTAAGGCCCTGCTGGGTAAACGCCCCTCATAATTAAATAATCTTCTGTCGCAGACCTCCAGCAGTCTTCAGCTTCGTTCCACCAGGTGGCTTTCTTACCAGCTTCCAGGGGTTTGCACTGAGCTGGAGAAACTCAAAATACAGACCTCATGGGAAAATGTAAAGCCGTGTTGACAGTCTATGTAACTCAGAAATGAATCTGCTCTACTTGAGCTAGATTCAGTCTCTTCCTTGTGTATTTGGTGAATGTATTTCTTCTCTGTTGTGTTATATATTGAATAAAACTGTAACTGATGTGCTATCTTGGCCGGGTCTCCCGCGGAAAACGGATTCCCATCTCAAGAGGCTGACTGGTTAAATAAAGGTTAAACAAATATGAAAACAGGGGCGCACTAGTGATTCCCATTTCTAGATTCAAGAGTTGGGATGGCCGTTTTCATACGAGGCTTAAATAAAAGGTTCACTACACGACTTCATGCCTTCATTTTCTTGTTGGTGCAGTATCATTTTTTGTACACGCGAATTAACATAAATGAGCCATTTGTAGGCACTTGCTTGTAGTTACACTGACTGCACAAATCAATTTATCTTAATTGTTTTTTTTAATCTGTATGCATCTAAAAATATCCCAAGTAGCTAAAAGATGGATTGGGTGCACACCCTGGGCAGGTGTGAACAAAATCTGAGTCATACAGTGGAAATGGAAAAGTAGTCTGCACACTGAATTTTACATGCCCCCAAATATTTATTCAAGCAGCGTTTCAACCAGTGAGGTATTCCTCAGGCAGAAACCCAAGAACAAGATCTTATGTACCATTTCTCAGAGAGGGGTCGATGCAGAGTGAAAGACTGCACATCAACTTAGAAACATGCACACTGTATTTAAACATTTTGAACAACTCTCAACTTGTTTGTTGTCCACATTAGATCGTATCCTCACCGACCCCTTTATATACATGTACAATCTAATGCAGCGCTGCAACAACATCTATCTTTAGAGAGCTCATTATGTTTGCACATACAGCAGCATTGTTTACTGAGGCAAACAAATCTGCCTCTGCTAGTATCATCAGAAAAATGTGTATGAAAACCAGCCCTAGAAATAAACACAGTTGTTTGTCACTGATGTTAAAAACAATGCAAAACCTTCAAATGTAATTTCCAGATTTAAAATAAGGCGTATTTAAATACAAGGCTTGGACAGAGGGGGGAAGACAGACTTTAGTAGCCTTGACTCAGACAGTAACTCAGTATGGTTTAATACACTGTCAATGCCTCCTACACTCTGACAATTTCTCAATAAATGAGCCAGCCAGATGAGACAGTTAAGAGGTGTCAGCCTGAGATTTAAACTACAGTAGAAAAGGGTGAGAAATACGGTCTTAACTAATTTAGATCAATTGATTATTCATGGTCTGTAAAATGTCACAAAATCGTCGGTGAAGGTGAAGTTGTTTTTTAAAGTCCAAAACCCAAAGTTATTCAGTTAACTATGATATACAAAAAAAGAGAAAACCTGGAAATCTCCATATTTGAGAGGCTAAAAACACCATTTCCTGTCATTTTTGCATTAAAAAAACATTCATCAATCATCAAAGCAGTTTGCAATTACTTTTTCGGTCAAGTGACCGATTGATTAGTCGCCTGGTCTTTCAGTTCTTACTGACTTACTTACTGAAAATTGGCCCAAAAGCCACAGCTGGCTCATGAACACATCTGATTGGAGGTTTTGTGCAGAAAACAAAATTCCTCACATCATGTTAATTTTGTAAAATGTATATCATGCATGCCATGTACATTTTTCAGCCTTTTCTGTACTGCATTAAATTGATTGTAGTTCACACTGTTACCACATGTTGTCCAACATACATACAGGGGAGGCAGAACATTAGAAACAGATGCAAGACCATATAATGGAATGACCACCTCTACCGGGTATGTGTGCAAAAAGCTGCACATTATAGGCATCATAAAAGACTTTATGGCAGAACAGTTATATTGGATAACATTAGACTTTGTTTGTTACCCGTTTCTGCAGCTTTTCCACAAAGCTGATGGGATCGCTGAGTGCCTCCCTCTGCTGACGTGCCAACGTCTCCAGGTCCAGGATGGCCTGCGTGCGCTGGGCCTCGAGAACACCGATGGTCTGCAGCAGCCTCTGATAACTGACACAGAGGGAAGCGAGGTTAGACAACAGTGGAAGGGAGGGACTGCTTACATTATTCAACCTGACACTTGCAATGCTGCAGTGCATCAAACTTTTAGACCCCAGACCATGAATAATTCAAGCGTGGTGCTGAGAACTTAAATACTTGCACAAGACATAAAAACATTCCTTCCCACTTATTTTGCAAATAAGCTGTTTACAGGTGTTTGCTCAAAATGATGCATCTTAAACTGGCTGCTTTGACAACAACTTTGGAGTGTGGCCCAGCAAGTACTGCAGCTGTGACATGAAAGTTTAATCTATAAAAAATTACGCACTTTAACCACTAAAGCACTTTTCTAATCTGTAACTGTGCACATCACTCAGATTTAACATCAATATCAAAAATCTTTGCATGAAAAACATTTTGGTTTAGCAGTTCTTGAGGAGCCTTCCGTGCCGTACAAGTCTGACCTTTCCACTCACACCCTCTGGGGCAGCAGAAGAGCTGCAAACTGAGCTGTCAATGACGAAGTGTGGTACTGACTCAGAGGCCCTACAGTGCGAGCAGAGGAGGAGGACTCGACAGGAAATGTGACAGCATCCTACATGGCTATAACCTAATGCAGGGGCTCAGTGAAGCAGAGTGGATCAATCTCCCCTAACAGGACATGAATGAAAATCAATGCAGAGGACACAATTTATTCAACAGCTGCCGGTGGTTTGAAAATCCTACAAGAGCAACATTCAAACAAGTCGGCTGTGTTTAACCTCATATCCCTTCGTTAGTTGCAGACATCATCCATTCACACAATGTGCAGCTCTGTTGACCTTGTACAGCATCAATGGGAGCTCAGCTTCAATGCAAACTGTAAATCTGTCTCTGCAGCAGTGGCACCAATACATACTACTGCACATGTCCAGTACTAAAGTGACTCAAATGTAAGACGAAATAACAAAAGAAAGCAGCAAGCATGCTGACTTCCTAAGACGAACAGATGATCTGTGCATTAATCTGTTTAAGGGAAATGAGGAGGACTTGGCTTTGCTTCTCAGCTCTCTGGACTCCCGCCAGGTGTCCAGGGACAAACCTGGTGTACCATTGCCACCTACTGGGCCTTAAGTCCACTGACAAACACCAGTGCCAAATGAAAAGCTGGCCCAGACAATAATGTCGTTAAGTCAATGCCTAATAACCAAGCAGGGAGATTTTCTAGATTTTAAATATGACAACACTGTAACATAAAAATTCAAGATGTTCTGCATCCACATCATCAATCATGTCTGTGTCAATTCTCCATATTCAGCAACACTCAAATGCTTAGTCATGCTACCCTAAAAATGACTCCTCACTGCATTGATCCAAGCCTTCAAAAATACTCCGCACTCAGCACAATCTAAAACTTGGCATGTCACTGAAACTTGATCGAATTACCTTGCAATACGAGAGCAGTGAAATGTTACTCTAAAGCCATTCTCTGAATCTGAAACAATCACCAATACTGGTGTCAAAGACAAAGGGACCTCAGCTCATGAGGTCTCCCAGCCCCTGCAGCCTCCTATGAGGATGCATCATGACTCCGCTGACCTGCCACAGTGCAGTTAGCAGAGCCTGACTGAGCGCAGCATGGGACCTGTCCACCAGCATAAACATCCCATCTTGTTTGACAACTGACGACACAACTAGGAACACAACCCCACACGGAGAAACCCTTTCCCCTCTAAAACAACTCATCTTACTGCGAAAAGAGAGAACGGAGTAATTTTAACACCCAATCTCCGTAGGCTTTGGAGAGCTGACAATTGGCAGCTAATTCACACAATCACAGCACCAGATTGAAGGTGGAAATTAAACACTGAAACCTGTAAAACCTGAACAATAAGACAGGCGCTATAGTTAGATGCTCATCGACATTCCCATAAAAACTGAGAAAAGACTATAAATAACTGAGATAATTCAACATATGGCGATGTAAAATCCTAGATACATTTAAATATCGGGGATCATCATTTTAAAAAGCATTCACAATAAGCTAATTGTGGTAATTTTCCATTATCTGGATATTCGTGAATATTGTCACAAATAACTTGAAAAGGCTGCATGGATCGCTACAGTCCTATTGATAAGGATTTATTTAATTTGCTATAAACACGTCGCTCTATTCTTATCCTATGTCAAGCTGTTTTCACAACACAGTTTGTCAGCTGCAATCTTCTGCAAATTCGTCTCAGTTTGCTCCGGTATTTCCTCTAACCGTAAAACCAAAAACTGGCCACAGCCCATAAGAATCAGCTAAAAACAACTGTTTTTAATTTACAGAAAACTCATCTTCTCATTTGAGGTTTTAGTTCAATCATAAGAGTTTTAAGCATTGAGATAATACTGTAAATCTGCGTTATTATGACCAGGACAATAGTTGTATTAAATCTTCTTATTCCCTAATGCCTAATGTAACGTTCCCCTTCATTTGTTTCTTCTAAGGAATGGAAGTGTCTGCTAACCAAAAAGACTTTATTTTAATTATTATTACGTTTACATGTAAACCTTTGGAGCTCTATGTTGATATAAAGTACATTTTCCTTTTAACTGTCAGCAATTACAGGTTTGAAAGACAACATGGTAATGAGGTTCTGGGGCAAATAACGATGAAAGGAAAAATGAAGATATTCTGCCAGTCAAATTTTTTTATCCTTTTTTTCTGGCACCTCCACTAAAGTGGTTATGCATTCAATTAGGTTTGTTGAGTTTGTTTGTCTGTTTTGTAGCAGATACGAATCGTGGGACTGACACACATAATTTTACACTTTTGTTAACATTGTGTGATTTGGCCTTGGCGGCCGTCAGCACTCTGCAAACGCCCTTCTAGTTTGTGAAAGTTTACTGAAAAAGAAAGTTTCCCCTTTCAGGCCTCTGACAGATTTAAAAGGGAAGAAAAAGCTCAAAGATCTTCAACGCTTTCGCTGTATGGCTTGAAGGAATTATGCCACATTTCATATGCAAGTAAAAGTCAAACTGATTAATAATGTAGTGAGCTATTAATGTATGCTGCCTGCGCTTATTCAGAAGGATTATTTAAGAGATGGCGTGGATAAATGGCCAGAGAACACCACAAATATATTCAGTAGTTCAGTGGGAGGCAACATCAGCTGTGTGAATGAAATAAACTGAATTCTTGCCCAGATTTTCTGCTTCACTAACTGAATGCATGCAATATATGTTCCCATATATACCATCTTCCCTCAGTTGAGGAGGCTACAGAGCGACGCCGATTTGTGAAATCTGCTTTTTATCCAATTTCAAGCCAAAACTCTGGTCCCAACCAGGTTAAATCTCAAGCATATGATATTATCTAGCCAGGTTAAAAGACAGACAACTTCATGACATTAAACTCTGGCTTTAGACTCAACATGCTAAACCAATAATCTCTCTGTGGTACAGCCCTCTGAGATAGCCTAAATAATAATAATAATAATAATAAACACAAAAGCATAGTGAATGTTTTGGCCACAATAAGATTATATCTATAAAGACTGAACTGAAAAACTCTGTCAAAACATCAGAACATTCTCAGCACATAGAAACCCTCATCAACTGAAATGCTCCTCTGGTTCATTCAAACCCAAAGACCAGAAGTAACGCAATGATCACATAATACAGTAATCAACATGTGTGGGAGCTACATCAACAAAAGATGAGGAGAGAGCAGAATCCCCAGGGAGCTCCCACATACTCTTTGTTGTGTTTAAGAGCCAGGTGGTCTGACTCAAAGTAATACACGTCTGGCTCCTCCTCTTCCTCCTCCTCCTCCGCAGCCTGGCTCCGTGTCAGCTCCTTGTTTTGCTCGTCCTCTCTGCCCTCCACAGGCACACTGTCCTCACCACCTGCCCTGTCTCCAGGCTCCACGGAGACCGGCTCCTCACTGGAGGGGCCAACAGAGTCTGAGGAAGCAGGTTCCTCTACCAGAGGGCAGTCCTCCTCCATCCCCACCACCACCTCCCCCTCTTCCCTCAAGGGACCATTGTCTCTGGGAGGAGAACTAAGCTTGGAGGAGGAGGCCTTGCCACCAGTGGCAGCCCTCCTGGGTGAAGTCCGCAGGGTGTATCTATGTTCGTAGAGCTCCGTGAAAGAGGGGGGCGTGCTGGATATTGAGGGGGTGCACCCTGGCTCTGTGGGGGAGGGGGTAGTTGCTAGTGGGGGTGTAGTTTCTCCTGAGTTGCTGTTGTTGATTGGACTACTGTTCATGTTGGTGGTAGTGGAGGAGGTGGAGGCAGCAGCTTCCTGCACTGGTGTTAGCGGCCTGCCGTTGGTGTCGTTCTCGCACTCCGTCACCTGCTCCTCGTGGGCCAGACACAACGGGTCGCCAACCACGTCCACCTCCACCTCCTCCACTTCCTGCTCCTTGGCCACTATCAACTCAGGGACAGGATCCTCTGGAACAGGCTCAAATGTTGGCGCAGATGAGGCTGGCGATTCCCCTGAGCCAGAGACCTCCATCTGCACAGGGACAGAGTTTCTACAAGGCACAGCGGGGTCAGGGGATGAGGGAGCCGCCGTCTGACTGCCGTTGAGCAGCGACGGGCAGTTGGTGGCAGAGGTGGGGTTTGCACTAGGCTCTTCAGTGAGTGTACTAGGTTCCTCTGCTTTATTTTCTCTGAGTCCATTAGAGGCCTTGTGGGCATTTGGGGGCTGAGTTGCCCCGTCACACTCCACATGACCATCCTCTGCCTTCCCCCCTGCCAGCTCACCCTCCTCTTTACTGTGGACAGGTGAGGCAGGAGCTGTGTTAGCAGAGTTTTGGCTGGGAAATTCTTCACAACTGTTGTCCTTGATAGGCTCCGGGACAGGGACTGAACTTTCAGATTTCAGAGGCTCAGGGTCCTCCTCGTGTCCCTGAGACTCTCCAGAGCGGGAGCACCGTTTGGCCCTTTTGATTTGAGGACAGACATCCCGCACCCCCTTCCCTCTATCACAGTTCTCGGGCTTCTCAGGACTAATGTCTTTTTCTAAACAGGACACGCCACGCTTCCTGGAGGTGGTCCATTGCTCCGCCTCAGCTGGAGAAACATTTGAGTCATTTACCTTTCCCTGCAACGAGGCCTGCTGCTGGCCATCCTGCTGAGTGTCCTGCTTTGTATCATGCTTGGCGTCCTGTTTTGTGTCCTGTTTAGCGTCCTGCTTTGACTCCTGCTTAACATCTTGTTTGGTGTCCTGCTTCGACTCCTGCTTGGTGTCCTGCTTAGATTCCTGCTTGGCGTCCTGTTTCGACTCCTGCTTGCCCTCCTGCTTGGCATCCTGTTTCGACTCCTGCTTCTTCTTGGGTGAGCGGGCCCTTGGTAGCGGAGGCACCGAGGTCTCCTCCGGCTGGGCGATGCTGCGGTTCCTGAGGGTTCGACCACAAAAGTTCTCATCCAATCCATTGAGCCCCACTGACGACCTTGTGACGCGTGAGGAACGGGACGCGGCCATACTACGGCGGGTGCCTACTGTCTCCTCATCCTGGTGCTCTCTCCTCTGCAGCAGAATGTGGGCACCTGCAAAACACACAGACACATACATGCACTTTGTTAAGTCAATATTATCACAGGAAACCTCATACCTTTACAGCTCAATAGTTCCATCATGGCACTACCCTTACAACGGTTATAAGTTTGATTGGTTTCATTGGCCAGCCATGCTTAACATGATTGCATGAACGATACCCTGGGGTTTATGAAACAAATGCATTCACCAAAAGGCCTTTGTTAAATACTGCTTGGGTCATTTCTCAGCTCACACCAGAGGGGTATTGATTTCTCCTGTCATTGTAGCTAAGCAACACCTTCTGTCCACAGGCAAAACTAGATGTCTTATCACAGGTCCGTACAAAGGAAATTCATCTAAAAAGGTGAAGATCTTAAACTGCCGTTAGACAAGACAGGAAAAAATAAGGTCAGCTTTTGCATATAGCCTAAATGACCAATCACACAGTCTTCTTTGACACTTCACAAATGTCACAGCTTTAAAACTCATCTGTATGTGCTCGGTAACTCCGGAGATAAAGGTGACTTAAGCACAGCAAGCATTTCAAGTAAGGAAAAGCCCCTAAAGCTGGCAAGCAGATGACTTATAGAACGGCAAACCACCTGCATTAAAATCAAAAATCAAATGTGTGTGTATGTTTCATTGAGAGCATATTTATTTCCTCCCAGCAGAGATTACTGATTATTCTGTCACACAAAGGGAACATACGGTTTACTGGTTGACTGATTTCTGACACAGAAGCAACACTGTATTTCTTGCACCCCATTCAGCAGAGATAACACTGCAGACATAGGTTTATCATCACAACACTGTAGGCTGTTTATCTCTTCATAACAGGTGTGCCCGACAACCAACAGGCTGCAATCCTTCCACAACTTATCGGAACATACAAAAATTGAAATGCTCAACAACAAGAATCCTACACAGGGCTTACAGGCTTAAAGCGGGGACAACTATAGGAAGTTAATCGTCATGTCCTAAACCTCTGACACAATTTAAGGCACAACAAAGCCTTCCCAAACTCGCTTTGTGTGTCGCCTGAGGTATCCCGCAGAGGAAATATGCCGTGCATTTGAACAAAAATCCTGGCTTACAGTGTGAACCGGAAAATTAACACAAGCCAGATGCTACCAGGCACTAATACATAGTCAATATTGGATATCTTATTCTGTACTGAATAATCACTTTCACAAATAAAGGTAGGCTTTATGCAATACCATTCAAATGCAATCAAGTGAGACAACCCATCATAATTTCACTACAATTTCACTTATGTAAAACACCTTTACCTCACTTGATTAACAGAGCTGTCATCAACATATACACAGCTTATTTTTGTTTCTATCAGTATTCTGAGACTAGCATGTGGTGACTAAAAACACGAAAGCAAAGTAGCTTTCACATAACAAATAACCCCTCAAGTAATAGAGTTTACATTAATCTCTCTTTTCTTTCAGAGGCTGGAGTGGGCTGAGCTTTAAAGCTGCAGCTAAGACTGTATTGATTATTTAATACATTTTTAAACAGATTTATGACTAGAACAACTAGAACTGCCTCTCAAAATACTCTTCAAATTCCCAGCTTACAGATGGTCTGTACCACATCTATGTGGTATTTACAGTTAATCAAGAGATCATTGGTTTTATGCACCAACAACAGTCATTTTCAAATTCTTTAAAACGATGGTATCAAGCATGACATGAGGCCATGTGGTCAAACCGCTAATCCTGATTTCAATAACTGAAATTGAAAATTAGTCAGCAGATATGTTTTGCTGCCAGCCCCATCCACAGCAGTACATTGCATAGCTTTGGTGTCAGTGCTTCTGTCCACTTCTCCAAACCGGGGGAGAGCCTACCACCATACACTGACTATGGATAAGTACCTCCTATAACACCACTTCAAGACTGCTTTCAAAACTCACTCTTAAAAGTCACTCTATTTTCCAGACATTAACTCCACAATCAAACAACTAATTTTAGCAGGTTTAGCCTTTGACTGTGAACCAAACCATCTTCATTCTGCACATACAGTAATAAAGTTAATGAAAGTGGGGAGAAATTGAGATTACATTAAAATAAAAGTCCTCCCTTACTTGGAATGCATGCCTTCCTAACCTGTTAACAAGAAAAAACACCAGTCAACACACACACATAACTTGCCACTGAAGTATCCTCTAGATAACAGCAGCCTACAAATAATAAATCTAACAGAGGACAATAAAAATGTGGCGTGGTAAAGGTTACATTAAAGTGACATTCATGGAGAGATGATCTCACTTGGTGTGCTTTTGTAGAAGATAGGACATAGGCAAAGCATCCTGTTGCTAGAGAAGAAAAACCACAGCATCAATTAGCATTGTGGACATGATGCTCATTTACATTAGATCCAAGTACATCAATCTGTGGGCCGACCTCTGTCAAAACTGATTTAAGGCTCCTTGTTGCCTTTCCTGGGACAATTCCTCCCTTTTCCTACACTGTGCTAACACAGCAACATCAAAGCCAGAGGCTATCCTGGCTACAAATATATTTTGATAATATTCCTTCAGGGGGCAAACATAATAGTCACCTGGAACAAGCACTACCACATGCACAAATTACTCACACTCCGCTAAAGACTCCAGCTGAGAAAACTAATGTGATTTGTCCATGCATAAAATAAGAGAGAGAAAGAAAAACAGAGAGGGGGGAGCAAGGGGGGCAGGTTATTCAGACTGAGCACTCACCCTTAGACTCAAATCGACAAAACTAATTAAGCCTGCTCATCTGACCTGCTCTTCAAAACTAGAAAACTAATCACTACTTCAAAATGATCAGGGTGAGAGTTCAGCTGAATAACTATGAAACATTTGCTCACACTTTCTTGTCCCAGTAATTAGCACGCTGTTGGCACAGCTGTCAAAGCCTCAATTAATAATTAATACTAAAGGTCTAATGCTGGTGCCTGTTAGAAATATCAGAATAAGTTTGAAACCATTTAAAGCAAGTTATTACTTAAATCTGATTACCCTATCAAAGCTTAGGCTCAAACAAAAGTAAAACATGCCTGGCAGAGGTGTAATGTCAGGAATGTCGTAAAAATAAAGAGAGTGCAAATAGTTAGACAGTGTGTGGGATAGCTTGCACCTTTCAGCACATGCTGTTACCAAGTAAATACTTAAATGCTTGGTTATTTTCGAGGGTCAATAATAAACAACTACTTAAAAATCAGTGGTCTCATTTACTGTGAAGTGAATAAGCATCACAGCATAGCAGGATTTGTGAGTAATGGAATACAAGTAAAGGAATATGTAATTTAAGTAAAAAATATAAGTAACTGTATTGTATGTACAGTTACTGTGTAAAACATGTAACTGGATATTTTGAAGGGATTACTTTATTACCTTCACCAAGGAAGCAATGCTTTTGGTTAAGTTTGTTTTCCTGTCAGTTGGTTCACAGAAAAAACACTAGCCCAATTTTCATTAAACTTGCTTCACCAGAAAAGGTAAAGCATGGACCAAGAAAGAACCTATCACATTGTGGATACGCAAATGATTTTTCGCTTTCATTGACATTACAAGATTCGTCACTTGGCGGAGGTCTGCAATCTCCGAGGGCCTTTCCACTTAGTTTTTGTTTTATCTGCTCGAAAATCTATGAGGCATGCATTTCCCATCAATAGATCTTTAAAAAATGTGCAACAATTTAAGCATGTGCATTGCACCCGACACACAACAGTGGCAGAGGGGGCACAACCAGGACACTATCAGAAATGTGTTTTTGTCATGGAAATATACGACCCCAACAAATGTCCTCAGCAAGATGATTTTTAAGTAAAATTACATTTTAGGGCAAGTTTTCAGTCATTTCTAAAGAAATATATGTTACCAGTACCCTCCTCAACTTGCACAAGTTACTTAAAGTACTCAAGCTATAAACATCAAAATACTTTAGGCCAGTGGTTCAAGACATTGAAATAATAACTGGAGAATAAAAAAGTATTAAAGAAGTATAAAGAAAAAAAATAATTTATTTTATACAGAATTGTGTTTTACTATATCCCCCCCCTTGTGAATTAAGATACTTTCAATTCCTGAGACCCATGAAAAAGTGCCTTAAATGAAAAAAGGGATACAGATGAATCACTCTGGCTGAACTGCTTGTAACTCATGTCAACAATAAGGCCATAATGTTTTACAGGGGGTCGCAAGTGGACATTGCTTTGTTTTATGAGGGGTCAAAAGCCAAATGTTTTCAGAATCACTGCTTAAGACCACAGACCAGCATTTGATTTGCTCTCTCACTCGACTGTTAGTGGATCTATGACAGTGTACAGTGACTGGTATATACATAAATACTGACATCTTTTGTGTCATGTCTTTACATTTAACTGTGATAACTTCTGCTGAATAAAATACAAGCAAGCTCTCAATTGTACCTGCCTTTTCAAGGGAGATGTCAACACACCAGGTGCTGGAATACTCTGCACAGGTACTTATTTTTCCTTTTGCAATAAAAGTATTTGAGCAAGTTCATTAGTCTTACCACAGCAAACTTTTATGTAAAGCCACTGATCCTGACAAGTTTGGAAAATAACAACTTATGCTCACAGGCAGCAGTGTAGCCATAAATACAGAACGTGTCAAAGCCTGAATATTTTATTCGACTGTGCAGCTACTGAGACAGGACCCATGTGTGATTGTAATTCTCAATCAAACCACTTCCTGTTCTTCACTAAAGCGCGTGTTTGGTTGTGAACTTATGTTAACACGTGTTCATTACATTACAATTATCAGGACAGACCATGAATAACACATGGGCCAATCGCATTCATAAACTGTGTTGGTTTCATTGAGATTTTAGGCAGTAACCCCCAGTCCTTAAACAAGTAAACACACCTTACTTGCTATGTGTGAATGCTATTGTTGGCAGACCAGCTAAGCTAACGCTTAAGAGTTTAGAGTGAGTAATTTGTTACATGATAAACAAACAAGCTCTATGCGGTTTTACCGTTGAGTTGGACTGTTCATCCTCGTTGCTGACCTGAAGTTCAACACTTCCACAGGGCCTACTGGCAACAAAAAATCCACGAAGTGGTGTTGGTATACATACCGATGAGAATCGCTCGAATCGCTCAAATCCCAACATCCCAGCTAATCAGCTGCCGCCAGCTCGACAAAGTTGGATGCGGTTAAACTAGAGACTAGACAACGCTGCAGCTGCATGTGCCGCCGGTTGAGTTAACACTAGTTTGCAGCAGGTGAACTCTAAAGTTCAGGATTAAAAGTCCAACCATACGTTAAGGCAAAAACAACCCGGCTGGTTCATGGAGCCGGAGAGCCAAAGCTAAACGTTAGCATGGACCAACTTCCAAGCGAACGTTACTTGACCTAGCTTACTGTTTAGCGGGCTAACCTTAGCGAACTAACTTACCGTTAGCTCTCAGGGCTAAATATAAAACATTAACGCTTGAGACACCAAACTGCAGACTGTTGCACTCGTGTTATTCATATATTATCCCACACGCTCCCCATGACACACAACGAACAAGTACAGCCCAAAACCCAGTTTTCCCTTTTTCTTGTGAACGACTAGTTAGCCAAGTTGGCTACCTTCGCTAGTTCTTCTCGGCTAGTTTTCCCTATAAACTGCATCGTGCAGAAAAGAATCGTGGCGGTTTTTAGATGTAGCCCCTCTGTTAGCGTTACTAACATTGGGTACATGCTAGCTAAACTAGCTCGACAACTGATACAGCCACTAAGTCCACCAATACCACATAAACGATTGAGGGAAATCGCTACTAAGATTGTGTTTCGCCGAGGTTCGCCAGAAGCGGCATGGTTAGCAACCGAGCGGTATAACGGCAGTTAGTAACCAGTTAGCAGCAGCTGCTAGCCGCTAGTATTAGCTAGCCAAGCTAGCTGATTGTTCCGCGCATAACTTTGCCGATGTATTTGTGTACTGCCAACAATGCCGGTCCAAGACATTTTTTGCTGGGCTAATAAATTCAGGTTTTGTCATATGATGTACCACAAGCGCCGGAATGGAGGCACACTTCTAAAATAGCGTTTGTAGCTCAAGAATTACACATACCTCACTTCCGTAAATTTGCTGCACGTTCGGCCGCAGCCATGTTTTCAATCCAGTCAACTAGCGTTAGCCGGGGTGTGTGAGCCGAGCCGACTCAACCGCGCTCGTCAAAATGCAACACTATACTGTACATTTTTGCCCCTGCCAAGAGTGAAATCGGTCGCAGACTCTTCGGGGTCACCTCGATTAATTGATGGCGATTTACTGACACTTTTCATGATGGCCAATACACACCATAATTGTTCTTTTTTTTCCTAATTTACCTCGTTTCTCATCTGACAACCACTCTGCCTAGCAGAAATGGGTGACAAAATCAACGTGACCACAACATGTTTTCATCAAGTTTTAATTGTGTCAGCCAGCAAAATTCAGGATAGATCTTACTCAAGTGACATCCATATGCAAAAACCTACAGTACAGCATTCTGTTTTCTCCCCCATCAGCCAAAACGTTAAGCAACACCATGCCCATACACAAAAATAATGCCTTTAATTAACTAGACTGCTGCTGATTACATACTGCAATATGCTTTCTGTAGCTGTACAATTAAGTGAAGGTAAATCCAGATTATGATTTGCGTGCACATTTTATGAGCAGCTTTGCATTTACATGCAGTTACATGTGATGTTAAACTTGGATTGAGTGTTAAAGCATGCATTCTTAACAGACTCTGCCTGCCACATATTTCTACAAAATAAATCTATTAACATCATGTTAAATCACTCCCTTCTGTGATAAGCTACCAAGTGCTGAATCTTGACCAACATACTATCAGTACTGGTACATTCAAATACAAACCAGACATTTGCATTAGCATGCCAATTTGTATGTCTACAGAACAGTGCAAAACACAAAATTCATTCCTGAGACTACTAAGTTATTAGTCCCTTCATAACCTTAGGATTTTTTCATCACCTTAAGTGTCACATTTTGCTTCTCTCTCCATTGATTGGACAATATTCTCTTACAACAGGAAAAATGTGTGATATATCTACAGCAAGATGTATTGTGATTCATCAATATCAGCAACACAAGACACATGGACATACAATATGTGCTCATTTGGTCGAGAGACGAAAGAAAAAAAAGAAATATGGCATTCAGTGGAATTTTTAGCTGCACATAATTTAAATGCTTGGTTCTGAAAACAACCTGGTACATGAATACTACAGTGCTAATAGAAATTTAAGAGCTCTTTATACAGATTTGTACAACATGAGAAACCTTTCTCAGACATGTTAATTCCCTCTGTCAGCAGTCAAAGGCTGTCATGTAGCGGTAAAGATGAGGTCCTTTGCTTGAATGCTTTTGAAATAAAAGTCAAGTGCAAAATAAAAGGCTTTTGTTTATTTTTTCTTCTTGAATGTCGTTTTCTTCAGAGTGCTTGATTAAACTGAGCGCGTCTCCATCTCGATCTTCTCCTCCGACTGTGATGATTCTGCTTCCTGGTGGCTGATGT
This sequence comes from Serranus cabrilla, assembly GCA_903364295.1. Classification (NCBI taxonomy): domain Eukaryota; kingdom Metazoa; phylum Chordata; class Actinopteri; order Perciformes; family Serranidae; genus Serranus; species Serranus cabrilla. Next base: position 143,642 of record CAFUXE010000486.1, read on the forward strand.
TTGGCCGAACCGTCACAAGCGGACCGCCGCCGTAGATGGAGTGGAGGAAGTTCCACGTCTCTTCAGAAATCTGCCCCGAGTCAGCTCCTGCAGGGTCAAACAGACTTAAATATCACTAATATCTGCATAGTTAAAGATTCAATCCAGAGTTCTGATGAAAAGGTTTTATTTATCCAACCTATTTATGTTTTTCAATACTTCTTAAAATTATTTTTCTACAGCATCAAGTAGAGACATAAAAAACAACAACTAGTCAGTACCTTGTTTGAGTGTTAAATGGCCGTTCTTGTTTACTGTAATCTTGGAATTATCAATGGGTCCCGGTGGATCTTAAAGAGGAAGAAAGACAATTAGTTGTCATAATCTCACACAGCAGTGACATGAAGCCTCAATCCTAATTGTTTCAAAGAGCATCGATGTTAAAGTGTCAAATGTTTTTGTCACACTATGAAAAGCAATTTCTGCTCCCCACTTGCTACAGCAAGAAAACAAATATTAGAGGAGCAGAAGTCAGACGTTTGCAGACATGCCAGATGTAAGCTGTTATAAATAGATGTGACAATACAAAGCGCGAGAGGCAAAAAAACTGAGAACGAGTGCAAGAAAATGAAATATATTTTGACGCCTCATTTTGCTGTAGCGGGAGGGAAGCTTGACTCGGGGGACTAAAGCAAAGTCTTTGAAGATAAATCAAGAGAAGAAATGGGACTTCACAGTTTCTTTTGAACATGAGCAGCTTTTGGAAACAAGAGAATTTGGGTGTCCCATATAAAACTGTTTATTTTCAATGTCCTCCTCGTTAAGTGTAAATGCACAGACTTGACCATTTGCTTTAAAAGATCATCATACATCAGACAAATTAAGCATCCTTTCCATCACCAGATATCAGGAACAACTGTCAAGAGGGAAACATTTATCTCTTTAATCAGACATTTAAACAGGATTGGGGGTGGAAAGGCAAGACTTCTGTCCAATTACCATTGTCTTTTCCTTTGACAAAGCCCTCCCACTCACGAAACCACTGCATGCTGATGCAGTATATGACCACTGGTGACTCCTCCTCCTGGAACGCCTTGTTCAGCTACAGAGGAGAGGGCGGGAGGGGAGAGAGGAAATGGGGGAGGAGTAAGCGGCAGAGACAAGAGGGAGGGTAAAGGACGCAAAGGGATGGGGAGGAGAAACAGGAGGGGTGGGGGTGAGAGTGGGGCGACAAAAAAAAAAATTAAGTGAGGATGAAAGGATTGAGAGGAGAGGAGATGAAAAACCTAATCAATTCTCTCTGGTAGTTATTCCAATTAGAACAGAATCTTAACGCCACACTGCACCAATTTCATCTTTCTTGGAAATGACACAATCCCTGTTCCTCTTGTTATCTTATTGAAGCTCTCTCTCTTTCTCTCTCTCACACACACACACACACACACACATATAACATCTCTCCTTATGACCAGCCATTGTGTGAGTGAGCAGACTGAGCGGGCAATAACAGCTGCATCTGTCCCGATGCATTAATGATAAGGCTTTCATCAGGCTCACACCTCTCATCTCCTGCCGGGGTGAAGAGCACCAACATGTGCAGCCCATCAACTGGTTCAATAGACTGGAGAATAGGTGTATATACTCCCATGAGTGTCGGGCTGCTCGCTGACACACAATGCATTATCACTCACTCCATTTCTTCCCTGTATCTGGCTAAAGCTCAGTGTCTTGCTGGTGAACATATGTTTGAAGGACTTACCCTGACAAACATGTCCAGCTCTGACTTGCGCCGTTTCTCCAGTTTTTCTATTTCAATCTGGCACGTGTGGCAAACATACAGGTGGTTGACAGCTGGTCCTCCTCCGTACCTGCAGGGAGCAGTCCACATTGACTCACACAGATGAAATTAACTCTACAAAAAGGAAATCATACTGCAACTGTGAGTACATTGAGTAATGGGAGAGTCAGGCTCACAGTTGGCCCCGTCTTCTGTTTGTACCTGCTGTAAAGGTGATCCCACACATTCTGCGGCAGCATTACTACCAGGTCATCGATGAACGTGGCTTTGTTGGGCGGCACACCTGGTGAAACATATTGACACATTCATCAGATATTCCAAAGATTATACAACACACATAATGTATATTTGTTAAGGATCGGAGGTAAGGAGCTAGAGGATATATCTACATGAACAAATTAGTGCGCATTGTGAGATTGTTATTGTGAAATCCATCAACATCACAAAACATTCTGCACATTGAATCAAATGACAACAAAGCAGATGAACCTGCACAAAAGACAAAGAAGAAAAGTCTCAAGAGACAAAATATCCTGGCATCTTTTCTGGATGTAACCGTCACATTTTTATGTTTAAGCTGATGTATAATTGCATTTTATATTACAGTACACTTATAATTTTGTATCATAATGACTCAAAATACAAGGTGACTAAAAAGTCAGTGTT
>CAFUXE010000486.1:146139-165833 GCA_903364295.1 Serranus cabrilla
ATCCTTCAAATGAAACAACCCAAGAAGAAAATACCACGGTCATACCCCTCCAAATACATAATCTGTGACTGGAGATCATAAGTGGACTTTGCCTCATTTTAAAGGGGTCACAAGGCAAACAGACGGTAAGCACTACATTAGAGGAAAAAAGTATTCTTGGAAAATGTTTGGGCAATTTGAAAATTTTTTCCTGGAAAACCATGCCAGAGCCTCTAATAAAGGCTTTGCCTGCTTAAATAAAAACATGTCTGTTGATGCCCTGAGGTATGAACAGGAAAGTGAAAATAAAAGAGCACACTTTCGGATTTGCACTGAAAATAAAACAAATGTCCGAATTGCTACACCACAATCATGGTTTCACTGCACTGATATTATCTCTACTTATGTACCTGACTTAGGCAGTAATTAAGTGCCGGTGGCTGCAAAGAAGGAGGAAACAACCTGCTTATTTACAGAATCAAAGGCATTCTCAACTGCCAACTGTTTTTTCCTGCTTAATCTTAAATTCCATAATTTCCACTGCAAACTAAAAAGAGGGCAGAAAAGAAAGCAGCCTGATTGGCACAACACCCTTTTACAATTCTCCCCTCATCTCCCTTCTAAAACGAAAGAGAAGATTCATCTGCACAAAGGGAAGTAAAACCCCCTTTTGAAGTCTGTTGTGAAGGGAATTCTCTGCAGTCTTTGTCAAACTCAAAAATCCACAGCAAAAGATGAAAGCAAAAGCTGTGTTACGAGAGGGTAAAGCACAAGTTTTCCACTAAACGCTTGTGCCCAGAGAAAGAAAAAAGGATTTCTATTCACGGACACTTTGACCTCTGAGCTGTTTTGGTATGACGATGACATAGCCACACGTACCTCCGTGCGAACACAGGAAGTCGTCGTTGGAAATGGGTCCCGGCTCCGCAAAGGTCTTGAACTTGTTGAGCCACTGGCGGGAGATGTAGAACTGCAGTAGGCTGGGCTCCATCATGTTGAATAAACCCGACACCCTCCTACGTTCTTTCAGTGCATCCTCGTTGCTCTTTCTGTGACAGGAACAGACCCACAGATTAATCACTACTGCAGCTGAGTGATCAAAAGTGAGAAGCAAGTTATGAATATCAAAGCAGCCCAGTGAATCTTAAATGTTACAGATGAAAAGGTTCTTGTTTTGCTTGAAGTCCTGTGTGATGGCTTACTTATAGAAGAGCACATAAGCCTCAGCATTCTGGACACAGGACTCAGACACCTCGGTCACACTTTGGTCATCAAATTCGTACCACAGATTGTTCACATCATTCCTGCAGTACGCTATGTAGTGGCCACCTGGGATCAGACAGGGGAATGTGTTAGAGCAGCATTCGCAAACCTAACAAGTACATGTGAAACCGGCTAATGAATGCAGGACACTCTCATGTGCCAACTGAAGGCGGACGCCCCAGTCTGAGCAGTAAGAGGAGTGACTGTGCCCACTCACTGCTGGCAGTGCCGTGGTGGCAGATGACTGACAGCAGGTCATAGTTGGTGGTCTGGGCGGAGCTGTCTTTGGCCAGGAAAGGCTGCAGATCCAGGCCCTCGAGCGGGAAGGAGACGTGGGTGCTTATCTTAGTGGAGAACATCAGCTCGTGCCTGAAGCGCTTCAAGTGGACACACAGGATCTGGAGCAGAAAGAGAGTTTTATTTTAGAAAAACGATGTGTGAAGATAATACAGAAAAGTAATGAAGATGAAGAATTGTCTGTGTACCTCTGGCAAACTTTGCATTTTACAAAATTTGACACCATTTCGTAACCTAAAAGGAAAAAAGATGAAGCAATTATTAAAGTGCCAGATTTGTTTTATTTTTTCGGTTGTAAAATAAATTAGTTCAGTATTAGCAAAGTCACTCACTTCTTGCATTTTTCACAGCTGTACATGTTGTCTCCTGGAAAACAACAAGCAAGCAGTTATTAAGACATCAAGCTGAATGTTTGTGCTGGAGGAACAGAGTCACGCCCACTCGCTCACCCTTTAGTTCATCTCTGGCAAAGAAAGCTGCAAGACAATCCTGTAGCGTAACCACTGGACCCCAGAACCAGCTAAAAATAGAAACAAACAGAGGGGGCAATTTTACACAAAAGGAGCGTCGTATGAAACCACTAAAGCGCTGTTGTGCAGAATGTAAATAACTACAGTGTACATATTGGAGCGCCTCGGTGGCCGAGCGGTTACAGTGTATATAACTGCAGCATCCTGGGTTTGATCCCAGCCTTGGGGCCTTTGTTGCATTTCATTTCCCTCTCTCTCCCCCATTTCTACACTGTCTTCTGTCAGATAAAGCAAAAATGACAAAAACTGGATAAAAAGTGAATTCATGACAGCTGCTGGCAGACAATTACTCGGCTGACACACAGAGAGGATACATCTCCATTGACAGGAGACCAAATGGAACGACCCTTGGTTAAAGTTACAGATTTCTGTTGGTTTAAAATGCTTTAACATTTGGAATCTAGCCATTTTCAGACATTTTGTTGATGGATGTCAATGTGGAAACATAACACACCTCTTGATGTATTCCATGACAAATGCAATCCAGCCCTGCGGCGCATAAGCTTCCCCACAGGAGCCGGCTTTAACCAGGGAGGTCTGGTGGGTGGCGGAGTGCAGCTTGGCCAGGTCTTCCTTCCCCGGGATGGGCAACGAGATATCCTGGAAGTTCTCCAGGGTCACAGACACCTGACACCAGCAGAACAAACAGACAGCAAAGCTTCATCTTTGGTCACATTTATATCCTGATTTTTTATTTTCTTACATGCTTTTGTCAGGAAGAGTGACTTTGTAGCAGAATATTTTTCCCATTTCAGCATGAATATCACAAAATGTTACATGATAGTGAATGGTGCTACGCTAAACATCAGAGCAAAGCACCAGGTAGATTTTTTTACATACACATTTCTTTTTTAGGGCCTTGAAATGACTGAAAGTGTGGAACAGGCACTCCACCAGGAAGTCATTCATTTAAATAATTATAGAGGAATACAAAGTCTTTTCTATTATTTGAGCAAATATTTCCATTTTAAAATCTAAAATAGCTCATGTATTATATGATATAATGTAATAGTTTCCAAAATAATCAGAATCTGCATTTTATTTTTGCTTAGTTTGCACTAAGAATAAAACATTGGATTTCTCATATTTCTCTTGATATGTTCTGAAATTCTTTTTTATTTTTCATGTACATTGTGACTTAATTAGATTGATGTCAGTGGCATTGTATTATGTGTAATCTGCGTTGAGATGGTGCTAATAAACATTTTGTCTGTATAATATGTTCCAAACACTTTATCTTAAAAGGGCTCCATGGCTGAAAAACAATGTCGGACCTCTGCCCTTGTGCCCCCCCTCTCCTCTCCCTCTCAGCAATCCCATTATCTCATAGCTGTCCACACTCACCCGATCACAGGTGAGGCACTGGACTGAGCTGACAATGGTCCCATCGAACACATCGGAGATGACACTGCGGTATTTTTTCTGTCGCTTGCTCTTTGGTGGGGAGAACGTGGTCACTGCTGTGTGAGGACAGAGACAGAGAAATGTGAGAATAGTGGTTCTTACAGCATGTCACCAAAGATAGAAACACGATATAACTACATCACTGAAACAGCTGTGAATGTGGATATGGCCGCCTCGGATTATGCAGAAGTACCTTTCTTGTGTGCAGGGTTTAGGCTGGGCCAGCCTGAGGCAGCTTTGGGCGGGCTGCTGGACATTTTGGGAATGTGTCCCTCCATCGGGACTGGACTCTGTGGTCTTGTGGTGTTGGACATTTGGATGTCCGGGAAGGAATCTAGCAAAGAGACAGGCAGAATATTAGTTTCAATACCACTGGATATCAGCAAATGAAGTGATTTCTCCTAAATTACCTGACGCTCTGCTTTGAACCTTGATGGCTCCCTGGCTGCTGATAATGGGCGTGGTTTCAGTGGTGGTGTCAACATCTTTGTCCATGTCCACTCCGGTGCTTCCACCCATGACACCGGTAACTCCGGAGCGGTAAAGGTCATTGATCATGTTCTTCTCCTTCTGCCACTCCCTGTTGGCCTGGATCTCGTCCTGCTCAGGAATCAGCATCTCGGCCTCGTTGGTGTCTTCCATCATGACGTTCCCGCCCTGCAGCTCGTTATCCGCCCGCTCGCTGCTGCCGCAGGACTCGCATGACTGGAAGTCGTTGTCTGACTGACTGCGGTTGTCCTCCTCGGGGGCCTCGTCCACGGTGATGCCGTTGGACTGGTCGTAGGGCTCGGGCAGCGTCTCCTTAAGCTCCTCGTGTAGTTGATCCATCAAGCAGCGCAGAAACTCCTGAGAGTCCTGAAGCCCGAGTGGGGATAATCACAAGAAATGTTATTTGAGGTAGCAAATTAGTTCTAGCTGAGAAAATTGAACCGTTTTTTTGCAGTTAATTTCCTTTCCCTGAAAAGAACATTGAAATATAACGCAGCAGCACTAATTCGTCCCAAATATAATCGAGTTTGACAGACACAGCAAAGCCTTCCCAAAGATAATTTTTTTTCCAAATTACAAACAACAACCACTTTACCTCCTTGTTTATCCCAATTCTGCATCACAAAATCCGAAACCAAATGCTCATGAATGTGTAATCAAACTTAATGAACCACAGACATCCAATCTCCCTTTCTCAAGCCAAGTGAACTCTCCTCTCCCAGGACCTGGAATGTTAACTTCATTCATAGCGAGGCTTATTCCAAGGCTGTGCAGCCCAGCATGGCGTGACAAATGAATATTACTCCGTTAACTCCTCTGAACAAACACTGGCAAGCCAAGAGGAAACCGGCTCTTTTATCATTTCACCACTGAGCCTTATGAATCCCTTATTTACAGACGCTGGACAAAGACAAGTCGTGCTTCAGTAAAGTCTGAAGAAATCTTTCATATGTAAAAACACAGAAATCGTATCTTTAAAGAACCGCCTGGAATCCAGCAATTTACCTTTAGTGTGTTCGTTTGGTTTAATGTGTGCATTTGCGTGTGAATGAAAGTCAGAGGATCTGTAATTGCAAGGCAGAGGATTCAGTTTATCTGGCTGAATGATTTGAGCTGGAGCTAATGTAATTTCTGTAAAGGAACAAGCATGAGGGGATATGGAGTGGAAGAGAAAAGGAAGAGACAGTATAAGATACTTTATAGTCTGGGCGTCAGACCCACAATAATCCCAGCTCAGCACATATTCATTCTTAAAGGATTCAATTCAGTTCAAACCTTAATCCATGCTTTATATTCATATTTACTCATATTATTCATATTATTTGCAAAGCTCAGAGGTAAGAGCGAGAAATCCACCCGATTAGCTTACAACAACTGATCGCAGACATGCTGTTGAATATGTCTCCAGCAGTGAGGAGTGCCTCCATGTTTTATTTATAATAAATCAATCTGTGCGCATGCACTTCAGTTGCACATTTATTTCACCATCTGCAACAGCCCACCTGCTGAGAGTATCCTCTGAACATGGGGTTTATGGCTTTGATCCCCTGGAACAAGTTGGTCGGGACAACGTAGGAGGGTCTGCAATGTGACAAAACACAGCACGCTTAACAAGTGTTGTCACACACAACATCACAATAAAGTCCTGCGAGAGTTTCAGATTAAGACAAGAAATGTGATTCAGGTTTGGCTCTGGAATCACATTCAAAACATGAGAAACTAATGAAAGTGACAACTGAGTTCTGAAGCTTTTTGCTCTGTTGAGTCACAGAGGAGTGATCAAATATTACAATTTTAAAGGTCAGAGACACTGCCTACCTGTTCTTGTGCCACAGGTCGGACACTAGTTTCTGGTAGCTTTTGCAGAGTGCAGGCTTCTTGTCTGTCCTCACCATGCCGCCACATTCAAGGAAGAACTGCGTCAAAGGCGGGCTGCAGAAGAAAGACGGGAAAATATATGACATGTGGGTAACAAGCAGGCTTCTACTGAATAATTGCCAATTTTGGCCCAGCAGAGACACACTGGTATCAACTGGTATCGGCTCATTAGTTCTCCAATATGCATCAGCTGACTTTCTAGAATTGGGTGATATAATGTGCAATAATTAGAGGTGTTACAATGTCAATTCTAAATATAAAATGAGCTAATCATCAAAATGAAAAGCAGAAATGGTGAAATTGAAATTTTGACCATATGGCCACAGTGTGGCACATCCCATATCACATTTGATAGTGTGCTTTCTATTTTTTGAAGATTAATTTGAAAATGTAAATGACAGATGTCAGGGAATAAAACCAATGACCTATCGATCATTATGAATCAATGCTGACAAGATAAATGCCTAAAAATTGAATTGAATGTCGACAACCCTAATAATAATATGAAATATGTATTAAAAAACAGCCTTCTGAGTATCTTTGCAAAGTCATATTGATGCAAATCAGTTCACTACCGCACGGAAAATGTCAATCTGAAAAAAAAAAATCACCATATCTGTACGTAAAATATAGTAAATATAGTTATGTATTCCAATAGGACTGTATTCTGTTTAAGAGAAAACAATGTAATCATGTTACTGATACGTTTTGTAAAAACAGGGAATATTAGCAGGATTATAAAGTTTATAAACATTTCAAGTAAAGAAGAGTTTTTTATCATGCACATGCAAACACATTAAAACACTCTGCAGCTCTCTGGTCTTGTAGCTATCGTAGGTTAAAAATGCTTTCACTGTGTGAAAATGTTGCCATTATTTGTTATGCTATTTATATTTTTTTCTAATGTCTTTTTTGCATATCTGGTAAATACCTGGATGATGTTACTGACTACATTTTCTAAAAGGTAATTAGTGATTTTGTGGGAATACGGGAAGCTTGCAATGCTGCAGCTATCCTCAAAAAGCTGCATATAATCCCCAATAAGTCCAAGAGAAGTACAAGATAATGCAATGTCATTATAATCTGTTCTGTTTGCAAATACCTAAAGATCAGCAAATCTTCTTAGGTTTAGTCTGTTTCTGCTATTACATTCATGTAGGTCACTCAGAGCAGAAAATGACAGCGGAAACCCAGAGGGATTCAAGTTCAGCTCTTCTACATAAAGCTGTCTCCTGCCTGTATTTTTGATTCATTTTTGTTTCATTTAATCCATATTTCACTCATAGAGTAATATCACAAATTCCCAGAGGAACTGGCTCATGCAATAAAACTCCACATGCAGACAAAAGTTGAAGGACATCGGAAATAGCTGAAAAGAAAAACAGCTGAGGGGGATTTTCTTTGATGGATACAGAGTGGACAGAAATTTGCGAGAAAGAGACAAACTACAGAATGAATAAGGCATGGAGCGTTCCCTTGCCTTGGCAGGAGAAAAAGTCCTTCGAACTGAATAATGACCCGACGGTAACTCAGAGCAGCAACGCTCACACAAACAGACATCAAAGGAAAGTTTCAGGAAAAGTCCCTCCTTTCTGCAGCTGCATGACTCGTTCCCTCCTATTTTTGGAACGTGATTTAGATTGCAAATTTTGACCCACATCTTATCCCATTTTGACTTGTATCCAGACTAGGCATCATCAGTTTAATTTAAAAATTTACCAGCCCCCCTGGGTGCATAGTATTGAAGGGCTGTGCAGCGCTTTTCTGTTCCATGAAAAATAAAATCAAAAGTAAGAGGTACAGAGGAAGTATTGACACAGCCCCGTGCTCTGCAGTGGAGCCCTAATTTGAGTGCCCACACCAACAATGCAGTCATAAAGAATGAATCAGAAGGATTGGTAATTCAATAAACAATAAAACAATGCAGCAGACTGGGAGGGAAACAGTAAGTACAGTTTTATGTCTCTCATAAAACGACATGGTGGCAAAAGAAAAGGAAAAGCAGGAAGAGAAGGAATGAAGATACCGGGAAAGTTGATGTTCTTTTGTAACACAAGACCCTACAGGGAACTACAAAAGGCCATTCCTGCCATCTCAAATGGTGCACTGCAGCAATTTTCACTCAGCCGTCACTCTCCCAAATGAGCATGGTCGTTTTTTCCACAGTCAACAAGAACCAGGGAGTGAATAAAACAGCAAATGACTACTGAAAAAGTGTGTTGAAAGTAGTGAGTGGAGAGTAGCGTGCAAAGAAACCAGAGCGATGTCGGAGAGGTGAGGCGGGGTTAGACAGGTAGATGTGGGGACAGGAGGCAGGTTAACAGAGGTCTCACCAGTTGGACAGGGCCTGGAGGGCAGCGTTCATGTAGCAGGTGTTACCAATGTTTTTCAGCCCCGTCAAGCCTGAAGGAGACAGAACACACCGGGGAAATTAAAACAAGCCACTCATCAGATGCTTGTAAATCCTGATGGCAGCCAGAAAGCCTCTACAATGTTAAGAACACCCACTCCATTTCTAAGATTAATATTTTACAGCAGGAGCAGAAAAAGATGGCTACCTGGTGTATTTTAAATCAGCTTCTGTGACAGAGATAGCTGATTCATCTGCTCAACTGTTCAAAGCTCCCCTGTGCCACTCTCACCATTATTCTCTGTCCTACTTCTATTTGGGGTATTATCATGCAATAGGTGTTGAAACTACAGTTGCTCTGGTTCAGTAGTTGGGCACTGTTATTTTTGGCTATATTTATTTACATTTTACATATTGGTACAATTAAAATATGCCGAATTAGCTGCTGGCAGTTCCTGTTTGAAATGTACCCATCACTGTATGGACAGCTATCACCACATTACTTTGGTACTGAAGAAAAGTAAAAAACATGATGATTCTCAGGCAAGTTCAGAGCTACAAGGAGAGTTATGAGGATAAAAGCCTTTTTGTATGTGATTTTGATACCAAAGCTGTTATATAGTGGGAATTTTATGAGAATTAACATCCTGTTTTGTTTTAAGATGACAAAATGTGATCCGAGGCCCCGGGTACATAGCTGCTGTATTTTTTGAACAGGCTTGATTATTTAAAGCCAGAAAGGAGAGCCAAGAGGAGGTGCAGCAGTCTAGTTTTCTCTCAGACCAACAAAATTACAAATAAAAGGTTATTATGGATTTTTTGTCAAAATATGCCAAAAAATCTGCCTTCCCCGGTTTTAACTGTGTCTTGTGTGACGAGCCGACTCTGTGTCTGCATTACTTACTCCACCTCCTGATCATATGATTTGTATTTGTGACAAAAATAACAGAGGCAGCGACTGGTGCCAAGGCCTGAGCTTCGCCACATGAGGTTTAACATAACATATGCCATTAGGTGGAGCCTGTGTGCGTCTCAGAGCACTGAGTGAAAACATTATTTGCATTGGTGGCTCCGGAGGGACCGAAGCACTCAGCACTGAAGTGTTAGTGCTCGGCTCAACCCACTGAGCTACATAACTGCAGCCTGTAGTTCTGCTTCAGGACTGTGTGTGTCTGACCCTGAGAAAACTGTTCCAGAGTCACAGTCGTGTGTAAATTGTTGGGTTCTTTGTTTTGTTAATCTTTCGAATAACGTTGGGTCTTTATATTGCGTTGAAGTACAATTTTTAACACAAGACTTGAGGCACAGCGAGGTGCTCGTCAGCCTTGTACTTTGAAGTCTGACGCACACATTAACTGCTCTTATTAATTCAAATCATATTCTGTGCTTTCAACTAAACCAACTGCTGATTACTGAGCTCCTGTGTCTGAGGTTTAACTTCAAATCATGCATGCAATGTTCATTTTTTAATTTTGTCATGCTTGCATTAAGAGCTGATAAAATGTAATTACAATTTAGTCGCTCCGCCGACTTCAAAAGTAAATGATTTTAATTATAAGAAGTGATAATCCAGGCATGAAACTGTAGATTATTTTAGCTAACTTTCATTTGCTTTGCTTCCTTTTGTGTTTGGGATATTTGTGGGAACAACTGCCCGTGTATTAACACAACATTTCTGCAATTGAACTAATAAACAGTGTTTCTAGTGACTGCTAACCAGTTCAAATGTGTCAACATAAAGACTTCTTTGTAAACTGACCTCTGGCACGCAGTTCATCCTCCTCCTCCGTCTCCATGTCCAGGTCTTCACAGCCTCCATTAGGGGGCACTCTCAGAGAGGTTGGGCTCCCAGGGGCCCTGCTGTTATCCTGGAGCAGCACAGCACACACAGAACTCATCATAAAACACTTGTCTAGTAAATAAATAACTGCATGCAGTATGACTGACAGGTCAACATAGGGCAGACCTCAGGAAATGACTATCGTACAGCTCTGATAAGTATGACGGGAAAGTTATGTAACAAAGCGATAATGCAATCATTTTAAGTTATGAATTGTAATTTATTTGAACTTCTTTACCCCTTGCTGCTGTGCAGTATTAAACCAGCTTTATGACTCTGTGATTACATGAAGCCTATAAGCTGTAAAGACAATAAAACATGATGACAAACTGAGGGGAACTTGGCTTTTATTACCTGTCCAGCGTTCTGTGGAGATGGGAGGGGTTTACTGTTGGCGTGTGGAGAGTGAGGGCCTAGTTTACGCTCCAGGAAAACCTCCTTGCCGCAGGCGTAGCACCACACTCGCAGCGTGGTCAGGTTCACTGTAAGGTTGTGCCTCGTCTCCTGCACACAAAGTTGTGAAAGAAAAAACGTTTTGTGAATAGACATATCAGGCAAAGTAAACAGAGTGAAACAAGTTGGTAGTGTCAATATTTATCCAAAAACAGCTGATAAGCACGTGTGCTTTTCTTATCAGTGAGATGTTTCTTTATCTTCAACACAATCTACTAATCAGCATCTCATTCAACAGCTTGTTTTTGCTCTTATATAACAAATATGGGTGTGCATGCTGTCTAACTCTATGGTGCACAAACTAAACTTTTATGGAAGATTCACAGTCAGGCTGAACATCATGTTTTTCATCAAGCATAATGTCAGTCATCCCATCTTTCTCTGTCAACAACAACTTATTACTTTGGTTTAGTGGATAACGCTGACAAAATGTACTGTGCGTCATACAATGTTTAGCATTATTACCTCCACTAAGGCGGTCATGTTGTCGGTTTGGTTTGTTTGGTTGTCAAAAGATAATGAAAAATCTAATGGTCCGATTATAATTTAATTTGGTGGAAGGATGTAGCATGGGCCAAGGAAAAGCACATACAAATTGGAGTGTGAATGTGTGTGTATGTTTAAAAGAAAATATACAGAAGGCTAAAGGAGGACTGACACCCTGCAACACACATTAACCCCATGTGCAATCAGATTCATTACAGTGCAAATGAAGACTGAGGTAAGAAGTAGTAAGTAGTACTGTGTATATTACTGTCGATTAAATGTTTGGTCAATAGAAATGTTAGCAAATAGCCTGTTTTACATTTTCAACTTGCTTGTTTTGTCCGGAACCCAATGATATTCTGTTTATCTAAGGCACAATAATAGGATTTGTCCTTTTCAGTTTGTAAACACAATATCCAGAGTTGGCCCCTCTTCCACAGCTCAACTAGATCTAATTAGTTCTTTTAAATCACAGCTGAAGACTTTTCTGTTTGCCGCTGCCTTTTATGAAATCTAATCTGAGGTTTTTTAATGATATCTCACTGCACTGTAACTTTACATTGAACTTATATGTGTTTCTCTCTGTTGATTTTGTTGCTTTAATTTAAATTTAAATTTAAATGTGTTTCTCTTTTTCCATGTTTGATGTGAAGCCCTTTGAATGCTCTGCTGTTAAATGGTCTAATACAAATTAACCTGCCTTGCCGAGGTTAAGTAAGCCTCAATCTCACTTACTAATAGTCAGACTATCTGTGTTCAGAGGAGAAATAAGCAGTCTGTGTCAGCCACGCCCAGAAGCGTCCAAGCAGAGCAAAAAGAAAGAAAACACAGACAGAGGGCAGGGTCTCTGCTGAGACATTCACTGCCACACACTCATAATTGATGGCTGAGAGGGATTATTTTTTAATGAGTCTATACACTGTTTTTAAGGAGAATCCTTCTCATTGTGCCTTTAACACATCAGACAAAAAGCTGAGAAGCTGGAACTTTGGATTTGTTTTACCATACAATGGAAACTTAATGATTTTATTATACTCTACTCTCAACTCTATGACATTTCTTGCAGGTAAACAAAAACAACCTCCTTGACCTCCACTACAGTGTTTAACATTTTATTTTCAGGATCTTGAATCCCCTCAGCTCTGAGCTGAATGTGTCAGGTTACAGGTTTGGGTGGAGGCAGAGCGGGGGTTGCAGCAGGGCAGACTTTTACTGCTGTGGAAACATGGCCGAGTTCTGCTGACCCACTGCTGCCGCTCTGACAAACACCAGCAGCCTGGCAGGTCGACAGGAGACTGAACGTGAGCAGCAGGCGACCAGCAGCGCCTGCATTATTCATCGGGGCTGCATTAGCCTTCACGCAGCGGGGCAGAGCAGAGCTGGCAGAGGGGGCACACCAGACTGAGCACGGCCATGAAACTCCCCAGCTTAAATAATTTATGAAGGAAAGTATACCAGGTAGGGCATTAATAACAAGCTGGAGTTATTGGGCTTAGAGGGTGTTTTTACCAGCCTACATAATGTTCTGTATTACAACGAACTGTTTTGTAGCTTCTGGTCTTCTAAAAGTTCAATCAGAACTTAATAAACATTGTTTTCGCGTGAAACAAATCCTCCTCCTGCACACACAGATTAATGCTTGAGAAATGAAAATGATGATCTGATCCTGTCAGCAGCTTGTGCAACTTGTCCAAAATAAACACTGTGAAATTTTTATGGTGTTGCAGCAGCAGCTTAGATTCGACATCTGTTTCAGCGTGTGATCTTCTGATTAATATGAATAAGACGAGGCGGGTTGGGTCTGGTTTTGTCTGCAGAATAAAGTCAGGTCTCCCCTCTGGCACTCAGCATTTAGGATACTAGTGACCGTAATCAAATAGGAACAAAAAAAAACGCCTGCAGCCTCTATTCTTCTCAGGGTCACTCTCAGTGGACTCGCGCAAATGCATGCAAAACCGCACAAGAACTGCTCAACAATTCTGGTATTTTCAGGGGAATATGTGAAGCCCAAAAGCAGCTGCAAGGCTTGGGTAACCTTCCAATTCTTTATCTGCAATATGATTAAAGATTTGCAAAGCTTACTATTGGCTGAATTTGCCTCTGTAGTCCTTTTTGCTGCAAGATTATGTTTGAAATGTGATCTCCATGTAAATACTAATCACGTGTCCCATTTCCTTGCCAAAAGTACACACAGAAGTGGAGCTCCAACTCCTGAAACTAGCTGATGGAGCTGTAATTTTTAACTCGACGCTTTGAAAACAGTCGTATTTACTCGCAGTACAGTTTGAGTGGCAGAGGCATCTGATCTGATCCAGCAGCAGTCTTTCTTATTCCATAGTCAAGAGATTAAAATGTTTCCCTCCCCTCCAGGCCTCCAAAGCACTAATTAAGCATGGCCTTCATTCTTACAAGATTTAAAGATGCGAGGAAAAAAAACGGCGGCTGGCAAGCTGCACAGACAGATGTGCTGGATAAGCGGACGGATATAAAATTCACTGGTGATATCATTTAAAATGAGCCAGCTGATATTAAATCTCTTCACTCTGTATCCAAAATCTGTCTTTCATCTGTGTGGAGCGCTCTATTTCGGAGGAAGGTTGCACTTGAAAAGGCCCTTTTCTGGACAATAGTTTGAGCAGCTATGCAGATACTAATAGGCAGAGCAAATTACATGTTTGCTTTCCCTCCGTCTCTGCTCCTAACCCCACTTGGCCCTGGCGTGCTGGAGGAAAAGCCTTAGTCAACACTGGGAACACCAGAGGCTGAGTAAAGCTTCAGAGCAGCCAGGAGGGGCAGATACTGTAACCATGGAGCTGACAGTGCTACTGAATCTCCCTCACTTCCCAAAGGAATGGCAATTAATAATGGATGATCCACTGCTGAAATTGCACTGAATGTGGAGGTGTAGGCAGACCGAGCTGGCTCGATGGTTTTTAACAATGCGGGCACTTGAAAAGCTAAAAGATGCACGTTCTGGCTCAAACATCGTGGAGAGAAATGTTAAAAATAAAGCAGCGATGGAGGCAGTTTTTATTCAAAGTCATGGCTCCAGGGACACCAAAGTGGTATTTCTGTCCTGTCCTGCCATCTGTGCCTCCTTTGCCTCTCAAATGACACCTCCACTCCATTTTTGTTTTTTCAATTCAACATCACAGTCCAGACTTCAAGACTCGGGATGGGATCATATACAATTTTATCTCTGATCGCAGGAAAAAAGACTAGCAACAAGTTGAGCACGGTGGATTTCTATTATAGGGATGATGGCAAAGTCGTGAGTGACTTGAAAAAGCTGTCTAGTTCACAAAAGTACAGTCCTACATTGGTTTTCTGATTTATTTTGCATCGCCAAAAGAGGGAGTCAAGAAACTTTTCAGTTATTGCAGAATCCTTTTTCAGTATTTCTTTCTATGCATTCATGAATAAATCCCCTCTTAAACGGCATCAGTAAGGTCAGAGATCTCTCACCTGAGAGTGCACAGTGCTGTGGTCAGTGTGAGATTCTCCACAGCCTACATACGCGCAGCCATTCTGCAGGGAAACACAAACAGAGGATGCAGAACTCAACAACAGAAATCACTTGTTGTAGAGAGAAACAAAGCGTTAGGATGTTGCGCGTCAAATCAGCGGACTTTATTCTGCTGGTGAGTATTGTCTTACCTCCAGACACGCCCACAAGTTTGGTCCTCCAACTTTACAGTCTTGGCACTGGCCCTAGAAAAATATGCAGACACACAAGTTAGAGCCACGTGTTTTAAAATGACACTAAGCAGCAGTAAAGTTGGAAAACAGAGAAGAGAAATATGGCTTTGAATTCAGAGTTGGTAAAGTCACACAAAAGAGGTTATTTGGGGTCACTGCAGATCCTCTGAAGGTACAGTTACATTTAACACCTCACTCCTAGAAAATGGCAAACTGATGGAAAGTTAACCCTTTGGAGGCTTATTTTGTCCATTTTTTAATACTTACAAATGAAACAATAAAAAAAAATAATCTGATTTTGAAAATTATAGGGTTTTTTATTTTCAAAATATAATTAGCTCAATGAAGAATTTTAAATGCTGGTCACACATAAAACATAAACATTTAGGAGGTAAAATGAGGAGAATAGTTTCCTCAGCTAGAATCATTACTGTTGTGATTTGCACACTACTTTCTTGTTGACTGCTGACTGGAGGGAAAACAGAAATTTCACATTAGACATTAGAACGTCACTTTTGATTTTGACCAGTGAAAATATGAAAATAGTTTATATATATAACGTCTCCCAAAAAAACTTCAATCAGATTCAAAACCAGTTTCGAACAGCAGGGAAAAGAGAATATTTAGGATTTTTTAAAGACGTTTTAGTAGTAGTCTTTTCAAGTTTCATTGATATTAAAAATGATTTTAAAAGACTGGTTAGTAAGGACTAAGGCTGTGGACAGGGTCATCATGAAGGGTCACTCACATGGGATTTCTGAATGAGCTCCTCCTTGGTGATCTCTCCCACGCAGTCCAGGTGTGGACAGTCACAGCTGGATGCCGGCGGCATCTCTCACCCACAGGCCTGAGAGAGACAAAGGGAAGAAACATCATATTCAGCACAAATTTACATTTTAAGTCAGGTGATTTATAAGAACAGTGTAGGACTTCTAGTTTATCAACCCCGTATCTGATACTTGATAGAGTAATAGGAGATATACCTGAAGAACAGCACAAAGAAAAAGTAAAACAGTCAGGCTGGTGTAACCTGAGTCACAGCCACATAACATAAGTTTTTCCATGCCTGCATGACTGACAAATTCCTCTTATTATCAGCCACTGACACGACAAGCAGCTCATCACACCACCGCTGTCAACAAGTCATGTGGAAGCAGTGTCTGAATGTCACTGCCATAAATGATTTTAGTGCTGACAAGGCAGAGAAAAGCAAAGACACAGTCTATTGTATGGTAAGTTAGAACAAATCGGATGCAAACACATCCCAGATTATTATATCCTGCTAATCAGCGCAACCTGTAACTCTAGAAATCTTCAAGTCAACTCCAATGATTTTATTCCTATTCCCATGACAGAAAGCTATGAAAGGACAGCCTACCCGGAGAAGAGCTGAGCACAAACACTGGCACCATGGAGGAAGCAGCACATACGTTCACATACTCAATGTTATCCTAATTATGTTTGAGTTCTGGTGGATTCTGGTTAAATGCATGTAAACATTATAACCTGATTTCAGAAACCCAAGCCTGAAAACCCAGTTTTAAGAAGTATGGAACATGGTTACCCACATCGAAATGACAGCACTGCATGTAAACATGTGATTCGTTTCTGATCACCTTCTGCCGTGCATACAGGTTCATCATCAGTTGAAGTTACATAAACTGGATTCCAAAAAAGGTGTAAAACGTAAATAAAAACAAAGCATTTTAGACAATGTCCCACCTTTTTTGAAACCAGGGTTGCATAAGTCTTTTGATATATTTAAAGGCACTTTGTGGACGGACTGTAAAGTAAGCTTCTCTAATTTAGACTTGAGATGGTTTTGTCAGGAAATCCAAACAATGTGATGCTTTTACGCTTTCCAGAGGGCCTCGCTTTTTTTTTTTTTAGCTCCGCTACAGCACCAAACTGAAACTCGAGCTAACGCTAGCTTAGAAATTAAGTCTTCTATTGTCAACAAATGGCCAGCACCCACCACAACAGAGCTCAAGACCAAGTGAGCACACATTTTTTGTTTCATCTAGTGAAGTTTCTCTGGCCATATGGAAAAACTAGGGTCAACATCAGCAGGGAATTCAATATATGGAGGGACCTTTGCTTGGTTCTGGAGATTAAAACCACCCACAAGCTTTCTATCTTACCAATGGACAGGTAAGCTAACATTACTGAAAAGCACATGAAATATACTTCGATATTGTAGTTTAAGCTGGTTAATGTTAGCTAACGTGACCCACAGAGATCGTCCGTGAGCAACAGGATGCTGACTGCTACTTAATTGCCACTGGTGTCAATAATAACAAGGTTTTAAAGTTTAAAGTTTTATAAACTGAAAAAGATGAACATTTATTGTATGTTACATATTAATAATGTGCGTCACCCCAATTTGAATTTGAGAGAAACCCCTTCCAAATCTTGCATCATATTATCTTGGCTGCCGGGTGTCGTTTTTACATTTGTCCCTCTCATAAAGTACTTTCTATCTTTTTGATGGACTCCTGCTGTACTTCCGTCTGTCAGCGTGCATGGAAAGAGGAAGATCGTCAGCTCCCCGACAAGACCTGTACAGTGGGATGACAGGAAACCACTGGAGGTTTCTATTATCAGCCTTCTTGGCCCCTTCAAATGGAAACAAGGCTCATGCGCTGCTTCATATAGCCCTTAGGGGAGCTGGGGATTCGCTTGAAGAGTGACAAAGGACATGGGTTACTTGGAGTCTGTCCATCAAGAGTTCTGTGTTTGAAGAACTGTTGCATCATAAAGCAGGCAACTGTTTCAATGTGAGCAGAAATACTTTCTTTTATGTGACAGATTATACAAGCAGGGTTTGATCAATGATTTTAAGACACATCCTCTCAGGGGAACATATCCATCTGTCAATGAAGCACCTTTGAAAAATGCTGCAAATGATTTGGTGAACATTTAAATACAGAAAACATCAAATAAGAAAGTGAAAGCTATTGTAATGTAATGACAAAGCATTTCTGAGCCAGCATATTTCTTTTCCAGGAGTAACAACAGCTGTTAATATTTTACTCTTTATCTATACGGCTGTAAAAGTGAAAAAACAAGACTGATTACGAGTAACGTAGCATATTTTCTAAATCAAGAGGCCTGTTCAGACCTAAAACTTGTAACGTAAATGTGTCTGTCACCCACAAGACACTGACCATTGAACGCGTGACCACTTTGCTCTTGGCAAAGAGGAAAAAGTGTGGACCTTGTTAGAGGTTGCACGTTGACATTGAGGCTTTTGAGGCATACTCAGGTGTCAATAGCATGATGACAGCAGGGCCCAGCCCTGCCCGCAGCTCTTTACTGTACTGCATGTGATTCAGCACTTTTAAACCCCATCAACATGGTGAAAAACCACATGCTCCTGACTGTCATAGCATAGCTTGCGATCAAACATGCAAGACATTTGATAAGACCAAATGTAAAAGAGAAAGACAACAAGACATCATACCTGATGTTTTGTTTGTTTGTTGAGAATAAAATGACTATGTGCTTGTTTCTAGAAACAATACACTATACCATAAAAGAAGTAAGTGAAATCATCTGATGCTTAGTTAAGTTATTGTACAAATCAATATGCCTGTTATCTCACCTCATCTATGCTCATCACTTATGCAAATTGGTTAACATAAAGTGGTGCTATAATTCCCATACATAAATCCGAACAAACCCATAAGACACACGGTCATTAACAGTGATATGTGTATTGGAGGCTCCATATAATTGCAATGAACTTTGGTTGCATCCGTTCATGAGGTCAAATAAACAAACTCACTGTGCCTCCAACAGTAATCAGTCACTATTACAGCTAATAGTACACACCAGGAAAATCGTATTAGCTTGGTGGTTTCACAGTCAAGCCTCTGGCGATTACGCAAAGCTGGCGGAGGAGAGTTGTCTATTCCTAACTCTTGCACCATCACACACCATCCTCATCCTTTCACAGTCTTCACATCCAACAGAATTATACTCCAGGAGGCTTAATCCTGCACAAAGAAGTGGTACAGTCTGGGTGGGGCGTTGACCCAAACCAGGCAGTGCACATAAAACCAATGTTGCCAGATTCCGTATTATTATATAGTTAAATTAGACGCCAATTAACAGAACAATAACACTGCAAGGCATAAAATGTGTAAACTAAAGTAGCCTGATAGCATCATTTAGCAAGTAGAGCATCTATGAATGGGTAATATTAGCCATCCTGTAGAAAACGTAACGCTTACCTGGCAGTTTACATAATGTTAGCTAGGTATAGAGTGCAACATTTTTAACGAACTTATTTCATCTCATAATTATTCTATTTTGTGGCAGATAAAGATGGCTTTGGCCTTGTCCACTGCTGAAACTGAGCTGTCAAAACCAGGCGAGGCTTTGACAGCGTCACAGGCTGACTAGCAATCCTTCGCTGTTAGCATTAGCCTGTTGGCCAATAATTGGCCATTAAGTTAACATTTTTGCTTTGTAAGCTGGCCATAAAGCTTGTATTGGCATTTAAAACAAGCGGTGGATAAAGTATATTTAATCACATGAGATAATATGGGAGATGGCGTGGTAATGATAAGCATCTCGCTTGTAACATGCTAATGCTAATGTTAGCCAGCTAACGTTCCTGTATTATATGATCACTGGCGATCCCACAGTGACTACACCGGAGTCAGCAGAGAGCTAGTTAGCATCCAGGGGCGATCCTTACCTGCACGATATAAGAAGATGTGACGTTTCTCAGGTAGATCCAATGTTCTTGATGTGTAAGACACAGATTTAGCGTGTATTTACAGGCATATTTCAGAGGGCAATCCTTCACATTAACGATAACCGTTCCTGTCGCTCAGCGTGGTTGCTAACGTTACAGCTGTCTCCGCCCCTTTTCCGGTTAAAAAAATCATACAAACCCTCCCCATCCTACTGTAAACAATACCTTAGATATTTGACTTTTATATTTTAACAGCACATATAACATATATATAACTAAGTTATATGCATGCTTTTAGGGGTATCTATTTATTTATTTATT
>CAFUXE010000486.1:166621-179680 GCA_903364295.1 Serranus cabrilla
TCATAAATGTTTCATAGTTTTTTTTATTAAGTTTCGTTTCCTTTTTGTTTTGGTGATGTGTATTCAGATTTATTCGTGCTTATTTGTACGTTGACTGGAGGGTAAATAGGACATCAGCTGGTTGATCGCCTTGGAAATAGTAAATACTTCTGTAATAAACAATAATTCCTGGAACTCCAAGAAAATAAATAAATTGATGACAAGAATAATACCCAAAACATGGTCAGGTTATTGTAAGTCATAATTATATGAAAGCAAGTCATAATTATGTCTTTCCATATGAAAATAATGAATTTGGTCTTAAAATGTGCAGTCAAATTATGTGTAACAAAAATAAAGCAAAATAAAATATATAAAGTAAAATATTTTACAACAAGAAACAATAGAACTGAATGATGTCAAATTCGTATTTTTAAAATCATTTCTATCAGTTTTTCTTTTTCTCCCAATGGAAAGTGGCCTACATAATTATGGAAGCAACAAAAAGGACAAATAATTATGGTAATAAAATGATAATAATAATAATTATTATTATTATAAACCTAATTTTACAACACCTTCTGAAACAAAGTTACAAAGTGAAAACGATGTGTTCAAAAGAACTTGAAGTGGCTTAAAATATGTGACTGATTCTGCATATCTATGCAAGTTAATTTTAATTATTGTTATGATTAATTACTATTCTGAATGTTAAACATATACTCGTAATAAAAGTACAGTAAAAACAGAACATGAATATATTTGTAATACTTAACAAAAGCCGAGAGGGGGCGCTGAAACTCCACAAGGATGACACGGAGCGGTGCTTTTATTTTGAAAGTCACGCTGGATGGATGGTGGGCTTGTTGCCGCTCGAGTCCTTCACTCCGCAGCCGCTGAGGTCAGCCGGAGGACCGGGTGAGCCACCGGGAGATCCACCGGGAGCAGGGACTGTGGAGAAAACCGCTCAATTTACCGGTGATTTCATTTATCATTCCAGATGGCCACATTCAGTTAGGAAATAGTCAGCAATGATGACAAGATGATTTGTTAGACAAGTCGGGTTAACATTTGAAGCTAATGCTGCTAGCCGTTATTAGCCTTGTTAGATGGGTTAGCATTAGCTTCTCAGCCAGGCCAGTAACCGTTTGGTGCTATCGTTTCCAATCCATGTGCTAATCTGACAGACTGTTTCAGAGCTACAGGATGCTGCTTTTATTCATTTCGATTCCTGAGAACATTATTTAAAATATGACAGACATATGCTAATTTATTGGTAGATGTTTTTTCAGTGTTGTGCTAATGAGTTAAAGCTAAAACTTTGGATGTTTCAGTCTGATTAGTACCAAGTTATGACAAGTTTATATGTCTAGAACAGAGGCAAAGCTTCACATAAGGCAAAGAGAATAATTAGAAAAGTACTTAAAGCACACTGAAAATAAAATAAAAATCAGTCAGAATAGAACACAGGGATTTAAAATTAAAATACCATAACATACAAGTCGTTCACAATGATACATTTACTTAAAGTGAATAAAGGAAATTACTCTCAAATCTCTACTCTCAAAGGTCTATAAAATGTCAGAAAATAAAGAAAATTGTCCATCCCAGTTGGTCAAAGTTTAAGGTAATGTATTTAAATCTTACATTTAAAATTTTGTCAGCCTCAATTAAAAAATATTCACTTTAATATGATATAAATCATATAACAGCAGGGAATTTCTATATCTGAGAGGCTGGAAAATAAAATATTCTGTGTCATTTTTGCATTAAATGTTAATTTAACGTTACATTGATAAGCCTATCAAAACAATTGACAGTTATATCAATAGTTGCAGCATTTTTCTCACTGTTTACTTGTCAGTTGCATATTTTAATATCTGTGCCTCTGCAAAGCCCCCTGCAAACTGCACCTAAAGACGTGAGTCATGTTTACAAAACGCAAACTGAAAATGAATCAGCATTTATTAAACATGAATTCTGTAACTTCACCTCATGATGCATGTTAAATGTTTGAGAAAAAGAATCCACATTTTGTCAGGGTCAGGTTAAGACTTAAACAGGATAATCATCCATGTGATGAGCCTCATGTGCAAACTTTAATTGGATGCTGCATGTCGTCTTGTCAGGTGGATAAACAGCGGCTTAGAAGATGAAGTCCTACAGGCTGGGAGCTTGTTTAAACAAAATAACACTGCATTTCGGAAAGACAAAGCTTGTAATTTTCCTCAGCATTTAGACAGCTACTTTGTTCAGGCTTGTGCATAAAGTAAGGTGAGGTTAGAAATACCTTTAGTGGGCGTGCTGCTAATAGCCCTTTAGATCAGCGAATGACTCATACAGTCTGTCAGCTCCTTCATGATCATTTTCACGCAGTTAATAACGTTTTAACACATATAAGAGGTCGATAATGGCAGCTCTGGGCAAGCATTGCTACTTGCATGTGAGAGGCTTTATGTAATAACATCGTCATATCCCCTCCTGAGCCTCCAAGGTTAAATCCTTGCATGTCATCTCCCACAGCTCCAGCAGAATGGCGATGAGGATAAGAGAGTTGCCAAGTCATGGATAGAGCGCCACAATGACACATGAGACCCTCTCCAGCTCCCAGCTGTCTGTCAAGGCAGCTGCCCTGCGCATGGTGGACCTACCGCTGTCCGTGTGCAGCTCCCTGGCACAGGTGAGTGCTGCTTTGTAACCGGGAGATCTTACTGTCTTCTGTGTTCGACTAGCGAGAGGGAAAGTTGAGATAGAAGATATTGAAAGAACAGCTCGAACATAACAGTTGATTAGCACAATCAGGGTACAGTGGTGTATCATATGAAAGATATAAAGTATTCAGGGTTCAGCTTGTTACAGTTACATGACCTCACAGTTTGCTCATTTATTGGATATTTTATATTTATTATTATATTTATATTATCTCAAGTTTTGGAGTTGGGATTCTTCTCCTCCCTGCGGTTAGTTGTTCATCCTTCATAAGTCTGCTGCTAGAAGATGAAATACAAACACAGAGACCGGTTCATCAGAACTTTCCAGCTCTACCAGTACTCAAATATTCCTCTGGCCAACGTTTAACCAGCGTTTGTTTGAAGGCTCAGCTCCTTTCACAGTAGCTTGATACTGCTGGTGAGAAGGTGTGAACGGGTTAATGTGATATTGGCATGTAAGTCAGGTAAGGACGGCCAAAGTTCAGAGTCTGGCTCTCCTCATGCAGGAACACTGAGCGTGCTGTTAGGTGTGATTACATCACGTCAAATCACTATCGAACCCGTGTTTCAGCAAACTAGAAGCCAAAATGTTTGTTTAA
Source organism: Serranus cabrilla (assembly GCA_903364295.1). NCBI lineage: Eukaryota > Metazoa > Chordata > Actinopteri > Perciformes > Serranidae > Serranus > Serranus cabrilla. The sequence continues at coordinate 169,911 of CAFUXE010000486.1, forward strand.
AATCCACTAAAGTTACAGCTAATTTTTATGCATGCAACTAATCATGCCCTGCAAAGGTAGAGACAAATTTAAAAGCAAGACAAGGTCACTTTTATAGCACGTTTCAGGTGAAATCAAAGTGCTTTACACAATACTACAACACAGAAAAATAAATCCATAAAGGAGGGTTAAAAAAGTAGAGAAATATGGCAGATTTAAAAGATTTTAGAGTATAGAAATGTCTTTAAATGAGGAGAAAAGCAGTGGCTGGTGCAATTTATACTCGGTGCACATGTAAAGTACAATTTACATGAAAAATAAGTTCACTAAAAAGTCACCAATTACTTCAGCTGGACTCTTATTCACCTTTGCATGTGAATATTTTTTATTTTTGTAAGTGTTTATTTCTTTTCTTTCTCTGCTGTTTTCCTCCTGGGTGGTCAGTAGTTTCTCAGGGACCCTCATGTATAGTGTTAATTAGCAGTGTGTGTGTGTGTGTGTGTTCAGAGTCACGTAGCAGATCTGATATCATGAAGACTCTGATCGCAGCATGCTTGACATGTGCCACCCGCAGGAATAGAAGCAGCACAGAAGCAACTGCAGGCCTGTGGCTCCACTTCAACCCTCCCATCCCAAAAGTCAATACTCCGTTTGTTGTCACAGCTCCGAACTCTGTGTTTATGTAATGTTCAGTTGTTGGGAATGTGCTGCAGCAGTGTCAGCGTGGGTAATCTCCTCCGTCGTTCAGCGTTTCTATCTATAGAGAGGAGGGGGGGTTTATGTTTGCACGCTATCTGAGAACGATTCTGTCAAATCTAGATGACAGGCTGGTCGCTGTCTGTTATGTCATCAGCGGAGTGATTTATGAATCCTCAGATGAACTCCCATCAGACAGGAAAGTTGTGCTTGATGCACTTCCTTCTGTTTGGTTTGGTTTGCAATCTCCGTTACAGAAATGCACTTTGGATCTCACATCACTGAGCTCTGATAGTCTCTGTGTTACTGAAAGCTGTAGCTGTCTTTTGAAGCTACTTTGCCTCAGTTTGTCTATTTAGGTTGCAGGTTAGGTTTTCTGCTTTTTTTAATTTTTTGCTCATGACACATTTTCCTCACTGTGGCCTCATTTTTCATAGCAGCATTTAAGTCCTGCACCTCTATGGAAACAGCACAGTCATGGCTACAAGTAGAGGGAATGTCTATTGTGCAGAATAACAGCTATAAACCGCCATAAATAATTAATTTGACAAAGAAATCTCTGTTTATGAAATTTAAATGTAAATGCACATTAGTGTAATCAATATTCTTAAAAACAGGGGCTCCACATGCTATGCAGATTAAACTACTTACATTTTTACAAGCTTTACAAAACCTTGTCCTCTCCTCTCCTCTTGTCCAGTCTGTGTAAACAGCCTGCTGTTGATCATAGACGAGTCCGTAATGGCAGAATTTAATGTTTTTTTTACAGGATCTTGTTTGTGCAAATTGATTATTTATGTCGTTTTGTTTTTTATAATGTGGGCAGAAGTTATTTTGATGAAATATCACTATTTTAAGCTTAGATCTGGTTACTTCTCCTGCTAAAAGTATTATTCACACATAGTTGATTCAAGGACTGTCGGAAATTTGAAAACCTGATTGAATTTGACACTTTCTGGCCGTGATAAATGCTGCTGTTTAAGACGCTTAAACATTTTCCCTAATCGTTTTCTCTCTCTGTCTGTCCTCCAGGTGAGCGTCAGCACGGGCACCAAGAAGCTGGTGGCGGCCACAGCCTTTGGCGCCGTCTCGCTTCTCTTCCTTGCCCGCCGCTTCCAGAGGAGGAAGGGCAGGAAGAAGGCTCACTCCCCTCAGTGGGAGCCGGCTGGCTTTGAGTTTGTCTCGCCGGCCTCTGCAGAGAACGGTAAAACTTTTATCGCACCCAGCAGCTCACTGGCCTGAGAGCTCGCCCAGTTTGTGATGTAATCAGATTGACTTCTGAACTGTTAACAGCCAGATCCAGATAAATGTTTTAACTCATTTAATCTCAGCTAGGAAGATTTACCACTGATCACACTCCCACAGAGAAGTGAACAGAAATGCAGGATTAAATGGAGTCAAATGAGCAGCTGGACAGGCCAATTAAATGTCTGAACAAAGAAGATTTAATAGATGCTCTTTGTTCTATTTTTTACTTTTAACATCTTCACATACAGGAAAAAAAATCCATACAGGAGAGAGTATTTGTAAGTTTGTTCAACAGTTATGCTGATGGTTAATAATCTGATTCAATGAACTCGTAATACAGCATGTTCATTCATATAGTTGACAGTACTAGTCACACATTAATTTCCACCAAAACGCAGCACAGTCTGCTTGAGCGGCTCGACATTTTCCAAGACTTTTTACACATTAAATGAGTTTGCCCTGTTCAGACTTTGTCCCTGCACACAAAGCAAATCTCTGCAAACTGTCTGTGAATTTGGACATTTTTTTAGAAACAAGCTCTCAGCAGCAGATGAGCCAGAAAGTTAGTTATTAAAACAGGATGGAAGTGATTCAACTACTACAGCAAATTCCCGAAAAACAAGCCACTTACACTGTCGTGGTATTGCAGTCATCACACTTAATAATTCAAATTTGTTTATCCATTGTGTAACTCTGCTTTATGCTCATGTCGTGTGATTGCTGAACTCTGAACTCTGATCTGTATCTGTCCAGATAACACCAGTCAGAACATCACTTTCTCCCTCAACTCCAAGAACGGCTACTCCTCTGGTCTGCTGCTGAACGCAGGCGACTACAGGAAACTGTCGGGCTCTCTGCTGAGCCTGGCCTCGGTAAGACACAGGCAGAGCTGGAGTGTAAAGAGTGTTTGTTTATTGCGTTTTGGACCTAATACTTGGCCTATTTTATCCCAGTCATTTAGATTAAAAAAATGCATATAATAGAAAAGAAACTGCATTTGCATTAACACACACATTCGTACATTTGTGGCCGAGGCTGCCAGGCAAAGCTCCACCTTTGCGCCATTAGTACTTACTTTAACATCTGACGCCACAATTTCAGTGTGCTCCGTACAGCAGAGACGCAGGACTCAGTTTTCACTTTTCACATGCCAAGAGGAAGAAGAGCTGACAGACAAAACAAAAAGAAAAAGCACTCATTCGGGAATATCAAGTTATGGATCAAGATATGGTTTAGAAAATATCCTCACCTCGGCCTCCATATTCTGCTGCATGAAGCTTAACTGTGTTCTTTCTCTGTGTCTTTGCAGGTGAAAAGCATGAACTCCTCCAGCAGCAGCACCTGCGCTAATAATTCCACCTGTTGGGACAGAGCGGGGGACGCCGATATCTGCAGCGTGGTCAACTTACCGGTCACCACACCTGAAAACCTGTACCTCATGGGTAAAGAAACACACACACATCACCTGTCTGTGTTTGGATGGAAGTTTTCCATCTGTATTTCCTGGAAGAATCAGATTCCTGTTGTGTTGAGTGCCTGATTTTAGGAGACTCAGAGTGTGTGTGTGTGTGTGTGTGTTTGCAGGTATGGATTTGTTCGAGGAGGCTCTCCGGCGGTGGGAGGAAGCGCTGACGTTCAGGAGCAGGCAGGGCGAGGACGATGCCAGCTGTGCATCCGTCAAAACGGGAGCTGGAGACGCCATCACTGAGCAGAGCATGGAGGTGACCGCCGGAAACACACCGCCAAGTCAACAACACTATGAATTTAAATGAGATTAATGAGAGATAAAAGTGAAGATTTCAACATGTTGGGACACTGTTTTTTACTCTATAAAATGCTCTAAGTTGTTATATAAATAAATAGAATAACAGAACAGCGTCTATTTCAGCCTGAGACCAAACAGTCTGTGTATGGATTCAAGTCCTGCCAGCATTTTCTGTACTCTGTGTGCGCTCAGAGGAATCTACTGCCCACAAACACTGCACTCCAGGTCATTTATAACAGGCCTTCTTCAGGTGCTGGAAATCCTTAAAAACACTGGAGTTCTTATTTGAACTTGCTTGAAATTTAGTTTTAATAGGATGCCAAGTCAGCTTCAATGCAGGTGACACATTTGAGTCACGAAACTTTGTTGATTTTCTCTTAAACTGAACTATTTTTCTTGTTTATGACACACTGACATTTCTTTTAATGTGCTAAATTAGTGATATAATTCATTTTTTTGTATACAGTGTATGTGCTATATAATATTGTAAGTTACCATAGTTGGAAAAGCTTCAAAATGCACCTGGAAAATGCCTGAAAAGTGCTTGAATTTGACTTTTGGAAAAGGTTTAAGAACCTTGATATCTGAATAATCTGTCATAGAGATTGTGTTGTATAACGGCTAACTCAGTGGCTCTCTAACCTGGATTAGTGCGGGTCAGATAGTTAATCTTGGGCACCCAAACATATGTCCAGTCTGCTGTTCAAGTCTTCTTTCAAGGATATCTCCGACTCAGTTGTCCCTCTTTGGAAAGCTGATTAAAAATTTGGTCACGGAGGAAAATCAAGAAACGTGTGGAAGGGATTTTTAGTGTGAAACACGGTTTTAAAAGTAAAAAAATATACATTTTACCTCTCTTTGAGCTGTCTTCTCTTTAAATGATTTAACTTTTTTTCTCTGTTTGAATGTTGTTGTGTTCAGGACGTCATCAGTGCAGAGTTCATCCACAGGCTGAAGTCTCTGCTGCAGCGGGCCTACAGCCTGCAGGAGGAGTTCGAGGGGGTGCTGTGCATGTCGGAGCCCTCGTCCCACAGCAACAGCCAGGGTGAGTCACTCGTACAGCATTATGCAATCATTCCCAGGATCAATACAGTGTTGTGCAACACTTTGCAATGATTTTTCTCCCGTCACAGATAAAATGGCGGACATTTTGGGCAGAGAGGAGCTGGACGACGCCTGTCTGAGAGACAGCATCAGCATCGCCTCCACGGACTCATTTGTGTCGGCTGCTGAGGTGAGAGAAACGCTCATTAGCATTAGCATGTGTCAGTAACTGAAAGTTGATAAATGTGACATTAATTTCTATATTAGTCATTTTACTTATATGCTTGACATTTTCTTTATCATAATTTTCTACAAATAATATCCTCTCAAATGTTTAGAGAAACAACCACTAAGAAAAGTCCATATTTACTGACAATAAATTAAAAGACAATGCTGCTAAACAGGTAGTCGGGGACGGGGAGTCTGTCTCCCACTTCCATACTCTGTCACTTTCAAAAAAAGCATGAAAAATGCCACGGAAATAATCTCATAAAAAATGCTCCTGAACTAATGATGACTGAACACCAAAGCAATGTACAAACTACACTTCATACATTAATGACTTATTGTGCAAAGAAATGTCTAAAAGCTGCTGTGTGGTGAAACGTGCTACCAACAAGTTAAAGAACCAGAACTAAGATTTAACAAGCTGACCAACCGAAAAATGTAACTATTAAGAGGAAAAACTGGATATCAGCTTTAAATGAGCTTGCTAACATCGCTAACATTAGCTTGCTAACATAGCTAACCATAGTTTGCTAACATAGCTAACATTAGCTTGCTAACACAGCTAACATTGTGAATGTGAGATCTCAGCTTCAGCCTCCAGAAGATATTTTATTTATTCGTATTATTCATTTAGTTATTTTTGATATGGGATCTGTTTTAAAAATCAAAATGTATTTTTTGTTATTTGACGTTTTCTCTGCCTCAGAGAAATAAAAAGGGATTCTCTTTAATGTGTTAAAGATAAGAGAAAATATATTTAGTAGTCTTTAAATATTTATATATTTATCCTTTTCAAAATACATAGTTTGGGCTTTGCAGTTACACCCTACCTCCAAAAAATGAAGGACTCTTTTTCAGTCACAATTTGTCTGCAAGCTTATTCTGGAAAAAAAAATCGCATCGAATCGTGAGTTGAGTGTAACGTAGCCTGAACCTCAAACTACCTGAAGCATCCACTCCAGGACCAGCAGGAGTTTGGATCTTTCCTGTAATTACTCGCACTCAGCTCATCTCATTAAATCACAGCGGGGGCTCGTCCGCTGCTGCTGCTGCTGCTGCACTTGACCCACTAAGTGCAAAATTAAACTGGTTGTTTACTGAGGCTAAATTCCTTGAAATGTTCAGGTGAAGACTTTCATCTCCCCACCTGCTGAAAGACTCGACCAGGATTAAGAATTAACACGTACAGCTGGCATTATTTGATGTAAATAGCTTTTAAATACACATAGATACTTAAATGTCTTCACCCTGCACCCACAGCTCAGTAAATGTTTCTTTTAAAATTCATAAAATCTTTAAATGAATGCACTCAGACCTGTTTTACCACATAAGGAGCAGTGAGTGAAGGCAGAGCAGTCAAACTGGGTCACTCCGTTATAAATAGACCTTCAGCATTCTTCAGCAGAAAACATTCAGCTCGACTCTGCAGCTGCTTCACTACAGCTTCCACCACAACCAGCAGAGATCTGCCTGGGTAAAAGTAATGTTTTCTCATAATGTAAGAAAATTAAACGGTTTGATAACTAATAATGGTAAAAGCATTAGACCTAAGAGGAAACACTGTGTCCCAGAACAACCTGCACTTATTTCAGGTGGGACAGGAAGTCCAAGTTGACCTCGATGTTCAGCACCCGCCACCTTGTTAAGATTTATTTTTAGAAGCGTATTTTCTTTCTATTTGCTAAACATTTAGTCAAGTTGAATTTAAATGATATTATTATTAAATTTTTTGTGTGGATTTTATTTTATTTTGTTTTTATATTTTTTAATTTTCAGTATCACAGGAAAAGCTTTGATATAGGGCCACAAAAACTATATATTTAGAGTAAATTAATACATTTTATAATGGAATAAAAAAAGATATTTATTTTCACTTATAACTAACCCTAGTTTTAACAGCCCATCTCACTTGGTTTAACACCAGGGTGCAGTGTCCAACTTTGTATAAAAGTGTCGAAAATAAAGAAATATTGTAGAAAGAAAGAAACTTTGCAGATATTTGCTGGTTAAATACCCCTTTAAGAGTTTTCCTTCAAAGGTTTTTGTGTCAGAATCCAAACGCTTCCTGTTTGTGCATTGATGATCATTGTTTGATCATTAAAATGATCGTAATGATCTTTTGTGTGTCGTGTGTCTCAGCTGACGGAGCACAGAGAGCTGCGGAGCGTCTTCGCTCTGGGTCATCACCTTTTCTACGAGGAGGCGCTGCAGATGGCCGAGGACGGAAAGATCTCCTGCAGGGTGCTGCGGTCAGTAAGCCGCTGATCAACAAACAGTTAATAAACTGGAGAACGACATACATGAAACACAGGAACTAAGGGACGTGTCTGCTGTTTTTTTAGGACTGAGATGCTGGAATGTCTCGGAGACATCGACTTCCTGGCCAAGTTGCACTGTGTGCGTCAGGCATGTCAGGTACAGTACAACCAGAGGAATATATTATATATATTATATATTAATAATATGTCCTGAAGGTCATGTAATCATTCATTTGGTACCATTTTTAGCTTATTATTATTATTGTATTTCTGTATTTTATTGTTAATATTTTCATAAATATTTTGTGTTTTTAATATAATTGTTTTTTGCTGTTTATTTAGTTATTCAATTTTCTTATGTTTCTTTTTTACATTATGGTGTGGGAGTTTTGCTTGCTTTGTAAAAAATAAGGATGCTCTTATGTTTTTTTTGTACAATATGTTTGTCTTCTTTAATGCTAAAACAAAAGAAATCTAGTAATTAAAAAAACAAACTGATCATGATAACATATATGTTAATAAAATAAAATAAATGCATTGAAAACACTAGAGCAAATAAAAAAGGTTTTTCCAAATTGTTGATTTCAGCTGTTTTTAATTGGTGTAACAATAAAAACAACCAGTAAGAAATTAAATCTTACTGAAGAAAAACATGTTAACATCATGGATGAAAATACTTTTCAACTTTTGCTGATTTACGTGAGTTAAATGTGTTTTTTTTTGTTTTCATCTGCAGCTCATTTTGTGCGATAGAACGACTCGGATGTTTCTGGCCGACACGGGGAAGAAAATCCTGTCTTCCATTATTGTTAAAGCACAGAAGGTGAGACTGAAGCAGCGACTGGTGAACAATGAGATCTCCAGTCAGTGCCTCCCTGTCTGACAGTTATCGTTTTATGTTTTTAGAGCCCAAAGAGATTCGAGGAAGTGTTTGAGGAGATGATTTCCTTCCTGGATCACACCGAGCACTGGGAAAACACAGAGGTGGAGCTGGCCACACGAGGGGTACGAGCTTAGTCAAATATTTAACTCCTGCACAACACGTCTCACTTCTGCTGTGTAATCTTTTCTAAGGTACAACGTTTTATTCTCACCAGGTGAAACACTTGAACTTCTACGATATAGTCCTGGACTTCATCCTGATGGACTCATTCGAGGACCTGGAGAATCCGCCGATCTCCATCCAGAACGTCATCAACAACCGCTGGCTGAACAGCTCCTTCAAGGAGACGGTGAGTCCACACAGGAAACACTTCGGTATTGGTACGTTAGGTCCTTAATATAAAAGACAGAAAGATTAAAATTAAATAAATAAACATAGATGACAGTCATGCTAAACTTTATTTGTAAAGCACTTTTCAAAACAATTTCAAAGTGCTTTACATGCCAGAATAAAATGGTGAACACAGTCATGATAAAAACATAACATTTTGTAAATCACTGCATCCTTTCTGGTGAAATCAAATATAAATACATGTCAGTTTGTATTGGCAAATATCGCTGTAAATAATGTAAGTGGGTTTTCTGAGCTGCTCTGTAGATTCCCTGCACTATGATTTTTTGGGATGATTGACTCTGCATGTGTTTCACAGGCCGTGGCATCAAGCTGTTGGTCAGTGATGAAGCAGAAGAGACAACACATGAAGGTACGAGTGCATAAGTTAAAATAAATTAGTATACATATGACTCCTTTTATCTTAGGACTAATTGTTAGAGCTGGAAACACCAGTTACCGACAGACGCTGACAGAAATTCCTACATTTTAATCATGAAACAACGAAATAACTTCTTTTGTTATTACTTAAAGTTTTGTTTAAATCCGTGTGCTCTTTTTGCTCTGTGTCTCAGGCGTCTGACGGCTTCATCGCTCATTTCTACGCCGTGTGTGAACAGATCAGCCCCGTCCTGGCCTGGGGCTTCCTGGGGCCCAAGAGCTCCCTGCAAGACCTGTGCTGCTTCTTCAAGGTCGGTCTCAGCGCCACAAAATAACATAACAACATTATATCTGCTTGAACCGCCCTCTAAATAACACCTGTACTTCTGCTGATGACCTGAGCAGGCTTTAAACCTCTCATTGTACACAAACGGAGACACACTGATTTCATTTTCTGCAGGTTTTCACTAGAAATCAGATATTTAAATGCAATGCCACAGTGGTGGGATCAGGACAGCTTGTTAATCGCAAAAGTAACTAAAAAAAAAAGGTACAAAAACAAGAAATAATTGCAAGAAAGCTGCTGCAACAGGCTGCACACAACATCACTTAGCAAACAAAAGTGAGAATAAATAAAAAACAGAGCGTCTGTAACATATCTTCCCGTCTCTCTCCCTCCAGGACCAGGTGCTGTACTTCCTGAAGGACATTTTTGACCTGGACAAAGTGCGTTACTCCTCTGTGGAGACTCTCGCGGAGGACATGCTCCACCTGCTGCACCGGCGCTCTGAACTCTTGCTGGCCTACCTGGGCGCCGACTCGCTGCGGCACGTCAACGGCTGCAGCTCGCCGCAGGTGCAGCTGGTGCCCAGCGCCCTGCTGGAGGCCCGGGTACAGT
>CAFUXE010000486.1:185087-195580 GCA_903364295.1 Serranus cabrilla
ATGTCTAAGCTAGGCCTGACACTCAACCAACATTGTGATTTAAAACCCACCCTACACAGCTTCTGTTATGCATGTTGGTGTTTGCAGATTGGATCCTGGGGTTAATTAACATATATTAAGTCTCAGGAAAGACTGTGAGCAGGTGAGGATAAAAACTTATTTTCAACATACAAAGTATGATAGAAATTATATAAACATGGATATAATTGTCCATTGTGATGTTACACTGTGGACATTTGTAATCTGCAAATTTGTTAGAATTTACCCAAAATGAGTCCAAGGCAAGTTAAATAAATTCCTCCCTTCTTTCAAACATTGCACAGCTCGTATTTTCTACTCACAAGTTATTCCTGTGAACTACTAGGAGTCAAAATTTGAACGTGATATGAAAAAACATCTAAATCAGCTTTCATGTTTTATTATCCAACTAAAAAAGATCAGCGATTCCTCACCTTCCATTTTAGTGGCTCTAATAATTTATTTTAAATGTAATCATACCTTCTTTTTTTTTTTTAAATTTACATTATAGTGTGGTAGCTTCCACAAAAAATGGCAGCCTTTATCTTGTTTGAGAATAATTTTAAAATGATGATGTAAGCATAAAAGAAATGATTCAATATATATTCATAAAAATCAGATAGTCTAACAATGTCACAGACTAAAACATGGTTTAAAATTAAACCGAATCATTCAGGACACCTCCATGACAGACATTTCCATGCCATCTCTCCACCCGAACAACTTCAGTTTACAAAAACAGTTTTACAACAACATTTTATAAGAAGGGGAACGAACCCACCACCACGTTCTTTGGGTGGCGGGACAGAATCCTTCTGCCTTTCTGTCGGGCGGCTGGCGGAGCAGCCACTCTACTACAGAGGGCTGCGAGAGCAACACAGCCACCCTTCAACATTAAAAACATTCATATCGGCTTGACTAACTTTGACTAATGGGAGAACCATTCCCAATGTCTAGCTATTGATGGAAAGATAATGAAGCTTCATTCATAGGTTTCTTAAGTAGAATAATTAATAAAATGCTATTTCTAAGCATGGTTTTTACAAGGTCCAGGTTTTAATAAGTTAAAATTAATTTAAGTTTAAATTAAAGTCTATGAATAATGATAACAATGTTCAATGATTAATGAAAGCGTGATCCCAGCATAAAACTACTTTACTGACCTTGTTTCTTGTAATACTCCTCCCAGGCTTTTGTGTAGTCCTGAGGTTGTTGACTCTGTTGACCTGCAGAGAAAGGAAAAATGTGTCAATGCATCCCAGTGTAAAATAAATTAAAAAACATTAACCCTACATATCTTGTACTCATGACCCACAAAAAAACAACAACATGTTACATCATTTAACTCTACACACGTCATGTAGCAGTAACACATTCATGGCACATGGCAAAGCTCTGCCATCAGTGTTGGTAAATCCAGTGTATAAAATAAGCTACTCTAAGCTGATAAAAAGGTGGTTCTGTGTCGACAGCTCAGTCCTGTAGATAATCAAAAGTGTTGCAGTCTAAACAGCACAGGCGTCAAATGTCAAACCAAGTGGAGGCACACTGAAAACAGCAGGCCAGCAGTACTGTCCTGAAAAAGATTGAATGCCCCGTCGCTGTTTAGACTGTCTTGTGTTAATAGGTGTACACTGAAACTACGTTCGTATACCCATTTTCTTGTAATATTCCTCCCAGGCCTTGGAGTAATCTGCCTGTCCACTCTGACCTGCAGCCTGTGGGTCACCTGTTAAAAAAAACGGTAACTTTTAATTAGTGAATCACTCTCAGCAGTTTGTCCTCCACCTGCCTGGGTCGGGTCTGTCAGCTTAGGGATGATGGAGGGAAGCTATCCTGTCCCTGGGGTAATATAAAAAAAGGTGCTCTGCAAAAGCAAAGTCATTTAAAAAAAAAAGTGGAACCAAACCAACTTGTTTCCTGTTAGTGGCACCAGGAAGACGTGAGCACAGAACACAACTAAAGGGAAGCTAATAACCTACACTGCTCTACTCTTGTCTCAACAGTTTCTGTGTTTTCTAGAGGCACAGACACGAGAAACACTTCAGTCACCTTGGCCGTTGGTTTGAGTCGTGCCAGGAGCTCCGCTTGTCGGGGTCATGGGAGCCTGCGGCTGCTGGCTGTACTGAGCGTAGTAGGCTGCCCACGCCGCTGCGTTGGCGTCAGCTGCTGCTTTATCTGAACAAAAACAGACAAGTTTTACCAAACAAAGGCCAAGATAAAAGTGATATACAGTCATGCATACAGTGCATTTCATAATCTGATATGGATCTCAGTTACTGAGCAACTGGTCGAGTCTGACATTTTTGGCTTTTTCATTTTTAATTTCTTGATCTTTCTGTCCGTGTTAATGCACTTTCCCCAGAATTTTAGAACCTCGACTCTTTAATGCTTCAAGTGTACACATGGTGGTTTCACAGTGGCATTAAACAGTTAAAAGTTGATCAAAAGATTTACATAAGTGAAAGTGGAAAACATTAATATCATGACATTAAGAACTTTAGACTGTTGAAGCTAACATTTCTTTTCTCTGTGGACACCACACTGTTTCTGAAAAGGATGTATAACCTTGATTTTAAAAACTTGTGAATTTGATATATTCTGTGTTTATCTACTTTTACACAAAGTTACAAGGCTTTAGTTTAACATTAGTTACATTGTCTTGTACTGTTTTTAACTGAATATAGGTCAAAAGGGATTTGCAAGTCATCGCATTATGTTCATTATCTGGGTTCAATAAGGGTTCATCTCAGTCCAAACATTAAATTTATAAGAGTTACTCACTTGGATCAGGTTGCCCCTGTTGCCAGTGTGGGTATCCATTGCCCCATCCCTGAGGCTGGTATGGCGCCGGTGGACCACTGATGATAAAAAAGATAAATAACCATTAACTTTCCACTCCTTCACTTGTGGCTGAATAGTCTTAATCACAGTTTTCCAGAGGAGGTAAATGTTGCACTCACTGTGGTCCTGGAGGTCCCTGGTTGTATGGTCCAGGGTTGTATGGACCCATGGGAGCCCCGGGGGGTCCAGGAGGACCATGTGGGCCTGGACCTCCATGTGGACCAGGGGGACCATGTGGACCACCCATTGGAGTGACTGGTCCCTGAAAACACAGTTGGCCACTGGTCAGTAAACAAGCTTCTAAAAAGTGTTATGATCTTGAGTCTAATAATCAAACTCTGTGTCTCACCCCGATTTTCTCCTCCACCAGCTGCCTGGCGTAGTCGATCTGTTGAGGGGAGCCTCGAACTGTGAACATTTTGATGTTGGGATCAGAGTTGGGAGGAGGATTCCTCTGCAGCTCGATCCTGGCTCCGGACTGCTGGCTGATGCCCTTGATTGTCTCACCACCTGAAGAATTCAGAAACAAACATTAAACACAACAACCAAATACATTCTCCTCTAATGAATTCACCAGCTTCTCTTCCTGAAAGCCCACGGAGAAAAACGCAAAAGTGAGCACATTTAAGCACACAAATTTAAGGATATAAGACATTTGTAATCTGTTGATATCGAAACTAGTATAATACATATTTGGCACAATGTCTGGAGGTAAGAAAAGCAAATACATTTTCATTCCCAGGGAGGAGGGTGAGCACACAAGTCACGCAACAACCAGTTTCAGTCCCATGAACAGGGTTAATAATTCAAGCATGTCTCTAATCTCAAAAACATGTTGGCTAAAATTAAGCATTTTGAAAACCCCGTGTCTCTTGGTTGTTTGTAGGTGTGATACATCCGTTTTTTTCTATAACTTAACCTGAGCAGCATTAAGTTCAGTTTTATCTGGTTGTCACTTGCCTTTGCCAATGATGAGGCCGGTCTTCATGGTTGGTACAGTGAAGGTAAACTCCTGCAGGCCACCAGGGGGGCCCATGTTCCAGTTTCCCTGCCCGCGACCACGACCCCTGCCACCGCCATGTCCCGGGGGACCGCCGGCCTGGACGCTCCTCAGCAGGTCGGATATGATCTCTGCTGCGTGCTGAGCCTGGTCAGGGGGACCCATGATCTGTGCTATTCTGTCTGGCGTGCTGCCGTCATCTGGAGGGAGGAAAAACGATGGTTAGAAACAATCCAGATAGAGAATGTTGCCTTCCATCATACTGTAGTCTCGTGTTCAGGTCTCAGATAAGTTTGTGGTTGGGGTTATACATCAGCTTCTCAGCGTGGTGCATGAGTTTCATCACGGACCATACACACATGTAAATACGTCAACATTACTTTGCTTATGGTCATGAACATCTCCCCCTTTCTTTCCATAAACACTCACCTGGTTTGAACTGAATCCTGACGCCTGTGTCATTCTGTATTTTCTTGATCATCTCTCCATTTCTGCCAATAACAATTCCGACTGCAAACCGAGGGACAGGAACCTACAAGACAGAAAATATAAGTTAAGGTACAGATTCAAACACTCGTCTCCAAATTGAGAAATCAGACATCTTTTATAACTACTCACATCTAAGCTGTCTCCTCCTCCTCCGCCTCCTCCAACTCGTGAGCCGTACTCGCCCCGCTGCTCCCTGAAGCCTTGATCTCTAATCAGCTCCATCACCATCTCTTTGGCTTGCTGAAAAGAAAAGTACATCTTGTTACAGCTCCACTCAGCTGGTCCCCATGGAGACAAATAATGAAGCATGTGAAGGACATCCAGTCTCTCAACAGGGAACGCAGGGAGAAAAGCAGACACAGCTCATCTTTGATTACTTTCTTAGTGCTGACATGGACGGGACCTACCTGAACTTTAAAGGGTTCTCCTGAAATGCGGAGTGGCTTGTCTGCGCCTGTGTTTTGGGGTCCGTCTTGGATCATAACCATCTTTACTCCAGCTCTTTCCTGCAGGTGAAAAAAAGGACAAGATTGAGTCTTTGTCAAATGTCTGCCCGTCTTGAATTACAGCCAGACTCAAACTGACAGGAAACCCACCTGCAGACTTTTGATGGTCTCTCCTCCCTTCCCAATGACCAGTCCGGCTTTAGAGGCAGGGACCATAATCTCCTGAACAGTCATTCCCGGGCCGTCGTTGTGGTTGAATGCTGGAGCTGGGCGCCCCTTCTCAACTATCTCTGTTAGTAGCCTCTTTGCAGCTCTAGTGGGAGAAAAACAAGCACAATACACATTTAAACCTTAGTTTACTGGGTGCTTGTCAGGGATTTCAATATTGTCACTAAAGAGCAACATTGATTAGGGCACATCACAATTAGATAACGACTATTGTGTTCAGGTCTCAGATAAGTTTGTGGTTGGGGTTATACATCAGCTTCTCAGCGTGGTGCATGAGTTTCATCACGGACCATACACATTTATTTAATTTAGTTTACAATGCAAATCGACATGCATCAAACTATTCTTGCATCTAATAAATATAGAATTTTCAAACTGCTCTACGTTAACTTAAATAAAAGGTTTACTTACTGGATGGATTCTGGCCCTCCTGTTAATGTCACCGACCTATCCGGCATTCCTCCACTGTCTACAACACAGATACGAAACCATTAAGGCAAATGTCACAACAATAACCAAAAAACAATATTTCTTAGGACCACCAAGATCCAAAACATCAGCAACAGGCTGAAACTTACCAGGTGCAATCTGTATCTTACATCCAGACTCCTGCTGTAGGCGTGAAATCTGTTCTCCTCCTCTTCCAATTACTAAAGTAAAAAAAAGTGTGTTAGATAAAAGTATTCAATACCAGAAATGAACTGTTTCTGTTGTTTGTCTTCATAAAAAAAAACTTACTGAATCCAACCATGCCATCTGGAACTTTGAATTCCTCTGATATTGACCTAAAAGTAACAAGAAAATATAAATTTGAGCCGTGTACTGAGAGCCAAATGTTGACGACAACAATATTGTAAATATTACTTGAGTACATACCGTGGGGGACCACCCATTCCTCCCATTGCTGAAAAGGCTGCAAACAGACATAACAGTGCATTAGGGGAAAAACACCAACTCATAACCCATGCAATAAACTAAAGCCATTCATGCTAATTATCACAAATTACAACCACATATTTTACTGTACTACAGCTACTACACCTGGTCACTTACCATCATTTGTAGCAACTTTCTTCGTCTCTGGTTGGTCTGTGACAACATGACATAATAACCGGTATAAGTAGCTATCATTATATCCACCATCACATTACCAACAGTGTTATTCAATCTCAAAAATGGCTCATCAACGGTGCCTGAAATTTAAATGGTTAAGGCAAACAGAAGCCTGCACAGCCACCACACATATACAGCTGGAATATACCCTGAACTAACAGATTAAATTGTACACCAAGTGAAAGCCTATGGAGTCCAATTCAGCAGTCCTGCAACAAAACCCTAAATAATATAATGTTTTGTCTTATCTGAAACAGACCAAATTCACAACACATCTTTGCCTAACAAAATATATTGTTTCAAACCCATTTTTAGGTCTGCAACCCAAGACCAGCCTGCCACATTGCAATAGGAGGAATGTGTGTTGTCTAACAGCAGCATAAATTAAAGTTAATCAGCTATTTTTTAAAAATCACCTTATGCAAATTTGATTTAAATTTTGGTGTGCTGTAAAATATGACGACAGACATTTGAAACTTCAGTAGTAAATTGCATTGTTTATAAAAAGAAAATCCAACACAGCTCTACTACATAAATGTCTTATGTTTAGTTGTCGACATTACAGCCTCCATGAAAAGAGTTCTTCTTGCAAGACTGTAGTTTTGGATTTCATGGTTATTAACTAGGTGTACCTGATAAACTGGAAGCTCAGTGAGTAATGAAACCCATTATCAATGCAAAACAGAAACCAACAATGACTCAACCTGACCTAAATGCATCTAAAAAAACTTTAACACACACCCCTACTATATTAAAAATATAAGTCATGATTGCATATTTGTTTCCCCCAAAACGTATTACATTTCTATGGTATGCCTGGTATTGGTTTGAAACAGCTGTGAGGACAGATACAATATAATCAAACTCTCAACACATGCAATAAGTAACATACTGCATTGTCTTATAAACATTGACAATATAAAAATAAATATGGTTAGTAGTTAAATACAGAATGTTAGGCTTATTAGTGAAATTGCACATTTATATAAAACAAGTATTACTGTAGATTTTAGTTAAGGTAAGGACATTTCTAGTGAAATACAATTTAGTAGCTGCTAAAAAAATAAACACTCAGGCAAGCATTAACTATCAAGACTTGCATTGAATCGATTTGAGCCACTGACCGATATTCAGGTTAGGCATGGGAAAATACCCACCAGCGTCCTCCAGGGGCCTTTTCTGGCCCCCGTAGCCGAATTCGCTTGTCGGGGGTGCCGCAACGCCATCACCACCGATCTTCGCTGCGATCTGAAACAGAACAATAAACAAAAAGAAAAACATTCTAAGATATTTCTTTGCTGTTTCTGTATTTAATACGTTTGGTTGGAAACGCTGGCTTGCGGCCTACACTTCTGTCCGGAAGTCTAAGCCAACAAAGGAAAGCGATTACTTCCCCTTTAACTAATCCGTTACTCTATTAAAACATTCACATCTTGTTTTTAAAATAACTGGTAGCATCTGTCTAATTTAAAATGTATATTTGGCTTAAACTGTTATCGTTTTTACAACTGTTTTCATTTTCCGTGTGGCGTAACGCTAGCTAGTTAGCTTAGCATAGCCCGCAGTGCTGCCGTGTGTTACGGCAGGAAAAAAAACAGCAAAACTCGCTATTTACGCCCGACTTTGAGGTAATTTTTTATACTTACTTGATTAAGTGGTGTTCTTACCTGTCGTGCTCGCTGTAGAGCGTCTTTAAAAGCGTCGTTCATGCCGCCGCCGGCGTTGGAGGACGGGGGAGCCACGCTGCTGTAGTCAGCCATATCTGCTGCTCTTCTCCTGTTCGGCGCCACAAGATGGCCGGTTTCATTCACGGGAAGTGACGGGAAAACTCGCGGTCAAAATGTCGTCTCGCGATAACGAGCACAAACGGCTGTTTGAACCCCAACGTTCAAAGGGGAAAATATGTTTTTCTTTAATAAATGAATCGCCTAAAAATGTCTTAGAAAGAAACTGTGAAAATAGGCATTATCGTCGGAATGTTAACTTTCCGACAGTCCTGAAAAATCATAGAGAACGAAAGTTCTGTTTAAAAAAAAGTAACCAAAATGAAGCACTTTATTCAACGTGTCTCATTTAAAATATCTCCAAAAGATTTATTTTTTTATTTTTTATCTTGTTTACAAGTTAAAGTCCTGCATTCTATTTTACAGTATTAGAATAAGGATAATAATTAAAATTCTCTGGTTTATTTTATAGAATATGATGCATTAAACTACCCAGCAATGTATAACATAATTAAAATTAGCACAATCTTAAATATCTGCAGCAGTAAAATGGACCATACACACCAATGCATGTTTTGTAATGTTTTGCATCTGAGTGTAGATAAGTTAGCAACAATTGTTTTCACACCAACTCTAATATCTGTCTTTATCTGTAAAGAGAAAGTGTTTTGTTTTTTCATTTAAGACAAATTCAGTTAAAAGTAATCACAAAAAACACATAAACTCTTGTTTCGATGGGGGAAAAAAAGTCTGACTGCTGTTATGAAACACTTTATTTAACTCCACACACATCAAGACATGTCTTCATTTACAAAGTCCAAGTGGGAAATTCTTATAGTTGGTCACATTTTAAGTCAAACATGCATCAGTGAGGTATGCTTTATTTAAAAAAACATCACCGTGTCTAATGCTTGATAAGTGGTAAACCATTTATTTATCTCAAAGCTACAGAGGTATTCAAGATTAAATCACATTTTTTGCAGGTTTTCCAGGATTCCAGTTACTTTTGGACATTCAAACACACAGTTTTTTCCCCTTTGTGTTCCCAAGAAAGCAACCTCTTTGCCGAACCTCAAGACTCCATTGAGGAAACCAGATTTTCAAATTTTCTAGTTAAGGTGTAGTTTATGAGAGCGCATGGAATAGCCCGGACGAAGCTGGCTCCCATGCCGTTATAATATCCTCTAATTCCACGTCGCTCATATATCCCGATGAGTCCTTGTAAAACACCTGAAGCTGGACGGGACTCTGAGCTGAAAGCTGCCGAACAAGACAGATGGCGATGAGTGAAATGTTTTCAAATCATCTCAAAGTGTGTGACAGAAAATGTTTACCTTGAGCTTGCTGCTGAGTCCGGATCACTGCCAGGGGGTAACTGGTCATTTGTCCTGAAGCAAAGGCCACAAAACTGAAGAAAAACAGCTTGGAGTCGCTGTTGTAGGCGGGATCACTCTTCGCCCAGTTCATGATCGACTGCAGCAAGAAAAAGACACTTTATCATCTTTAAGAACTGCTTAGATTTTTTTCCTTTTTAAATTATTATTTAATTATATTATGCGCATTATTATAAATACAATTTATTTTTGTATTTTATACATTTTAATGTATTTATTTCAGACATTTTCATTTTTGTATTTTATACATTTACATTTTTTTTTAATTATTATTTTCATACTTTATATCCATGTCAGTTCTACACCAATTATTTCTAATTAACATTATTAATTGTTGTCCTTTATTAACTTTAAGAACTGCTTTTCCTTTTTAAATTATTATTTAATCATATTATACACATTATTATAAATACAATTCATTTTATAGTTTTATTATTTATACATTTATATGTATTTATTTTATACATTTTTATTTATTTATTTTATACATTTTTATTTAATGTATTTTTTATTTTCATATTTTATATCTACATCAGTTCTACACCAATTATTTCTAATTTATCATTATTAAATTTTGTTGATTTGTATTTACAACAGGGCTCGGATAAAGAACAATTTTAAATCTCGCTTTCTTTCCACATGTCACTCCAGATGTTGAAACTGTTTTGGAGTATGTGCTCATTATGTATGCAGAATTAATTTATTATGCAGATGTCTTGGAATAATGTGGGTATGTATGCATATAGTATATACACATTCATCCTCACTGAGCATGGATAAATGTGACGTTATTATTTATATTTTGCATTTTTAGGTGAATGTTGTCCATGTTTTGATGGCTGGGGTGGTGTTTGTTGTATATTTTTCTCTAAAGAAAAAGGGGAATATTGGTTTCACGTTAATGTATTTCCTATATTTTGTGCCTCACCTGATGAACGGCACACTCCACACCTGCGTACGGGATCATGCAGAGGATGCTCGGCTTGAATCCTCGGTAAAAGGACGACAACGACTCGTGCCTGTAAATAGACTGAGCGCACGCCACAACGCCTTGGTACGTTCCCGCCTGCTGCAGGTTCAACCTCACCTTCAGCACCTGAGAGGTGACACGAGGAGATATTAGAATAAGATAAACATCCATTCATACACTAAAACCCAGTAAAAGTATAAAGTAGCATAAAATAGTAAAGTAAAAGTCTCTCAAAATTAACTTTAGTTACATGTCATCACTGGTTAC
>CAFUXE010000486.1:196412-208593 GCA_903364295.1 Serranus cabrilla
CGTTGACGGCGTTGCCCTGCCACATCGACCGCAGGCCACCTGCCCTCATCTCCTGGAAGCCCTGAGAGAACGCCTTGGATCCATGAACCTACAGAGCAACAGTTTCACATGAACCACTTTCAGAGACAAATGTCCTGCAACAGATTGTACAAAAGCAACAGGAGTTATTGTAGTCTTCTATATATTTCCAGTTAGAGTGAGTTTGCTTGTGTCCCTAAAGGTCCAGCCTGAAATAACATGGTTAAGGCACATAGTTTTTCTCATGGAATATTTGAATATTTCTGCATACTGGGGTCACTAAAATGCTGTTGAAGTTCATAAACTGGGTATCAATAGAAAGCTGAGACTCTTGTGGATTCAATGAGCCCAATTTTATTCATGTGAGATGATGTTAGTCCCCACAGTGGCCTTTTCATTGTAGTGAGAGTATTTTCCCCAAGGGTTATTGCTTTGTTATTGCTGCTGTATAAGAATAGAAATAGTAAATAAAATAAAAGTTTTAGTAAACTACACTAAATATACAATCTAAATACAAATGCAAGTCTTAAGTAAATAAATATATGTACAAATAAAAATAAAATAGAATTATGAAACACAGAATAAATTTGAGGTAAATAGAGATTAGTACAATAGAATAAAACAGAAATCTGGAAATACAGAGAAATAAAACTGGAGCAGCTACAACAGGCTGCATGCAGGTCGTGCATGAACACTAATGAAACTTGACCTCACTGTGTACATGAGCTGCTGTGACCTTTAGTTTCAGCCTCATGAAACTTTACAGACCTAGATATCCAGATGATGTACAGCTTTCCTAAAAATATCAACAATATGAGGGTTTTTTAATAGTTTAAAAAAATCTCCAAAATGTCTAATGTTTTTTAAACCAAATCACAGCATGGATTTTTTTTCTTTCTCTCTCTCTTTTTGTTGGTGCACTGATGTGATGTTCTGGAGGGGTTTTAACTACTTTTATCCATTCTTGAATGAAAAAAAATGGCCTCATTCTGTACCACATGTGTGTTACAAATGGTATCAACTCATAAATTACTGCAACAACTTTTGGGACATATAGTTGAGCAGGAAACGGATGTTCTGAACCTTGAAAAACATAAAGATTCATGACCAGAATAACTAGAGCTCTTCAGCTTTCAGATGATGGACATCACTTCTATGTGGCATTTATTACTATCACCTTGTGAATCTGTGTGTTACGTGCAGAAAGCAGCACCTGTTGGAGGAGCTGACCTGCAGTTGGGTCTTCAGGCGGTCGATGGGCGCCGTCACACTTCGGGACACGGCGTCTGCCAGACCTGCTGCGAGAACAAACGTCCTCCAAGCGCCGAAGCCCGACGCCTCCTCGGGGAACTCGATGGGCATTGCACGACTCTCACCCACATCGAAAACCTGCAGAAGTGACATTCATCATCTTTGAGTCACTCTGCTGTTACTCATGCTGTGTCACACCATCATCAGAAGCAGCACGCTGCCAGAACATCTTTACCAGACTGTGTTTCCATGAGGACACCAGCTCCCCGATGCTGTCCACAGGGTTGAGGATGACATGGTGCAGGAATTCTCCCCAGTCCACCGTCATCGAGCTGTCCTTATCCATCCTGGGAAAAACACGTTGGTTTGTTTCACCACAGACTGACATGAAAGAGTCTTAATGACCAGCTGTGTTTCAAACTGCATCTAAAACATCCTAGTATCACCATACAAAGAGGCATCTTAATGAGGCTGCTGTTGCTGGCCAGATGCAAAGAAGATATGAGGAGAATTACATATTTCTGACATAAAGCATGTCTCAGTTATTGTCCTAATATGACTTATTAAAGAGGATAACTTTATTCTGCATGTTTTAACTGGTATTATTTAACTTGTGACATCCTAAACAAGCAGAAACTAGAATAAATCACCTTTTAAATTAAGCTCCATATGAGCATTTTGGCCTTAGAGGCATTTTGTTAGAAAGTTTTCCACTCTGGTTTGCCAAATAAACAAAACATTTCAAATACGAGTGGGTGCTGAAAGGTCAAATGTTGCTGCTCATGTCTTTATTGATCAGGAATAAAACTCTGATTTATAACAGAGCCGTTATTGGTTATTTTATAATAGAAATACACAGGTTTGCGAGGTACTGGAGGATGCTTTAGCGAATGGCTGGATGATGTGGAGAAAATAAGGTATCACACTATTTTAGGGTGTTTTTATGGTGTTTTCATAATGAGATTTCTGATGAAACGATCATAATTAATATGGTTATAATGACTAAGTAGGTAAAGGCAAACAAAAATACTCCTAGTAGGTTGGTAAATTTAAAAAAATGCATCACTTTACTGCCCAAAAAAGTTAGGATGCATGTTCAGTGTTCAAATGAATATGTGTAAAAAGTATCACACTCTGATTTATTCACGTTTTAGACAAACGTCCCAACATTTTCAGACTCCATCTTGTCACCATGTTTGTAGAGGGAGTCCTGCAGCCGACGGCTCTGCTGGACAAACTGTGTGATGGTGACACTGTTCCTAAATCACCACAAACACGGTTTTCATTTCACTAAATATCGGACAACATATACACTGATACTGCGGTCTTTCATAGGCCAATGACTGCAAATATCATCAGCCAAACGATATATCTGTCTTGCTCTTATTGATGTAATACTGATATATTGTCCAGCTCTACTCTTGATGCCTTGATGGCTTATTTAAACTGTTCATGGAGCATTAATGCATGTATAACCTGTGATTTGGAGTCCCTAACATGTGTCTTCCAGTCAAACACGGACCACTTCCATCTAATTTTGGTAAGCCTCTTTGAATTATGTGGAGCCTGGCGTCTCTGCATATTATCATTTTAACCTCTGATAGGAATCTGTGCTGGTGTCCTTTTATATCTTTCTCTCCTCTTTGTTGTGGATTGAAGAACGTATTTATGTTTTTCTTGTTCTAAAAGTGAAAACTAATAAAGGAATTGGGGGGAAACATGTCAGCCCTTTATAGCATGATAATACCTGATTGTACAGTGATACTGAAATCATGACAACACCTTGTTCCAAATGTGTTCAGGTCTCAGTCGAACCCAGTAATATTTCTTTAAACACAACAATGAATCCATGAGGTAGTGGGCAAAAAAAAAATCTTACATTTGAATTATTTTTTTTGCATTCGGCTTTGATAAGACCACTCCTAACTCCTTAAACAAACATATGATGTCCTCCTGGTCAATCACCCCTGATCGGAGAAGAAATGCACATGATTACAAACAGGAACCGCTCTTTCAGGTGTCAGATATTTCTGGGAAATGAATGATACTGTAAACTGTGAGTGCAAAGGTCACGGCCTGCAGGTACTGTCTACTGTGTACCATAAACACGTCGTATGCAAGTCTGCCTTTCCTGGCTGACCTTGAAAATACAGTTTATTGTCAGATAAAGAAGTCACATTTATGGTCGTTTTTTAAAGATTATATCCAGGTAGGCAGGTCATCTTACACATGAGTAAAACAGTATGCTTTATAAAGGAGATCAGAATAGGATATATGAGGATTAAAAAAGCATTAAATATTGTTTAAGGTATGTATTCAACAATATTTTACTTTAAAACATCTTCTTGTGGTGCATATTTAGCAAAGATATGTACAGCGTTTTCTCATGTTTCCTGGATAAATATAACACTTTTAAAAGGTTAAGTCTGTGAACACTCACCACATTTGTTCTTGTCAAGGTCATGAAAGTAGATTTTCCATTTCTTCTCCCTGTCCATCATGTAGCTGAGGAACTCCTGATAATCCAGCAGGCCATCTTTGTTTTTGTCATAAGAATCAATTATATTCTATGGAGGAAATTAGCAGGTTTAATGCAGGGGTTTATATATAAAATTACACACAGAACACACTAATTCAAAATACATAGAATAATATATATTACCTGGACCTTCCCATCCGCCGACAGGATCCCATGTTTCCTCATTTCGTCGTGGAGCTCCGACACCGATATGTATCCATCCTCGTTTTGATCCAGTTTAGCAAATAAACCACGAAACTGATCCATGGTGCGTTTAGACACAAATGAGCCCCAGATTTAAACAATCAAGACGATAAATACAGCCTGCTTCCTCTGGTGAGAAATGCATTGATAAGGATGAAGGATTGTTGACCTGCAGCTCTGCCTTGACGCTGACTCATTGGCAGAGTTCAATGCTGCATGAAGTCAGAGATAAAGAAGAAAAACGCATTTTCTCTGCGGTGCAGCAGGGGGCGCTGTGGCTGCAAGAGAGCCCAACACAGCTCAGCATCATCTTTAATCATAAAGTATAATTTAAAACCCTCTTTCTTTTTTATATGTAATGCTACTGTCTGAGTTTTCACAAGTATATACATGTACTTACCTGAAATCCAGATATATAGACAAAATAAAGGCTACAATGGCAAAATAAAGATATTTTACTTCAGTTAAAGTACTAATACTACACTGCAGTATTACTACATAATGCAAGTCCTGCATTCAAAACTTACTGAAGTAAAAATACAAAAGTATCAGCATCAAAATGTACTTGAAGTATCAAAAGTAAAAGTTTTATTTATTACTATTGCTGCATTATTTAAGCAGGATTTGAATGTGGTCAAGATTGGGCTGATTTTATCTACTTAATTTACTGTTTTGTGGTTTAATTTCTAAAAATGCATGATCATTTTAAATCCGATCACACATTTTTATGATAAACATTTACCTGAAAAGTAACTAAACTCAATGTAGTGGAGTAAAAAGTTAAAAAATTCAGTATTCAGTTCAAGTATTAAGCACCTCAAAATTGAGTAATTGTACTTAGTTACATTCCACTACTGGGTAACTATGGTAGGAGTGCATGTTAGTACAGAATGTGCAGGATTATGTGCATTATTTACCCTTTACTGTCACATTATTGCACATGATCTATCCTGCATTAATGCACATGTATTTCCATCCTGTGAGACAGGAGCTCTGCTCACCGGAACCAGAATTATTTCACAGGTTTAACTTGACGTTGGCGCTGTGGATGCAGGGGAGGAGGGAGCCGAGGCTATTTAAAGAGGGTCATCCAGTCACGGATAAATAGCAGAAGGTCCTCTGCGTTGACTAACCGCCTCTAAATGGTTTTCATCCTGCACCGTGTCTCAGTTTGTGGCTTCTTATTGTTTATTAGTCCCGACTGAAGCCGCCTCAGTGCTGTGACAGCCACCCGTCGACCATCAGCCCGGTCCACCAGCTCCTCTCCAAGCTCCTCTCCTTTCCTTTTTCTTTCCTTTTTTTAAAATTCTTTATCATCGGGGGGGATACGTGAAAAAATGGGTAAAGATTACTACAAAACGTTGGGCATCTCTAAAGGAGCCTCAGACGATGATATTAAGAAAGCTTACAGAAAACAAGCCTTGAAATGGCACCCGGACAAAAACAAGTCTGCAGCCGCTGAGGAGAAATTTAAGGAGATCGCTGAAGCATATGAAGTCCTCAGTGATCCGAAGAAAAGAGAAGTTTATGATCAGTATGGAGAGGAAGGT
Source organism: Serranus cabrilla (assembly GCA_903364295.1). Lineage (NCBI taxonomy): Eukaryota > Metazoa > Chordata > Actinopteri > Perciformes > Serranidae > Serranus > Serranus cabrilla. The sequence continues at coordinate 201,954 of CAFUXE010000486.1, forward strand.
AATTGGTTTTTATTTCTGCGTTGATTACCGTGTGTGGCGGTTTTAATTCATCCTCGCTGTGCCGTTATAAGCCCGTTATAAAGGCTGGATGGCTGGATGTGAAACACAGCTGGCTTTAATTCAAGTCGTACAGGCTTAAAAAACAGCTGTTCAGCAGAGCACAGGCCTGCAGTTCTGTGCATTTTATCATGAGGATTAGCTATTACACTGAATCTGCAGCTATAAGCCTCTGACAGTAGAGAAATAGAGGCCGGCCAACAATTCCTCCATAGATTTTCTCACAAGTGTGGGTGTTGCATTAGAAATAGATACATATTCTGATTAAATCAAAGCCTTAATGTACAGTATGTCTATGCTAAAATGAGATATCTGAAAGGTTTGACGTGTGAAAAAGGGGGAAAGAAAAAGATCAGCTCCACATCCGAGCCTATGTTAAAAATTAAAGGTGTATATTAAGCTTTTTAGGAATCAACTTTAATGCATTGAAGGTGCTTAACAGCTTTACAAAATGCCTTTATAAGTGAAACAAGGTGGTTTTCATCAATAAAAGATTTAGGACTGCACAATTTGGGGAAAAAAATCGAATTGCGACTGATATTACAACCGCGATATTATTCCCGATATAGGAGGGTATATTCATTATTTTAATTTTGATTGAAAAATATAAGAAATTAATCATCGTGTGATTTTTTTGTTATGTTCATAGAGTACAAGTTGTACCCCAATAATGATTAATTCAGAATGGTACAACCCTGATTCCAAAAATGGGCTCTTCCCTGAAATATAAATGAATCCAAATGTGATAATTTAATAATAATTTGTATCACAAAGTCGATTGAAAACTGTACAGAGTTATACATTCAAACTGATAAATGTCCTTTTTTGCATACATTTACACAGAATCTCTTTTTTTTGGTATCAGTATTGTATTTTGACACATATTTTGCCTAATGCTATGCAATTTGTAAGTCCATACTGCAATTCTAATTCAAATCCAATTCGTTGTTCGGCCTCTAAAGCATGCACATCTTCGCAAACTGAACCCCATAATGGAAATATGAACCTGGAAACATATACAATATGTCTCATGCATCAAGCATAGACAAACAGAGCATCTATGTTTACTTTACTGGTTAAGTAAAATGCAAGTTCTTTAACATTACTGCTGGATAAACCCAATAAATGAGCAGATGATCTAAGAATTTACCTAACAAGTTCCTGACTGTCCATTAAAAAGTATCACAGTTTGGCGCCATTTTTTTAATGTAAAGTATTTTATTGTAAAGGGATACCTCAACATAGGGGATCGTCCAGTACAGGGGTTCAGTGCCAGTGCTTTCTTCTGCCAAATTTAGAATCTGTATAATCACACTTCGAGGAAGGCAACATGACGCTATGGATTGCCACGGTACTAAAAACTGAGGCGGCGGCCTCTTCTTGCAGCTCTCGCCTCGCCGTCTGAGCCCTTCAGTCACCTGCATGAGTCATTTATTTCAATCATCTGATGCCACTAATAAGCAGCAGTTCTATCAGAGTTACCATCTTACTTGCTTTGCCCTTTAACATGACAGACTATGATTCAAAGCTCGAGCTACCTACATAAACATGAGCGTGAATTAGCTGCAGCCGTTAGCTACAGTTAGCAGAAAGCTAAACTACAAGCAACATTTTCTCTCCATCTCTGAAACACTTTGACAATAAACTCTGTAAAATGTGCCAATATTTTCAGTCTCTCTTGTTAACAAGTCTGTCTTCCTGTTTTCGGGTTGTTGCCAATGCTGGAATAACACACTTATCTGCAGGATTTTCCACAATTGAATCAGGATTTCAAGTTATTCAGGGACGAGCAAGCACATCTGCATGTATAGAGCAGCAAACAGGAACCCGCTGCCTCTCAAATGACCTGTGATTGGCCAAAGTCTTCAGTGATGGGCTAGATATTTTAAAGGCTGAAAACAGAGCCTAGAGGAGGTGTATGGTGGCTCTCACATATAGTGTGGTAGACATTGGGCGATTCAGTGGTGAAGCTGCAATATTATTGGAATTTTCATCTGGTTAGATTTGCTTCCACACTGTAATTAATCAGAGCACCAAGCATTGTAAACATGATGCTGTCCTTCGTCTGTTGGACAGAATAGGTGGAGAATAAGGGGAAGAGTTGACTTTAATGTATTGTTGGCTGAGTTTTTTTCACTTTTATGGGACATTTATTCAATTTGCGATTGAATCCATCAAGACTTTGTTGTTTTTGTTTGTAGCCAAAAGCAACTATGTTCTGTGATCGTCTGATGATATTTCGATAAGGAACTCTACCTCGTCATGAGACCACATCTATCCATGAGACATTTGTCATTTCTGCTACTATCGTGTCGCCTGGTGTTGATTTTCAAAATTCCTTCTAAATTCAACCCTGAATGTGCTGCGTCTGGTTCACTTCCTTCCTTTGGTTCAGACTTTTCTCACCTGCGGCTAACTGAACTCTGGTGCACTTGGAAGTGAACCAAGACCCCCATTTGTCAGTGGACCAGAGTTCAGTTCTGTGGTCCGCACCAGAGTCCGTTTGAACACTCACAGAGGCAAAAACCAAACAGACTATCTGAGAAAACTCACCAGAGTTCGTTTCAAGCGGACCAAACCGCTCAGGAGTGAAAGCACCTTAAAAGTCTTGTTTTCTTTCAGACTATTTGAATTAAAGTATGCTGAAAGGTTATTATGATAATGTTTCCCTGAATAACCATAATTTGTGGAATAAAACTCCCACTTTTAAATGTCAGTGTCAGGATGCCTGATGAATCATTTCTGTTGTCTATCAGGTCTGAAGGGAGGAAGTGGGCCCACTGGTGATGGACCAGGCAACACCTTCACCTACACCTTCCACGGGGACCCTCACGCCACCTTCGCCACTTTCTTCGGGGGTTCCAACCCCTTCGAGATGTTCTTCGGGCGTAAAGCCAACGGCCGAGACGACGACGACATGGAGGTGGATGGAAACGACCCCTTCGGCTCCTTCACCAACTTCAACCTGAACGGATTCCCTCGAGACGGGCACGTCGGCCTCGGAGGGCAGCAGCGCCGGAAGCAGGACCCGGCCATCATCCACGAACTGAGGGTCTCCCTGGAGGAGGTCTTCCACGGCTGCACCAAGAGGATGAAAATCTCTCGCAAAAGGCTAAATCCGGATGGCAGGACCATGCGGAATGAGGATAAGATTCTCACTATTGAGATCAAGCGAGGCTGGAAAGAGGGAACCAAGATCACGTTCCCGCGGGAGGGAGACGAGTCGCCGAATACCATTCCTGCTGACATTGTTTTCGTCATCAAGGACAAGCCACACCCTCACTTTAGGCGGGAGGCCTCAAACATTGTGTATCCTGTGCGTGTGAGCTTACGACAGGTGAGGCGTTTTCTATTTTGGCTCCCACTTCTGACTGAGTGTGGTATTAATAGAGTCTGATAGATAGATTAGTCACACACAGACTCAGAACAAGCTCATATTTACTTTAGAGTGCTGCCGATGCTCAAAAAAAAAGCCTGGTCACAATCAATAAGCCGTAGGTAGTCTGCCTCAAAAGTTGTTTTCCCTGGAAAGTACAGGTGTCCTGAATGAGCATAGTACTGAGCTACACACACACTTTGGCTGCGCTCTTATGTAATCGTCAACATTGAGAAATAGGAGCTGTATCACAGGGAGGGCAGAGAGGCGGCAGCCGCCCACGTGCACACATTGCAAGATGTACTTATATGGTTCCTCCCACTCTCTTCAACACTCTCAGATCTCACTGCTCCATCTCTGAATATGTGGCCGATGCATGCAAACAGCCGCAGATCAGCTCCGCATGACGTGAATCATGCTGAGAAAATCGCATATTTTAAATCCCCTTTTAATCACAATAAATGTTTCCTAAAACACAATTAAAGCTACAATCAAAAAGCATGTTTGTATATGAGCGTAAAAGTTGCATTCTTGACTTTGGTAGAAAACAGTAGAAAAAAAAGGATGATTTCCTCTTTAGGATGACTTTCTAGCTTTTCCCAGAGCTTTCCACACCATCTCACAGTCTTTATAAGTAAGAAAGGATCACGATCTTAGAATAGAGAGATTACGACCACCTGTTATCATGTGATGAGAACTGAGCGAGCTCCTCGACAGCTGAGCAAATTTAACCCACGAATCAGGACTGCGCTGGAAAGCTCTGGAAAAGATATTAAAAGGACCTCCAAATTGACATTATTTGGTCAAAGTATTTGCATAATACTCTCAGTGTTAAAAGGATTGGGTACAATTCAGAAATCACTTATAATGATAATGGCCGATTTAATAACCTCCGAGGATATTCAAAGCTGAAAAACTGAACTTATTTTGAAGGCTGAGTTCATCATCATTCTGCAAAAATTGGAGCAATCTGCACAACAATTTAACAATTTGACCTTTTCCCAGATGTGAGTGTCGAAGCATCATTTTGTCAATAAGCAACAAAATACATTTAAATTGCAAAAAAAAAATGCTAATGATATATCTGAGGCAATTTACAAGTTGGCACCACTGTAATGTTTTAGAGAACGCTGAGAATTCGTACAACTTGAAGTTTGTCTTTTTAATTAATTAAACAATTTATTCGGTAATTTCCTATTTGTCAGTATTTGATATCTTACAAAACTTTGCACGATGGTTAGTATGATACTTACTATTTATTGGTTGCTAATAAGACACGCCTCCTTGCTCACCATCAATGCATTATCTATGAATTATTACTTTGCTTTGGTATAACTACGAACAGTGAATGAAAACAGCCTGAATACTTAAATTCTATTCTTTATAAAGTATTTCATGTAATCATACAACAAATGCATGTCAAATTATTTATATATGATCGATACAAGCTGTTTTACATTAACAAAACTAACAAAATTACTAATTTTTTTACACAATGACAACTTCAGCTTCATGCAAGACAGTCAGTTTGATTAATTTATAAGTGAATTTGTGTACATTTCATGTATTATATATAGCTATTGGAAGATAACCTTACTAATATGTCCATTTCAGCAGTATTTCTCAGCACTATTGTACATATGTATAAATTTAATCCCAGTCGGCGAGCAGATTTATGGGTTATTTTTAAAGTAGATCGTGTGTGGGTTGCTGTTCTCACTCCGTGTTCCTGTCTCTTCCAGTCGTTGTGCGGATGCTCGGTTACCGTGTCGACGATAGACGGGAAGACGTGCAACATGAAGATCACGGATGTCATCAAGCCTGGCATGAGAAAGACTGTCGCCGGACAGGGTCTGCCCTTACCCAAAAACCCCGAGCAGCGAGGAGACCTGGTGGTGGAGTTTGATGTGAACTTTCCTGAAACGTTGCCTGGAAATGCCAAGGACGTCCTGAAAAGGCATTTACCTGCTTAGAAGGAGAGACTTAACGAGGGGAGATAACAGCATGACAGCGATCCCGCTCGTTACCAGACACACTCACACAAACACAAACACGAGGACAGTTCTGACAGTTCACAGATGGACCCCCTACTGCAGGACGAATGTGCAATTTCTATTTTTAAGCTATGTGGTGTTTTTATGAATACCATGCATGTTGCCAAGTGCATACAAGTGCAAGTGAAAGACTGTCTGGGTTGTTGATATCTGAAAGAAACACATTTTATATATGTTGCCACAATCACTTTATCTTTTTGTTTGTTGTTGGAAATATTTGGTAGTGAGCAAGTCGCCAAAAAAATCCCAGTGATCCTGGGAAACACTGCAGTGCCAATGTCCTTGCTCTCCTGTAGATCTGACAGCTTCATTACTGACATTTTGTAACTGTCACTCAGTGTTGATTTTGTCATGTAGAGATAAAGGCCTCACTTTGGAGGCTGTCTTAAAATCTGTGTACAGGTAATTCTAGAGGAAAGTGGCTGAATGAACTGGATCGTCATGTGTGCATTTTAGAGACTTAACATGTGAAGAACTTGAAATTTTAAAATAAATATTTCCACATGAAGTGATGTTGCGCTGTTTCAGTTTATGAGGAGGCCTGTGATGAATCCTCCTGTATTAACAATAATCACTTTAAAACCGTTAATGCTGCTTAGTTCTATTTATAGTCCGTGAACCGTCTGCATAGCAAAGTGAGCACCAGGAAAAGGGCTCTTTAGACTTTTATTCAGGGCAAATGTGATTTTTCTGTTGTTGTAAAACTTATACAGTAACAATTTCTGATGTGCAAAGATAAATATTAAAAATACATTGACTGATTTTAATGCTTACTAATGGCCGAGCTATGAGTGTGTAAATATAGCCGTCTGGTCTCAGCTGCTGGCTCTCAGCTGCCAACAAAGAGGCCTTTACTGGACGTTTTCCCACCAGGGGACGCCACATCACTCATCATGACTCAGGGGCCCACAGAGGCGGGTCCTTGTCCGACAGAGAGGGCCACCCGGCTGCTGACATGTGTGCTCATTACTTTAAAGATCAAACCTAAATATAAGTTCCTATTACAAGGCTCTAACATGCATTTACAGTTTTTATCACTGAATGCTAAAGAGCCCCAATACAATTATACATTATCATAGACATACATTTGAAAAAGCAGGGTGTAGGTTTAGGTGGAGCTAATGTTTTACTTTTTAATATGTAATTTTTTTTT
>CAFUXE010000486.1:208614-245082 GCA_903364295.1 Serranus cabrilla
TTTTTTTTACAATTTTTCATAGGGCTGCAGCTTATTACTTTCCTTATAAATTAATTGGCTGGTATGCTTTTCCAGTAATCAAAATTTGATTGTTTGAGGTTTAAAAATTCAGATATTAGTGACACCTTATAAACAGCCTAAACCTCAAATGTATTCTAGAAATAAGTCAAATAATAAATGGATAAAAAATCTGAGAAATGAGGCAAAGGATTGAAATATTCAATCAACTAATTGATCCATTTACACACAACTACAAAACTTGTATCACAAACGAATTCTTTAAGCTTATTTTTTTATTTTTTATTTTTTTTTAAATGAAGCCCTGACTTACCTGTTACTTATCCTTGAACATAAACCAGTTTTTCTGTTTGCAGCTCTGGTGACTGAAGTATTCACATATTTTACATATGTAAAAGTCGTAATACTGCATTGTAAAAATATTTGGTTACAAGTAAAAGTCCCGCCTTCAAAATAATACTAGAGAAAAGTACAAAAGTTCAAAATATACTTATAGTGACAGAAGTAAAAGCACTGTTTATGCAGAATTTAAGATTTAATATACTTCATTAAAGTTAGGGATAAATTAATGTGTACAATATGTAATGTTACAGCTGGTAAAGGGGGGGATAATTTTATTATTCTCTTCATATACTATGGGGTTCTTTAATCTACAATAGGCTAATGTTTTATTATTTATTTATTTTTTGTATTAATCTAAATCTGCAGATTAACTAAAGCTATCAAATAAATGTAGTAAAAGTATAATATTGACTTCCAAGATGTATTGGAGTAGAGATATACAGAAGTTTAACATTTAAAAAGTAAAGTTCAAGTGCTTTAAAGTGTACTTCAGTAAATTGCTTAAATAATTACACTAACTTTCCACCAATATGTATAATACAACCCTGATTCCAAAAAAGTTGGGACACTATGTAAAATGTAAACAAACAGAAAATGCATATCATCATAATAGACTTTCTTTCTTTTTTTTTCTTTTTTTTACAGTTTTCAACTAAATATATGTGACAAACGATTAGCAAATTGTCCCACTGTTTTACTTACATTTTAGACAACTTCTTTGGAATTGGGGTTTTAATACCATAAAGCCATTTTAAAACTTTACTTTTGATACTAAAACAAAATTTAACACTTAAACAATTTAACTTAAGTAAGATTACAAATATGAACTTTTACTTACAGGTAAAACTTGAGAGTGAATTGTGATAATATAACAAATCCTTGACAAAAGAAACTAGTTTTTCTTTGCAGTGGGGGAAGAAGTATTCAGATTTTTTACTTTAGGAAGAGAAGCAATATTACATTGTAAAACTACTTGGCTACAACTAAAAGTTTGAACATATAATAAACTGAATTTGTAATATTATTATTTATTTATCCTATTGTTTGGCCATTTTGCACTTTTACTTTTGACACTTTAAATACATTTAGCTGATGATACTTACATGCTTTAAATTAAGTAATTCTACGAATGTTAACTTTTACTTGGTGGTTAAAAACGTTTACATAGTGGAGTATTTTGATAGTGAATTGTGATATAATAACGAATCCTTGACAAAACTAACCAGCTTTTGTGTATGCAGGTATACTTTTAGACCACTTTAACCCAAACTAACCTGCAGCATGTGTTAAATCAAATAGCTGACTGATTGTTTTAGAGGTGGTGACTCTCCTGTGATGGAGTACAGGTGCACTGGGACTTGAGCCCGGGTTCGTCCCCACTGCGCCTGCGTCCCGCGGCGCGCTGATAGACAAACAGAGCAGCTATTGTTAGCCGAGATCCAGCCAGCAGGTCCCGCACTCACCGCCACCTACCTGTTGAATATTCACGGCGTTTATGTAGCGAGCGAGGGTTTGAGCCGCTGTCGAGGAACAAATCTAAACTGCGGGACAGGTGAGGAGAGGAAAAAGTGGAAGGAAAGAAGGGAGGAAGGAAGGAAGGAAGGAAGGACAGCTCGGGAGGAAAGAAGGAAGTAACACGACCGTTGGGATTGGAACTCAACAGGTTAGCTACTTCAATGATATAGCAACGGACTTTTTTTTACTTCCGACGTCGAAAAACTTACTAAAACAACCACAAAAATGCCGTTGGGACCGTGGAGGAAGAAAAACAAGTCGACGAAGGAGCACTTAGTGGACAACGAGGAGGTCAGCGGTGGACACGCAGGTGCCGGGAGCTTGGCTAAATCCGCCGTGAACGGAGCGGGGCTGCCGCCTCCACCTGCCAACCTGCGGCCCAAGCTGGTCTTCCACACGCAGCTGGCGCACGGAAGTCCCACCGGCCGCATCGAGGGATTCACCAACGTCAAGGAGCTGTACGGCAAAATAGCAGAAGCGTTTAATATAAGCCCACCTGAGGTAAGACAGCCCACCTGTTGTTGTTATAGAGGAGGACAAAAAGTAGTCACAGGAGTGATTTAGTGTGGCGTTTCAACTGAAAGTAATGGAGTAACAAATACAAAAGTGGTGGAAAAGTTCAATGCTGTACTCAAGTGCGATTTTGAGATACTTAATGGTGGAAGTACATTTACTTAGTATTGCACAATTTCGAGGGACTTTACCTGAATATTTCCATTCCATTTAGAGGCAAATATTGTACTTCATTGTACTCCAACTAGTTCAGATTAAGATTTAACATGTGATCCAATGTAAAATGAATGAAGTATTTTCATAAATTAAACCACATAACAGTGTATAAGGTAGTCAAAATATTGTAAAATATTGTACTTTCTACTCCATTTAGCTGACAGCTTCAGTTACCAGTTCAGCTCAAGATTTAACATGAAAAACATGTGATCCAATTTTAAATGATGATGCTTTTTTATATAAATTAAACTACATAACAGCATATCAAGTAGTTCAAATTAGCTTGTTCTTGACAACACTTAAATGCTGCGACATAAATGCATCAATGATAATGATAATAAGAATCCAATAAATACATATTTGGAATAAATATATATATATATATATATATATATAACAGTCTGAGTGGGAGGGTTCTGCATAACAAGTACTTTTATTTGTGATACTTTAAGTACACTTTGATACTTTTGTAACCTAAGTAAATATTTCCATTTTATGCTACACCTACATTATACTTTACTATATTTCATCTGTAAATATTGAGGGTTGTTATGAGTGTTGGAAATACATAAAAACATTTGGATTCTTAAAGATAGCAGTTTGAGATCCAAAGAGATCAATTATGTAAAAAAAATAAAAATAACAAAATGTCCAAAAAATAATGCAAAGTTGTGCAGATGAATTTAGATTTTCTTCTTTCCAACCATTTTAATTTAATCCGAACTCCTCATATTTATCTTCTGACTGTTAGAAGACCTCTTGATTGAGATCCACTGATCAATATCAACAATCTAAGAATGACGTAGAGTATTTCCACACTGTACTCTTGCTGCTTTTTCTGAAGTAGAGACTCTTTAATACCTTAATGATGATGAGTAAATACTTGTCGTAAAGGTTTGGGTAAACACTTTTATAAGTGGCTTTTCTTAGAGATTAGCCCCGTGGTGGCCATTAAAAGTCAACTTTGATTGTCTCGTGTCAAAGCGAGTTGGTGTTTGTAAAGACACGCCCTGACAACTCGCACACCTTCAACCCTGCAGGACTGAGATAGATCTGTGTCTTATCTTCATGATGAAGTCACTGGATCCCTAATAAATTACCTCTATTTGTAGTTTCACTCATTCAACATCAAATTCCACCGGAAAGCAGGAGCGAAAGCTACATGTCTACAAGGAAAACAAAGGCAGGTTCTGTGTCCTCCTCTAAACTCAGACAGCTTAAGCTCCTCTTTTCAAAGGAAAGTGTGAGTGGCATGTTTGGCTTTTGTCAGCCTGAAATATGACTAGATAGGCCAGCCTGTTATCAGCCTCGTGTGCTGAAAGAGCTGGAGACGTGAAGCACAGAGATACAGTCACTTCATTCAACAAGTGCAATAATTGGAAAGGAATTTGTCTCAGTGGCATTGGTACACACCGTGAATTACACAATACAGGATTCACATACAGATTTGCATGTGATAAAGTTGAGGGCTGATTCCCTGAATAGAGGAACATCTTCTACATGAGGCCCAAAGCCTTCAGTTTGTTTGGCTGAATTGGACACCAGCCAGTTTTCTATCGGTATTTGTTCCATCATGTCTATCAATAACACTCATTAGGGCTGTTCTGCATCTGTCTAGACTTGTTTCAGTACAAAAACTGCCTTGCAGCATGTTCTTTTCCTGACAACAAGCACATTACTACAGAGGAGCTAAAGAGATTTGGGACTTATGCTGATTTTCAGCAGCTTGTGTTCAAATAAATATGTCTGCAAGCCCTGCAGACATTGATCTTGTACCACTTCTCTGAGTACTGTTCTTTAAAGCAATCCTTGACCCCTGACTCCTCTTTAAACAGGGATAAGTGAGGAGCTAGAGTACCAGGATCATAAAAAATCACATTTATGTTTGAGTTTTTTGGTTCCCCTGCTGAAATAATGCCTCAAAGAAAAATAACAACCCATATTTTAGCATATTAGTCTCTCCTGTTAAGCAGTTATGTCACATTGGCATGTGTGCCACTGAGGATACAGGCCTATTCAGAAATATGGCATAGATAGTTACTCAGAGACAAAGACAGATACAGACAGAAGGATGGAGGGAGTGTGAGTTGTTGGACTCCACAGTTTTTACCACAGGAAGTCTCTCACGTCCGGCTCAGTGGGCATCGCCTCAAATCTAACCAGATAGATTGTCCCAGCCACAGCCAGAGGCGTCCCAGAGGACCCAGGGGAGCAGCTCTGCCCTGGGCCTCCTCCCTCCATAAACACCACCAAACCTCACTCTGCTGTCCACGTTGACCGGACATGACCTCTGTCTCTCTGGACAAAGTAAATCTGCACTGTCAAATGTTATTTCCCTACAAAAATGTTATTTTTAATGGATACCTGCGAGGACTGGTGCCAGTAGGATACCTACCTCCGCAACCCATATTATATATTTTTGTCTCATCTCACTGTGAGGTGTTTTTACTGATAATTTGTCTACCCCATTCATCACTGAGTCTGTCACTAAATGTCTTTGGAAAGAATTACAAACATACATGAGGACTCGGAGGAAAAAAGAAAAAACATTTTTTATTGTGTGTGTGTAAATGCCTCAAAATTTCAAACATTATGAGCAATATTTTATTTCCTACCCGGGTTGTAACACAAGCAGCTGCACAAGAAAGTTACTTTAATACAGTCAGCACACTTGTGAAATACCTAATAGGTGAATAAGTAAAGAATGCCAAGAATTTGATGCCATTTTACCACTTGATACTCGATCATTTTTCATACTTGCTGCTATAGACACATTTTGTCCAGTAATGAGGAAGAAGAACAAACTTGTTGTGTGGAGGGTCCACTCGACATGTTATTCATTACAAAACTGTCAGATGCAGTCTGCACTCAAAATCTGCTGAAAAGATAAAATTCCCACCGAGCATGATGTGCTGAATGTGCCATCTGCTTTAGCTCGTATATAGACTTGAAGCTTTATGGCTGTAAGTATTGTTATACACCAAAATAGTAGAAAATAATATTTTTTTTTCACAGCCTTGAAGCTATTCTGATGAAAAAGTGATATTATATTATCTCTCAGACTTCACACAGTCATGCTTGTTGGTTGCCACATTCAAACACTTATGTATAATGTCAGTTTTTTGGATTAAAATGCCGTAGTTTTAATGAAATAAATTGAAAGCTGTTTCCTTAATAATAATGAAAGGTCTAAAATGTCTGCTGTTAAAACACAAATTGTCAACACTCAGTGAGAAGATGCTTTATGTTTAATTTAGCATAAATTGTAGGACAGAATAGTCACACATGGAGCCATCCAGAAACCAAAGCTGTGGTTGTTTGTAAACCAGTGGCTCTGTGGCGCTTTGGTTACATGAGTGCTTGGCTCGGCCTGATATGAATTATGTAATGAACAATGACATTGTCTTCCTTGTGCTCATTGCCTCTAATGGGTGGCACATTTATTTTCCAAACAGACATCACATCGCATTAAAGCATGTCTGGGTTCACTGTGGGCTTCTGTTGTTTTGCCTTTAATTAGACGCCAGTTCTTATGTTACCGCAAAGCTCCAAGTCAGTCACTTTATTTAGGTTAAAGAAGTGTTGGGAGTGAAATAACATCTCAAGCATTATAACAGCAAATACACTAAAAATAGAGAGCATGTATTATATAAACTCACTCAGTCTTTGAGTTATCTCAGCCAGCAAGACATGAGCGCAGCAGTGTTTGGAGTATTTTTATGTGCTCGGGTCAAAGTCTGGTTATTGGTGCTGTATCTGTAGAGACTGAGGAGTGGCTCTCTCTTTGTGACTTCACCTCTCATCCACCTGTTGCAGGGAACATGCTCACCATAAATGAAGCCGTTTGCATACAGTTTGAATACCTCGGCTGCGGCCGTGTGACAGACCCACACATCTTGTTTTTTTGTTTTGCAGCTGGTTGTACTTCCATGTTGGCAGCCAGACATTTCTTTATCTGGGGTGGGGGATTAGGTGAAACAATTTCATTTGGTGGAGCTTAAGTCTGCTGCACTGACTTCCTAAAAGTTTATCAAGTGTCATGATGAACTACAGTTACGTTTTTATGTTGCATGCTTTAGATAAAATAGTCTGACTTGATAACGGGTTGCTGATTGGATTTATCTTTATTTAGTTTTTGGTATGTAGAGAATGTTAAGTGAGGGCTTTTCTCATCTATCATGATATGAGCTAGTCTGGAAACCAGGCAAATCTGCTGAGCTCATTTGTTTTTGCTCTGGCAGATGATTCTGGTCAATCCACCATTCAGACTGATTTTCAGACTGGTTGGATAGGATGTCCAGCACAGGTCGAAATCCTGGCTCAAACTGTCAAACTAGACAGCGCTGATCAAATATGAAACAAGATTATGTTACTGTGTTGCATATTTCTTGCCTCAGGTGTTTTAAGAGAGACATTTAAGGGCTGTTTACCTCTAATCTGAGAATGTTTGTGACCCGGCTGTGATGTTTGTCCCTCAGAAAACAGACAAAGCACATGTGTCACTCAGTGCTACGTCACATGCTTTGTTGCTCGGATGGGTTGTAGGTCTATTTAGTGGCATTTTTGTCTGTAACATGTCCCTTGGAAATCAGAAATAAAATAAGAGGATTTTATGGCGGAGATGTGTCAGATTTCACAGGTGTACCCAATAAAGTGGCCACTCAGTGAAAGAAGTGCAGAAAACTTTTGTAGAAGTTGATTTCTACTTTAAAACTAAAATGGGATGTTTTCATTTCAAGCGATGCGATGTATCATATTCAAGCATCTGTGTGTAATTCCTTGATTTCTTTAAAATCTCAAAGCTATCATCTATTTCAAGACCATGTCGTTGAACTATGAGGGCAAAAAACAAAAATAATTGTTCATTCATTTTAATCAAGGTCAATGTTCAATTCATTGTGGTATTGATTTGCGGTCATATCTCCCAGCCCTTACTGAAGTCAAACTTTTTTTGGTTTTGCTTGTGGTGTTTTTGCGCCTTTATATATGTATATGTGATGTGCTGAAATTGTACTAAAACGTGCAAACCAATGCTATGCGCTTTCAAGTAAACAATTAGTGGGATTTTTTTATTGTCCTAGAAAGAAAAGCTTATGTTTTCCCTCTTTTGTATTCAACATATTGTCTACTTGGTCATGTTCACTCTGATCTTGTCTTTTTGACCAGTTAAAGCCACCATTATTTCCTTGCACAGTAAAACAGCCCGGTTATTTTGCATTAGTGGCTAATAACACGTTCTGAAATGATCCTGCAACATTATTCCAGTGAACATGTGGTTACTGGTAATTGTTCTTCATTACACATGTGACAAGCAAATGAGCACCAACTTCTCCTGTGTGACTGTGGTGCTCGCACTGAGAAACAACTGTAACGCTAACAAGCAGTGTGTGTGTGTGTGTGAAGCTGCAGAAACAGACCCCAGGTGTGTGTGTGTGTGTGTACTCACCACTGACTGGACTGGATCTTGTTTTAAAGCAATTTAAGTGGTTGTTTACCAGCGGCGATGTAGAGGAAAGCGTTGTCACGGCAGCTTAGCCCACAGATCAACAACAGGCTTTTTCAGAGGCGAGTTCAGGTTTCCATCGGTCTCTCTGAGGATTGATGTGTTAGTGGATACAAAACAACCAAACAACCACGGATAAAAACCAATATTTGTTATCACCTGTCTGGGCCGTGTGTAGTGATGAATCAGAGAGAGAAAGAGTGGTTGACCTCGGGTTTCCACACAGCTTTCTCCCTCGCTTCAAAATCTCTCACAGATCTAAAATAACGGCATTATTCTATCAAAGCACTCGCTAATCTTTAGGTTAATTCTCACAAGTTTCAGTGCTTTCCTGGTAGAGAAAGCAAGATTACTAGTTAAACTCAGCTGACCAGAAATTCTGGCTCATTTCAGTGAAAATGTATGCTATAATTAGAATATTTTCACTGCTTTACGTGCTGTCAGACAGCCCTTTCTGACGGGGAACTTCAAGCTTGTAACTTTGCTATCATCAAAGCCACCAGACTTCATTCAACACATTCATTTTGCCTCAACAAACACAGGAATTGCTTCTGCATCCATTGGTTAGTTTGTGTGTTTAAAGTGTTAAAAGGTTAGTTTGGATTCGGATTCATATTACACCGGTATGTACCTAAAATAATCTAATTTTCCTTTGGCTTAACTGCAATAAATAGATCCAACAGATACCTAAATTATTATATATTACCTAATTTATTATAAATTATGTGATGTCAATGTGTAAAAATCTGAATTCAAATGAAAATGTGACAAGAAAATAACTTTTAATTTGCTTATTTTCTGAACAGCTTTCAGGAAGATCAGGGCCATGCTGACTCCTGCTTATAGAGCATTAAAAAACGAACAGATTTTGCTATGTTTTAATTGCAATAGGCAGACCAAAAGGATGCTGGCATAACTACATCATGATGCAACTGGTAAAAAGTCTGAATTCATGAAAACAAATTTTAAAATGCTTGTTTTATGAGCACCTGGCAGAGATTTACTTTAATTCCCATCATACAAAAGAAAATTCACACTCTCTGTGCTGAGTTCAAATTGTGCTCTTTTGTTTGGTACAATGTGTTAGCTTTTGATGTAATATTATGAGCTACTCTGTGGCTGTGAACATCACAGTTTTTTAGTTTGTTTTTTTCTCTCTCTGTGAATCAAGCAATCAGAGCTTAAAAGAAAACAGGAGCACATTTGCTCAGCTTCATGAAAAAGATTAATCTTGGTTGAGTTTGTCTGACTTGACTCACTCAAATGTGCTTTTCATGATTAGCTCTGCTTTTCTGAGTCACCTTTATGAAACAACTCTTCAGCTGTCACTCTGAAGAATCTCACATCCGCAGTCAGGTAAATGATTACACCGGCTTAAACGCTGATAGATGTGATATTGTTGAAAACACGGCCACACCACAATACACAATGCTTACATCAGCATTCCCTGTTAACTACTAAAAACACCTGGCGCAGGAATAACAGCAGATGAAGACAGGAAATGGTTACACATAAGTAATTCTCCTCTGAAAGCACAATGCTCTCCCGTTTAATCTTTCCAACCTCTTTTCTGCCATTAAGAGATCTGTTGAAGAGGCTGTAAATGGACAGACACTCAGTTGCCAAAGAAACAGGTTTCCCAAGTCAACACTCTTTTAATTCAGGATATAATTCAAAGTGAGCCTCAATTGAAAGCTGTATTTATCTTTCTTCAAAGAGAGGCAGGAGAAGTGACCTCTGTGGAGAATACAGGTAGAGATTCAATAGATGTACCTGGTATATAGTTGTGCACTATCTGCTTTACAAATCACTCTCATTTATTTTTATACTTGGGGAACTGGTTGCACATTAAAAAGGGAACAAAGTGGTAATAAAAAGGTTATTTGTTTCAGTGCAGGTATCAGTTGAGTGGTTTTGTAGCAGAGTGTACTGGTACACTCACATGGAGGGAAGTGAATACACAGCTACTCCTCTAGGTTGTGAGTAGGGATGTAGCTAACTAATCGGTTAATCATTGTGATTTATATTTTATTGACAGATAATTGAATGTCAGAAACTTGTGAAAATCCATTGTAAAATTCTGCTGAACCGAAGGTGATATCTTCTTATATCTTGTTTGACAGACTTTTTCCCTGTCAGTATTAAAACTAAATCAAACCGGCTCTGTTGCCAGCTTTCAGTGCCCAGGCTGCAAGTATTGTGCTCCATATACTGAGAAACATGGCTGCCTGAAGGGCAAGAAATCAAACTGAATGTGGAGGTCGTTTTTCGGCTCATATATAAGATTGTATATTATGTGTGTAAAATCTTAATTTACAAGTTGACTAGTAACTTTAGATGGCAAATAAATGTACTGGAGTGAAACGTGCAGTACTATCCACTGAAATGTAAAGGTGTTAGTAGTATAAAATGGAAATACTCAAGTAAAATACTTTACTATCTGAGTATTGTACCGTAATTGTACGTGAACATACTTACTTACATTTCTGCTTTGATTAATTCCTGCAAAGAGAACTCGTGATGTGATTAGTCAAACAATCCCATTCTGAGACAGACTGATCCTGACACATTATCAGTGTAGTCACTAGATGACACACTAAACGCCTCATATATTAAATATGTGGCCTTTGCTGTGAGATGTAACACCACTGCTCGTTTTCTCTGAAGCTTAAAATCCCACTCCAGTGAAAATGAACACTCCAGTGAAGTAGGAGACCAAGGCCGATGGTGCGTTCACATGAAATGTGGACCAAAATGTTCACCAAGCTGTTGAGAAGGTGCTCACAAGAGTTTTTCCAGTTAAGAGCTCAATTTTCAGATTATTTCAACACTACATGAATGCAGCACAGATGCCCTGTCTCGCAATTCTAACGAAAGTGAAAAATAATGTGTCGAGGTAAACAGATATGATCATAGTTTTTACAAGTAGTGGGTATGTCTCTATGGCAAATGTTAAAATATTTGCATATTCATTGATTCTTGGACTTTCAAATAAGGATTTTCTTTTTATAATTAAAATTTTTGTTGGCAGCCAGAAAAAACACAGACAACACACACATTGTTCATACAACAAGTCTGTTTTTAAACAACAGACAGAAAAGGGGTAAAAGGGGTAAGTAGATAATTTAACTTCTTCAAAAGAAAAGAAAACCTGACCTCAAACTAGTATTTTAAAAGAGTAGCTGATCTCTGATATGCCTATTATTCCATGTTATAATTATGTTATCATTTCTTGTGACATTAATTTTAGTTTCAAACGAGGCTGGATACGTCCTTTGTAAAATGCTGTGGGCATTTCTGCATTCATACAAACCAGTTCATGAATTTTACCTCCAAACTCAATTCTTAGATCTGTTTTTGTCTGATTTCTCGACTCGTGTGAGTCTTTTCCTCCCTTGAAAGCATTGACCCATGAGTAGCTCTGAGCTGGGTGATGCTGAACAGATTGCTCTGACTCTCCTTCACTTGCCCTTTTCCACGTGGCTATCAGGGTTCTGGTCAGAGTGGTGCAGGCGGTGGGAGGTGTAGTTTCTGTTGTGGTGAGTCAGGTCGGTGAGAGGAGGCAGTCACTGTGCAGAGCGTGTGACGCTGCATACTAGCTACACCCGGCAGTGTGAACATGCTGTGGCTGTGAGCGCAGCAGGAGGAGAGGAGAGCTGAGAGCTGCTTAATGCAGTCGGCAGCCTTGGTAACCGGGTGTAGGCGTCCACTGCTGCTCCTCCCACTCGCTCTTGGGTAATGCCCTGGCCTGGGAGGGGGGTACTGTTATGGAAAAGAGCCATCAATTCAGCTACAGTACACCCCTCCCTTGCCTCACACATAGCCTCCTCTACTCCTCCATTCTCCCTTTCTCTTTTTGCCCTTCCCCTCTTGCAGCCTCGCTCCATTATAATCCCATTCTTTTATAGTCTGGTAACCCACAGCAACGCATGAGGCCACGTTGGCTAATGTGTGTGCGAACAGCGCCTGTTGGTACACAGAAAAAAAAGGCCCAAACAAGGCTGGCCTCGCTGCCAGAGCCTGATTGGTGCGCAAAGGTCATCATCCTGATAAACCAGTACGAATCAATCCCTTTCTACCGTGCAACCCGGAAGTCAGACACTAAATCCTGGCTGGGTCTTTCCCAAAGCCCTAAAAGCAGTATTTAGATCCCTTACTTAAGTAAAAGTACTAATACCACACTGTGAAATGATTTCACTACAAATAAAAGTCCTGCATTCATGTACTGAAGTAAAAGTACAAAAGTATCAGCATCATTTTTATTTTTTACATAATAAAACAGAAGCAACTTGAGAGGAAACCAGGAAAATAGCATGAATTCGCCCCATAGGACAAACATGACAAATGTCTCAAGCTGGAGAATAGAAATAGAAAAAACTACAAATTTAAAGCCATGGCTCTAGATTAAAATCCTGGGTTAGGGTTATAATACAATGCATGATGATTTATGCTGTAGTGGCTGTTGGATCAAAAATTTGGGTTTTAATGGGGTTAGAAATTGGGACATTCTTAATCAATAAGCGTGGCCTGACCATAATTTATGCTGTATGCATTAACTCTTCCATAAATAATAGAAAAATGAAAAAGCCTACATATCCCTTGTGATGCACGAGGATTAAAGTCAATGTTATTAATAGCTTCTGTCTAGGTGAGCTGGGGTGTCATAAATGATTCACATCCGCCCGTCTCCTCCTCCTGGTTTCACTGTCCAGTCTCTGTTTAAAGTCCTGTTTAAATCCGGCAGCTTGTGTATCGTGTTCCTGCTGATCACATTTCCTTCGCGCTGTCCTGCCAAGACATTGCAACCACAAGGTGTGAAGCCAGATTTCAACATTTCTGGCACAGAAGGAAAGGTCAATTTCCCTGTTTGCTTCATCACAGACTCAAGACTTTAAAACTCAGACACACAACACACACTGATGACACCAGGGGGTAGAAGAGGGCATAACTGCATAACTTGGCAGCTGCAACAAAGACGGAGCTCCCTGATGAATCCTGTATTTAGCATACGGAGGCAGTGCTCTGTCATCTGCACTTAAACACTTTTATTTTTGAATCTGGCTGTGTTTTCAGACTGTGACTGTGATCTTTTTTTTGATATTATATAAAAGATGCAAATGTTTCTGGGGTTTTCCTTCACTCCTCTTTTTTTATTTTTGTGAAATACAAATGACAGTTAATATCTGTTCATTTTTTCAGACTCTTTTACATGATCAAAGTACATTTTAACTACTTCTGTGGCTTCAAATGTGTGCTTTTTCTCAGTCTTTGTTTTCTGTAATGTATTATATCTGACTGCTAAGTGTCTATGTTTGCAGATTCTGTTCTGTACCCTCAACACCCACAAGATTGACATGGAAAAGCTGCTAGGGGGCCAGATCGGCCTCGAGGATTTTATCTTCGCCCACATTAAAGGGATCAAGAAGGAGGTGGAGGTTCATAAATCTGAAGATGCTCTGGGCCTCACCATCACGGACAACGGAGCAGGATACGCTTTCATAAAGGTGAGAAGAAACTCATCCTGAGCACTTCAAGATTAACCTTTATTTAATCTCTTAATTCATAGTGGTGTAAGGTTACGTACATACTAAGTAAATGTTGACAGGGGAACTTGTACCGTCATCTGTCCCAATATGTTAGTGGCTGTCTTAACATTTATCTTGTTCATTCCATTATCACAAATTAAGTCGTATTAAGGCGTAAGGATTAAACGCTAAGCTGTGTTTATTGGTTTAAACAATCCCCAAAGGAATTTTAATAGCGGTTCATTTTTGTCTGCCAAAATCAGGGAGATTGTGACCGGATACTGAATTGGTGACACTGATTTTGAAACTGTGGTGATTGTATAGATCTTCTGAAGCATCGTCTTCTCTCATGGCTTAATATAGACAGACATGGATGTAACCTGTTGTATGCCACTCCAGAGATCTTCTGTGCTGGCAGTATTTATGATTCTTGACTTTTGCTTTATTTTTATTTTCTATGACTATTTCTATTCTGACAGCCTTTTTGGGATTATGATTTCTGAAGTGAAAAGTACGTTTCCTGTTTCAAATGAAACTTGGTGAAGTAACTTTACAATCTTGCTTTCTTGCTTTTTTGAAACCATAATTCAGCTTGGTATTTATGCCTCTGTTGATGCAGACTGGTCTAATGAGCTTATTTGGTCTCAGTCGTCTCACTCCGCCATAACAAAGTGCTCACATGTGCCATCATGTGATGCTGAAACAGCACTGCATCCAGATAACCTGCTGGTGTTTATGACACTTTAAAGCCTCGGGTCAGTGTTGTGATGCTGCTGTAGTATGTGAACTTTAAAAGAGATGCTGCACCTTTCAAGACAATGTGAAACATTTACTAGTTAATTGACAATTAACACTGGAAAATACATCTTTATCAATGTAAACTTAACTTGTTGACTCTTAAGAGCATGAAAAATGCAGCCTAATGCAGCTTACTGTCACATCTGGACTGTTTCACAACTTCTAATGCTGTGAATTGTTGTTGCTGAGAGGATATTGGAGCAAAATGTAGGCCAGGAAGCATTTAACAGGTCTGCCTGTAGCTCTAAATAAAAAGAGGAAAAAATAAATAAAATTAACAATTTCCTAATAAAGTATTTTGTCTTCCTGTGGAGAAAAAGACCAGAACGTGTTATTCATATTCAGAAGGTCCCAAACCCATGCTGTGCACACGCTCCTGAGCTGGCAGGATGTATTTGCATCACAAATGTTTGTTTACTTTTTTTCAAAGCTTTTGAAGTCTCATACAGAAATAAATTTAGCTTTCCATGGAAGCATTTTTAATAACTACTTTTGTCAGCATCAGTGGGCTCGCAAACAAGAGAAAAGTGATCATCTGGTACCACATGAGTAAGGACTAAATACAAAAGACTCTAATCTTGCTTTGTTTTCTCTTCTGTTTTTATGAGTATTTTTGTCTTGTGTTGCTTCAAATCTCTTTTTGAATAAATGTGTGATGCTGTTCTGCTGTCTTTTAATTATATTTGTCACTGACGTCTTTGTATGGCAGCGTATCAAAGAGGGCAGCGTCGTGGACCGGGTGAAGGTGATCTCTGTGGGCGACCACGTGGAGTGCATTAACGGACGGAACATCGTCGGGACGCGGCATTATGAGGTCGCCCGCATGCTAAAAGAGCTGCCCAGAGACAAGTCCTTCACCCTCAAACTGGTGGAGCCGATGAAGGCCTTTGGTGAGTTGGGAACAAGGGGCAGAAAAAGTGTTACACACTGTCAGTAACATATATTTTAAAAGGAAAACAGATTTCACTTTTAGAATTCAGACATAACCAAAGACTTTATAAAAAAAAGTCTATATATTCTATTTCTGGCTTGATTTATTACCTCAGTAAACATATTCCTAATGGATTTATGGTCTTAATTGCTAGTCTTCAACACAGCATGATGTTCATTTCGTAAATAATGGTCAGATTTAAAGTAAAGCAAATGATAAAGCAGAGTATGCTTTAGGGCGGGGCGACCTTTCTTCAACAGCGACCTGTTAATCAGGATAGAGGCTAAATAGATGGGAACTTTTATGAATTATGGAAACATCAGTTAAGTGTTGCTTAAGTTTAGCAGTGGGACAGTTTGCAAAAAAAAAAAAAGTTAATTAATATTGTGTCCCTCTGACTGACAGAAATGCTTGAGCCCAGGTCAAAGGGCACCAAACCTGCCAGTGAGAACAAGATCGGCACAGGAAGAGGGACGCTGAGACTTCGCTCCAAGGGCCCTGCGACTGTAGAGGAGGAGGTAAGTTTATTTAGCTAAGACACCTCACATGCCTGAGTGTTGATGATTTTGGGAAAAGAGCTTTATCTCCACAAGACATCATGGAACTATTGGCACTAGTTTACAGACTGCTTGGAAGTTGTATATTTGTTGCTCTCTGTTTAAGGTACATAAACAAACAAAAGATCATCATGAAATACAGGCAATTTGTCCAGGGAAGAACATTACAGCAACAAAATACAGTAAGACAGAAGAACTGATTGATTAATACTGAGTTGTTTGTTGTTTTCTAGCCAACAGAATTTGAGGAGAAAGCGGTAAAGAAAGTGGACGACCTCCTGGAGAGTTACATGGGCATCAGAGACACCGAGCTTGGTGAGTATTAATATTCACGAACATCTATCACGAGTATTTATGTTAACCCAGACATTTCTGACAGTTCGTCATTGTCATTTTTGGCCCAGGAAGATCACAGATGCTGTATATCTGAATAAAATGTTCATGTTATTTATTTTACTCCATGTTATTTTGAGGCAGTTAGATAAAAGAATCCGTTATTTCAAATATAAAATCATTTAAAAACAGAAAAAACTTTACCTGATTACAACAGGAAAGTTAGGCAAAGCATTATTTTATCATGCCATTCTGCTCTACTCTGCAGACCAGACGGCAATCATCTGCAAAATCATGAAAGAAAAGACGGTTGATGATTCAACCCGCTGCTGGATAATAATAATAATAATAATGGTTGTGTATAGAGAAAACCCCAGAGTAACAGAGTGCTGACGTCACAGATGAGAGCGATGAAATCTTGAAAAGCTCTTCAGTCACTCAGTGAAGTTTTCTGCTCTTCTCTCTCCAGCTGCGACGATGGTCGAGGTCGGCCGCGACAAGAAGAACCCTGATGAATTCGCCATGGCGTTAGACGAGACCCTCGGAGACTTCGCCTTCCCCGATGAGTTTGTCTTTGATGTCTGGGGAGCCATCGGAGACGCCAAGCAGGGAAGATTTTAAATTTTGCTCCTGTACTCCCTCCTCTTAATTCACACACACACACACACATACACACACTCCCTCCTTCCCCGACTCAACTCTAAATATCCTCAGAAGCAAACTGGACAACCAGCACAAACGGGGGGCGGGTGAAGTGTTCTTACCGTCACGTTTTCTGATGTAGCTTTGCACTCAGGTGGAGTGTCTTAAAGCCTCAGCCAAGTCGTTTTACATTAAGATTTTAACGTGATATCTTGTAAAGATACCCATGAAGTGCAGATTCCAACCTGCCTCCTATACACTGAAGAGTTGGTGATTCATTCCAGATGTTGTATACATTTTACTGAGACTCGATCGCTCCAGCTGTTCTTCTCGTGAGAACAGCCAACATAGTCAGCAGTGGTCTAATACACTGGTCATGTGCACACTTTAAATTTTAAAAGAATCACTCAGTTTTAATCTCAATTTACAGCTGTGGCATTTTGAATATAAAGATGTGTCACACAGCTTTTTATAGACTTTTTTATATGTGAAAATGTTGCTGATTTTATAGCAGCAGCATTGTGTAATTAGTGTAATTATAGTGATTGTAGCAATATTTCTTTCTCGAGCGACCTTTTTTTCTTCCTCTCCCATCTTTTAAAATCTTACAATGACCTCACAGTGAAGAAATGTGGGAGCTTCGGCCACGTTCACTTTGCTGTTTCCTTACAGCTCTTCTCTGTGCCCTCACACCCTTCGTCTGGAGCCCTTCGTCCCTCTGTCCAGAGACTGAGCAACACAGAGAACTTTTAATGCCTTTAGCCAAGTTTGTGACACATTCCTTCAACATTCCTCGTGTTTCTCTCGTTGTTTTAGTCGGTTAGCACCGTTAACCTGTTATGAAATGAGGCTTATTTAGAGATGCACGCTTATTTTTTTCCTGTAATTTATTTTATCATGAAAAATCATATGCTGCAAGACATTTTTACACTGAGACATAGTATGTACGAAAGAACGTTATTTCCTAAATAAGCCATTTTGAAGGCTGTGTCTGGAACGGGATCAACTGCAATCAAATGTCTTAAATAAATGCACTCGCATTAATGTAACTGCACTATTTAAATCACTGTCAAACTGAATTTAAATAGTGACTTGATTAGTGTCATCTACTGATGTTAACTGTTGGCAGCAGTTGCATATTGTTTGACAAAACCATAAGGGATCACTATTGTTGGATAGACAATAAAATTTGATATACTGTTATTCCAGCTTTTGTCTCATTTTATTTTATTTTATTAACCTTTGTTTTACTAGGATATATCCCATATAGTTTCAAAAACTCCTTGAAAAGAAAAGCAGCATTTGTTTCTGTTATAGAAGCTTAACTTCACCCTGAGTTTGTTTTTGTAAGACACTCAATATGACATTTAAAAGACAGTCTACTAGGTAAAAACTAGCTAAAACTATCTTATTACATAGAACACAAGCAATAAGGTCTTTTTGACGTATACTTATTTTAGTGGAGAAAAATTCAACAATAACTAATAAGGTGGACAATACAGTGATTTTTTTTTACTGGAATAAAAAAAGACTTTCTGTGTGGATGGTGCACTGATATGACTGTAAAGATAGATATTAACATAATAGAAAATGACTGAGGAAAAAAATCTTTAGATAAAATAGCTAAATAAACAAATACTGTATGTCCAGTGTCAGTCAATTTCTGGCCTTTTTAGATAAAGAACAAATAAGATATATATCTAAGTATTGTTATCTGCATTATACAGTGTGTGTATAAAATGCACATGTTGGTCAACCTATATATCTTTCTGGCTCTAATGTCGAGTTAGAATATGATAAACATTATCAACCATCTTTTTTTTACCTTGAAGCACATCACGGATATATTCAGCTCACAAGCGACTCAGTACAACAAACTTTATTTGCACACTTGGCTGTGTACATGTATAAAATACATCAAGACACATAACCAATGTTTTCATCCCTCATTCAAAGAGTTTAACGAGGCCCAAAGAAAATGTGTGGTATCACTTCACGAGCAGCAAAACAAACTCATAACAGGAAAAGAACAATCAGGTCGATACAGCTAAACAAGTCTACATGATTTGGCAGGTTTAAATGAATGATGAATATTATCTTAAAGAGTGTGGGTAATAGAAATCAGAAGTACAGAGCCCATGTTGCAGTGCATGGGGAATATCGTCACAGATATAATAAACGGACTGTAGAGGATCTTTGGAAGCACATCACAGTAGGTGTTTAAATATTTATCTCGACTAAAATGAAATACTGTTTCATTGCTGTTGGGTGAAAACATAACTCTACTGGTTAAAATTAATTACAAAGTTGTTGTTAGTGGAAACCAAAAAGACTTCATGGTTGTCTTGTGACAAACGAGGCAGTTCACTTCAAACGTGGCATTTCTACATGTAGTTTCCATCCAACAACAGTGCATGAAAGTGAGAGTTAATAATAGGTAACTTGGCTAGCTTGAGTTGGTTATATCCTCTACAGACAGTAAGTACAGTACGTGGTATTTAATTAACAGTAGATTACAAATATACATGTTTTAAAAACGGAGACGATGATGACAGGAGTAGTAATGTTGGAAAAACCGTACAGGACAGAAAGAAAAACTCAAGCACCGATTTTAATGGTTGGCTTGGTTTGCTTCAGCGAGCTGGAAACCCGCTGACTAAAGCAGATCGACTGTCTGATGCTCAGGCTCAGGTAGAGGAAGTGTAGCCCTTACAGCCTGATGCCCGCCTCCGCCTCCTCACAGCTCGTCTGCGGTGTGGCCCTGCTTGAAGGCGTCGCCCGTCAGCATCTCCTGCGCCTCCTTCATGCCGGACACAACTGAGCAGGAAATACACACCAGGATTATCTCAGATGTCTTGTTTAAAGGAATAGTTTAGATATGTTGAAGTAGGAGTGTGTGAGGCACTGCATAGTCTATTACCTACAGCAAAACTTTTTTAGCCACCTAAAATAACAATATCCAATGATTTGTGCACTATTTAGAATATTTTCAACACTTTACTTTGCTGTCAGGCAGGGAACTGAAGCCACTAAATGCTTTCTTTAAAGCTGCCAGACTCCATTGACAAAAACAGTAATTTTAACCTTGCATACCACAGGAGTTGCTGCTCTATCAATCCCTCAACTTATGAGTGTATTTGTGTTATTGTGTGTCTTTGTTGAATCCAAAGTAACCCCTTAAAAAGACCAAAGTCACACAACACCACAAACAAACTCACAGATCTCGGTAGAGGGAGACCAGCAACTCCTGTGTTCAGGGAGGTAAAATGACTGTTTTTGTCAATGGAGTCTGGTAGCTCTCAAGACGGCTACATCACCATGTCTGACAGCAACAGGAGTGAGTGAAAATGTTCTCAATGTACCGTACATTTGAACTGATGTTACATTTTTTTAATTTATTATGGACGGTCTTTTATTAGGGGGCTAAAATATCTCCTGTCTGCTTCTCCAAACTGCCATCTACTGTAGATAACAAGCTGACTATGGAGAAGTACCTCATACAAACCCACTTCAAAACCATCTGTTTAATCCAAGCAATCATTTCTGAAGAGCCAGCAGCTCCATCACACTGTAACAGAAGGTTTTCCTCTGCTATGTAACTAATAATAATCTGGATTGTTACCTTGTTCTGCGCTGCTGTAGAAGTACTTATAGTTTGGGTTTCCATTCTTGTTGGTGATTTCAGGATGGACTTTACCACTGGGATCTGTGAGGGGGAAGAAGAGTCAAATTAGGTCAAGTTAAGATCCACACAATATACGGCTTAAACTTGCCATTATTTCCTCTATTATATGTATTATTCTGATGATATATTTGTTGTACCTCCTGTGAATCATTCTTGTAATCTTTACAGTTTACGGTTGTGTTTAACACCTCATACAGCTGATATTTTACACTAATTTTAAATATTTGATTGGACTGATGAAAAGCTGCTGTTTATTTCTCTGTTACCATTTGATATACGCCTGTTTCTTTACATTTGTCTGTGTTGTCCCACATGCAGTGCAGTTCATTTACCAGTCCTTGTGAAGTAGCTTGCTTTAATGTGCTAATGAAACTTTAATCCAGCCTCCTAAAACTTTATGGGGCACTGCGTGTTATTCAGGAAGAGAAACTGTGCTATCAGTCTCCCCGAAGGAATCCCACTCCGTGTTTACACTTCATGACTCAACCCCCCTCCGTACCAAGGAAAAGAATCCGAGGAATGTATCCACCATCGGGGCTGAAGGCTTCATCCTTTGGCTCCTCCTCGTCCTGTGAAAATGAGAGATAAGTCATCAATTAAAAGCCTGGAAACCAAACTTGACCTAATAATAAACAGAAATACAGCTCCACACGCCCTTACCTCCACGTTGATCATGACAAAGTTGTGTGCAAGTTCAGAGATTTCCTTCGAATCGGCGAATTTGGGCTTCAGTGCTGATGTAAAAGCAACAAAAAACACATGTAATCGGTATCTTGTATTGTCATAAAAAACAAAACAGCTTTAATAATTCTTTCCTGTTTGCCCACAGTGCAGATGGTGATTTGGCTGAGCTTGCAGGACAGGCTTAATCATGTTTATTCATCTGCATACAGTGAATATGGTTTGTTTTCGGTCTAAATAGACCGACGGCTCACGTGTTTCACATTCAAAAACAGTCAACTAAATAGTAGCATGTAATGTTGTAATGTTTTATAATTAAAAGTTACTCCGCTTCATAAAAAAATTCAGCTTTTTAAATATAAAACAGAACCTAATTTCTGCAAAAACTGTAGTAGATGAGCGGATATTTAACTCCTGGTTGGTTACACGGTCCAAGCAACCCTTGACCTCATCTCAAAGTCGGGAAAAGATATTCCGACTTGTCACAACTCTTATTAAATCTTATCTGCTTCAGTTTCAGGGTTCTGGTGCTGTGCTCGCTGGCTCACTGTCCCTCTCACTGGGACACTTGAGCAGAACTGAGGCATCAGTCTCATATTAGTGACACTTGTGCTTTTCCTGCAGTGACGAGTCAACTTTTCTGCTGTGAAAAATGACTGTGGTTATTACTGTCCTGTTGTTTGATGATTCTACTAAGTGTACAAGTGTAAATGGATGCTCAAAGATCATTTTCTCCCAGGTTTTCACCCACCACATGTCCTCTGAACGGGGGAACTATTCAATCCACTGTCATCATTACATAAAAAAGGGACAGATTGTTTCAACTAGAACATGTTCACGTGGTTTAATATTCCAAAGACTCTCATACTGTCTGATTATACCTTTTATTCTGAAAACGGTGTGCACTGTTTTGCTACACCGTCCGGGTCTAACAACACGTGTCCATAAATCAGTGGAAAAACAGGTTTTGAGGTGTGTTTTTCTCTTGTTTCGTGGTAGTGTTGGAAGTGTTACCCAGTCAAAAAGGCAGAAATAGGGTGTTAAATTCACCACTAGTTCTCTAAAAATGTCACCAAAGAACACTTCCATAAATGTTCGGTGAAATCTGTACATTACATAGATACAAGATACATAGAAAGTTTAAAAATCCTTCTATCTCAGAGTTTGCATAATATTTTAGGGTTGCCACAGAGACTAATTCAGAGACTGTTTCTGAGTACCAGCTGTGTGCATTTCTCAGTAGATTGAGTGTATCGATACTTTCACAGTATTTATGTCGCACCTAGACCTTAAAAGACATGAAAATCTCACCTTTCACAATATACAAGTGACTTGTTGTCACTTTAGACATACTGGTAGGTGTCCTGAACCAAAATATGACATGACAGGCCCTAACCTGAGGCTTTTATTGTGAAAGGGAGAGAACATAGCTTTACCTTTGCAGGCTCCACACCAGCTCTTGTGGATGATAAGCATGATTGGCAGTCCGCTGTCAATGCAAACACATAAAAACATATGTCAGGACAGAAACTGAACACTGAAACTGCAACTGTGGTAAATAAAAATAGACAACTAACGCGTCTGCTCCAGCTAGTAATGCAAATGTAGATGTGTGGGGGGATTTCTTTCAAAGCTGTTTTAGGCCTCGGGGCTAATGGTTGTACAAAAGGCGGCTCAGCAGAGTTTCAGGAAGTGCTTGTAACATTTCAGTGTGAGCTCACCTGGCCTCGGCTTCTTTCTTGCCATCATCCAGCGTCCTCCAGTGAATGTTATCTCCGAACCCTGCAGGGTAAAAATGTGGTAATGAGCACACCAGCATTGTTCAGCTGTCATTGTAATTCTACAAGGGTGGGTCTGCCCTAAATACAGACAGGAGTGTGAGAAAACGATTGAAAGGTTGTAATTTAATATGAAGCTGCAGAATAATATTAAATCTACTTTGTCAGCTGAAGCTACATATAGATTTTAGGTTTATAATAACACACAATTAGGATGTATAATTGCTACAACAGAACTTTTTTGGTAGGTATGCCCCTTGGGAATAAAGTGCAACACAAATGTTATAAAATATATATATACATTTTCAATCGACACCCATTTAATGTCTGATATCAGTAATAAGAAAAGCAAGTAAAACTTTTGTTCGTCAGGGTGCTTTTTAACATACACAAAGATGATATAACATACACAAAGATGATAAAACATCTTAATATCTGTTGTTTTTTAATAACATTACCTCCTTGCAGAGTGATACACCCCCTTAATACAGTTTATGAAGATGCTTTCTGTTCATATTAATATTTCCAGCAGTTATACTAGAAAGAAAATACTTCCTAGTGGATTATCTTGAGTAACTGGGTCATGATTTCTGGACAGAGACGTGTATTTCTGACAATTTTAAGCCCCACAATTTCAAACCCCATCAAACCTACCTAGACTGATGAATAGCACTACAGATATGAGGGAAAATGTTTTAATTTCTTAACTAATTATTATTTAAGGGTGAGCTGTCCCTTTCATCTTTTTCCCCACTGTGCACCCATGGGAATATAAATCAAAATGCTATGCATTTTAAAAAATAGAGTGTACTTCTTTGCAAAATAACTCTAGTTTACATATTGTATTAGGAATACTGCATATCTTTTTTCATTTGAAAAAAAACCTTCATAAAATGTGGTCTGATCTCAACAGAATAACCGCTAACATAAAAAATGAATGGAAATAATTTGTGTGCAGAGTGATGTTGGCGCTGCATTGAAACAAGTCGGATAACCTGAATAACTGGAAATGAGAGAGTTGATGTGCACACCTTTATTAAAGTACCTGTCCAGGACACGGACTTTGTGATCCAGGATGTCCATACAAAGACAGCTAGCTATCAATGGCCAGATATCATGCTCATTCTCGCTTCA
The DNA here is from genome assembly GCA_903364295.1 of Serranus cabrilla. NCBI lineage: Eukaryota > Metazoa > Chordata > Actinopteri > Perciformes > Serranidae > Serranus > Serranus cabrilla. Next base: position 232,786 of record CAFUXE010000486.1, read on the forward strand.
GTTTCTACATTAACTCGAAAAATATGAACTCACCTCTCCCGCTGGCTGCTTCGACAACATCCTGGAAGCACGTCAAAGACAACAAAACCTGCAGAGTTGAGAATAAAACGATTTTAACTATAGACGGTTGCATTGTGACTGGCCTTTTTTTCCTCTTTACAACTAACGGCTACAAGCTAATGGCAGTGACTGATCGTGAACCGGGGACCCGGACGTTCAACCGCTACATTTCACAATAAAAGTCTCTCCCAATAATCGTCAAGTGTTGTGTGTGGGGGCGTGTACGCGCATGCGTGTGCGCGAGTCGCCTCCTCTTCCTATTGGTCAGCCGTGACTCATTTTCCGTGTTCACGTGACGTCACATCCACACAACCGCGTGCTCCTGCGTGCGACTTCAACTGATCAAGTTAAACAGAGAAGTATTACGGCAAGACCGGAAGTAAATGCCAAAACAAAAGTTTAAAAGCCGCAATATATATATATATCGACTAGGAACTATATGAAATATTTCCCCTCTTGACATTTATTATGTTCTTTTTTAAGCAAAACTTTTGTCAGGACTCGCGTTCTTTGTTTTTGGCTATATTAGCTTTATTTAGCTGAAATAACATACAAACAAACTAGTTTATTTAACAAAGAAAAAAATGTATTACATTTTTTAAGAGACTCAAAATAACAGTCAATTTTGTTTGAAAATAAATGTCCCTAAATTTGTTTTTAGGGACATTTAGAGATAGTACCTAAGGTGTTATTATCACATTCAAAATAGGTGATAATATATTTTGTTTTGCACAATATATCGTTTTCAAAGTCATTTCAAAATGTAATATAATTAGAGCAACCATAAAATGAATACAATATACTTTCTTGTTCAGTCCAGCACAAATTACATTGTTATCAACATTTTTCACAAAACCTGAAATATATGTTTGTTGGATATATTTTAGGAAATATTTTGTGAGGTAACTCTGTAATTTCATTGTTTGATTTTTTTCGTCCGAATAACTATTGTTTTTACTATTATTTTAGTTTATTTTAACGAAATTGTATTGTTAATGGATGTTTTATAATTCAGCCATGGCGCTGTTACGCGATTCATAATTTTATTGTGAAAATATTAAAAGGAAGTCCCTTTTATTGCCGCTCCCTTGACGCGGGTTCAAGCCGCACTGCTCCAGCCTTCATTAGTAGCGTGAACAGTTCAACGGGCTGTCAATTAATTTTAAAAGGTAAAAATACATTTATATATTTATTTTGTGGTTACATCTTAGCCAGTTTGTCTTATCATTTCATTTGAGGTTTACGTAAGCTGTTTGCCTTGCCAGAAACAAAAAGCAGCGGCGTTTATCTTGTTTCTTTAGCCACCATGCTAATATTAACGCTAGCTTAAGTAGCCTTTTAGCTAATAGCTAGTTAGCAACCGAACTCGCTACAGTTATGCTAGACTTAAATGTCATTTTTTAAATTTAGCTCCAGATACTTAAATTTTTCCAACTCAAAGTAAGTTGCTTAATGCCGGACAGTTTGTCTTTAATATAACTGTCAGCGGAATTGTTAGCAGTCTGCTAGCTCAGTGCTAATGTGTGGAAATGAGGATTATTGCACCACTGGTTGGCTTACTCATGCTGTATCCATTACACTTCAGCAAGTAATCACATGTGCTTCCTTTAACTGCTCATTAGTTGTATTTTTGTAACTGTGCAAAACGGCATACTGTAATAGCCATTAATATAACTGTATTTGTCAAATGTTCTTATGTGAAAAGCATGGGAACATAATGTTAAAGTTGTGTTTTTTTAATTCCCAAACAGAACACTATGAATCAGGAAAAGCTTGCCAAACTCCAGGCGCAAGTGCGGATAGGCGGAAAGGTGAAGTCTACTATTCCTTTTATAATTATTTTATTTACGGGCATGCTATTTAACTGTTATTTGCTGTTGACAACTGCCAAGTATTGAAATCTCGGTCAGGGCTTTCAGATTCGTCCTCTTGTTGACTCAGTTGTTGCTCATTTTAAGGAGTGTTATGGCATTCAGCACCTGCTAGGTCTTTCCTCCTGACCTCAGCATTCCCTTTATACGGGGGGAGAGTATTGGCCCCTTCATCTGTGGCCTCTGTGGCTTTGTTCAAATGCATTGTGAGGTCTTTAGTCACACACTAGGTGGCGTTATTTGTTATTTTTGCTGTGACAGAGGCCTTGTGCTTTTTTCCAGATTGAACCACATTCACATTCCCAAATACAAAGTAGGATTAGTGTATTTGTATTTTACCAGAAGAAGATCCCACACACTTCTGGGCACTTGTATGCTTAATTATTATTTTTTTCAGTCATGAATTGATGATCCTTGGCATTTGTCAATTAAAATAAATGGTGTGCAAAATCTTTGTCACCCCTCAATCAAAGTAAAATGTGCTTTTCGTTTATTTAAAGTAAAAATGATGGACCTCCTTTTAAAATGGTTATTGGTAGCTAATAAAGCGTAGTCATACCAGTGGAAATTAATTTTGGAAATGGCAAATATTAAATATTTAAATAAATTAAAAATGGAGCACTTTCCTTTGCTGCAAATGGCCCCTCAGTTTCCAAGCCCCTTTAACTTTTATGGGGAGTTTCATTTCTAATCATGTCACCATAGTAAAGAAGTAATAATACGTTTTTGTACTTTAACAAAGCAGTATTGCTTGGAGGTTTGATGAATTAGTTCTCTGTTTTCTGTGGCCAGTATTTATCTTACTGATGCATCAGGAGCACGTACTTTTTGTTTATTCGATATCGGATCCAATTAGTGTTTTGTAATTGCAGTAATCAAGGTTTTAAAATAAAGTATCTGCAGCATTAGAAAGTAGAAAAATGTACAAATCACTGAAAACACTGCTTCAAGTATGCTTAAATCAAATTCTTTGCTTATAAAAACTAGAAGCCTTGTTCGAAACTGCTTCATCGCTACTGTTATCTATAAATAAGTAAATGTTTCCAAGATATACTGTAAAATTGTCCAATACACAAAAAACCCCTGATGTGACCAATTTTTATAAAACTCTGTTTGACATTTTGGTGATTCTAGCTATCTAATCCTTGATCCTTCTTCAGGGAACGGCCCGCAGGAAGAAAAAGGTTGTTCACAAGACAGCAACAGCTGATGACAAGAAACTCCAGGGCTCACTGAAGAAACTGGCAGTGAACAACATTGCAGGGATAGAAGAGGTGAGCTATCAAAGGGGAACTGATGTCTGTGTTGTGCTGTAGCGGCTCTGTTATGTTTTTTTTGTCTGACAGTCCTGAAAAGGAAACATAAAAGGCAGGGAGAGCCTAACCGAAGCGCTCTCCCATCATGTCGTCATGTCTTGTAGTTTATTTTTGGAGAGCTTTTATCCAACTTGCTCTCACAAAGTGTTTCAGATGCACACAAAAAACGATACAACTTGAGGATACGACCTGATGCACACAAGTCATTTAATCTCTCTCATTCATGTTGTGGCTGAGTTTAAGTAAGTTTAAATATGGAGGGGTTGTAGACTGTAGAGCCTATTGAAGCATATGTTAATGTTTTTTCTTCTTCTTTTTGGACAACTTTCATGTAAAAAAAAGAGAAAAGAATAATCTTCCTACACATTCATTAATCTCCATTCGACTCTGTCTCCAGTGGCTGGACTGTTCACCTGTCTATCTGTGTGTCTAATCATTTGCCTTACTGTCTGGCTTTTTATTCATTTATCTGTCCATCTGTCTGTCTGACAATCTGTCTGTTACTGTTTCTCTTCCTGTCTGTCGAAATATGAGTCAGTAATGGTTTCTCCATTGATTGTTACAGTTGCTGCTGTATTAGAAATAGAAATATAATGTAAAAAACAGACCATAAAGCACAGCAATGTAAAATACAAATGCAAACAGTCTCATGTAAAATTAGTTACACATTGATTTATTGCACAAGATTTCTTTAAAAATTTTGTGTTTTACTGATTAATTATTATAAATGTGGTTATGAATTATGTGATGGCAGCTGCTGATGGGTGAAATAATTCCAGTCTGTTGACTCAGCATGTCAGACACTCAGGCATTGCAAAGTTTGATGGTGCAGAGCTGTTTTCCATGTCAAATTAACCATTTTTCAGTTGATTTTATGACCTAACTCACCTTTCAAGTCTGAATCAGACACCAAAATTAGTTAACACAAAAGGGTCTAAGTGTGACTTTGTTTTTTCTTTTTTTTTCTCAGGTGAACATGATAAAAGATGATGGGACAGTGATCCACTTCAACAACCCCAAAGTGCAGGCGTCCCTGTCTGCCAACACCTTCGCCATCACGGGCCACGCTGAAACCAAGCAGCTGACAGAGATGCTGCCAGGCATCCTGAGCCAGCTGGGAGCCGACAGCCTCAGCAGCCTGCGCAAGCTGGCCGAGCAGTTCCCACGGCAATGTGAGTACACACACACGCCTAAACGGGCGCAGTCTCACACTCGGGGTTCTCTGAAATCTGGGATATTTTTAGAAGTTTTAGAGGTTTCAGAAAAGTCATAAGATTTTAAGAACACTTGGACGAAAAGGAGCAGAGTTCAGGTCTCCATGTTGACAAACTGCTGACATATAAATGACCCACAAACTGAAGGCAGCTAGTCACTGCTGAAACACAGTGTAAATATATGCTTCTTTTAACACATCAGTGTTCTTAGGCAGATTTGTGAGGCAGCTTTGTTTGTTTAGAATCACTGGAGAAGCAGTAAAGATTAAATCTGTAAACGGGACCTAAAGAAACTGTCACAAACACTGAAGAGAACAAAAGAATCAAGATTAATTTGAAATGAAGTGTGTAGCAACCCAGAACATTATGATGTCCGTTTCAGTGCTGATTCATGCCCCATAAGATGTTGCAGGTTGACAGTATTTGTTGGAGATTTGGGGCTAAATGAAACCAGTTTTAGACACTTGAGAATGGAAAAAAAACCCACATTATGACAACATGACCTTGAGGAACAACACAGAAAAACCGAAGTACTTCTGTTTTGGAAATTACTCAGAAACCCCCAACTTTGGCCTAACTTTGGAGTACTATGTCTCCCCCTCTTGACAAGATATTGTGACATGGTTGCTACAGTAGATACCTTAGATCTTGTATTTAATACCAGATACTTTGTGCAGCCATCAGGTTATAAAAGGATAAACATTTTTAGATGTTTTGGACATTGTTGGCATCAGGAAAATGCAGCCACAACACAAACATATAAAGCAATGCCAGAATCACTGAATTTGCAGTAACATTTTGCTGGGACATGCACACATCTGCATTAATTATCACATAATTTTCGTCTAAACTTTTGATTTACTATTTTTTATTTTTTTATTTTGCAGCAATGGACATGAAAGCAGTCAAGGAGGAAATTGCGGAGGAAGAGGACGACGACGTACCAGGTAGAGATGCAGATAATGTTTTAATTATTGAGAGAAAAATATGCTTTTCAGGCTTATGCTGAACTTCTTTTTTGGTAGATTATATAAATGTTTGTTTCCAAAATTATGCACTCCATTTGTTTGGGGTCTTGTTCGCACTAAAATTGTGTTTACATACTTGTTTTCAAATGTTTTATATCAATGCTTCTGTTGAAATTCAGGATAAAATCACTCACTGTCCTTTCACTAATTGTTGGTGTCCTGACACACTTTGCTGTTTCCTGTCTTGCAGATCTTGTGGAGAACTTCGATGAAGCCTCAAAGAATGAAGCAAACTGATGAAATGTTTTTTTCCTCCGTCAACCGTTTGATTTTTTACCTCTTTCGGACTCACTGAGGGCATTTCCTCTTGTGGGGAAACGGTTGGTCAAGGTGCGACGCATCATCATCTCCGGAGACGTGAACCACTTCGGTTTAGCCACAACAGCACAACAACAACAACAACATGCAGATTCAGTAGGTTTGATTTCAGTAGGCTGTGGTATTGTGGACACGCCGAGAAACGAGGATCTTCACGACTCTCAGAACCACAAAGGACTCCATATACTTTACAAATAAGCTTTCTACATGGTTAATCGTGGCTAGTATTTAAGAGATTGTTTATTAAATTACAATTAAAGTGAATGAAGACTTCACTTTACATTATAGTGGTGATTAAGAATTTAATAAAACATTTTTGGGCTATTCATGCATCTCTTTATTACTTTTCAGATGATTTGAAGAACACTCGTCACCTTAATGTTTTATGTGATGAAAACATTTGAAGTGGAGGTTGAGGCCTTTTTAAATATTGAATATTTGTAACTGGTTCATTTTATAATCAGGATAAACAGTCGCCCCACAGTGGGCCTCTTCCTTTACACTTCCTTGAATTCATGGATAGCTGAGCTGTTATGTAACAAAATAATCTAGAGTGTAAATTTAATCACTACAAACAAGCTCAATTACAGTTACAGTTTTTCAGCAAAATAGAAAAGTATCAAAGTCATTAGTACTTAATATGCTGCAGAATTTCCCCTGTAAGTGTTATACAGTTTATAAAATTTCTTGGTTATTATTACTGATGAAGGGCTGTAACTATTTTCTTGATTATTGGTTAAAATGTCAGAAAAACTGAAAGATGGACATCCCAGTTTCTCAGAGTCCATCTTTTAATATGTTGATTTGTCAGTCTGAAAGCCCAGAATATTCAGTTTTATGTGGTATAAAACTGACAAAAACAGGGAATCTCCATATTTGAGAGGCGCTTCTTTAATTTTTCCATGAAAAACTACTTTAATAATCAATTATCTTAATATTTTTCAGTGGAATTAATTATTGACAACTCTACTGCTGAATAAAGGAGTATCATTTAATGTATCCATTCAAATTTAATAGCTTAAAACCAGTAATATTTTACTATGAATTTAATCAAATCAAAATCAAAATTACTTTATTTATCCCCAATTGGAAATTCATTTATCTATTTATGGTAATTTGTTAAATTTTGAATGGTTCTTAATCAACAAAATAACTTCAGCTGTCGAATAAAATGTGGGAAAAAATACAATATTTCTAATGAAGTAATAATGAAAATAGTAGTTATTGTTGGCCTTATTTGAGAACATTATAATTTGTTTTTAAAACTTAGGATTATGTGTGTAAAAAAGGAGGGGTTAAAGACTTTTACACATCACTACACCCCCGCCAACAGTGTCACATCCGTTCATTGATCACCTCTGACGCTGCTCTGCTGCATCGAGCTGATCAATGAGCCGCTGCTGTCAGTCTCCGCACAGCGGGAGCGGTCTGACAAGGTTACCGGGGATGGATGAGCCATTTTGGCTCTGGTGTGTCGTGCCGTGAGGGGGAGACGGAGCAGCGGACCCGCCCCGGGGCTCACCGCACCACCTTCAGCCCGGTTTGAGCCAAAATGTCCCTGCTGCTGCTGCTGCTGCCGCTGCGGCTGGACCACAGTGCAGGAGCTGGATGGAGCTGAACCCTTCAGAGCTGCGTCAAGTTACGAAGTGACAGCTGGGCCACAACCGGAAACTGTGTGTTAGCCCCTAGAAAATAAGAGCCCGGAAATAACAGAAAATTGAGAAATGTATTCGAGAAAAAAACTAAGCTGTCAATTGAATTATTGCAATTTTAAAGTACAATAAAGTTGTCAATTCATACCAAATAATACTGAGTTGAACCAATCTGCAATGCAACATAATTACTGCTTTTATTTTTGATACAGTTCCAATCGCATGTATGTAACTTTCTAGGCATGTGTTGTTGGTTTGATATGCATATTTCCCCTGAAAATTTTAAGTTATAGTTTAAATCTATTTATTTTTGAATCTATTATTGCATGAAAAAGAAAATATTTTAGACTACATGTATTACTTTCCCTTGGTAGTAATAGGCAGAGTAAGCCTCCTTAAATGAACCCGTAGGCATCATGAAAATACATTTAAATCAAGCATAAGAGTGTGTGTGTCTGATAGATAGATAGATAGATAGATAGATAGATAGATAGATAGATAGATAGATAGATAGACAGATAGATAGACAGACATAAATAACATTAAATACTGAGTACCTGAATACTTCTTCCATCATTGTTAAATGCAGTGGTGGGAAGCAATGTGTAATATGAGTCCAAAATATATAATATACTTTATTACAGTAATATACTGACTACACCATTTTACTGTACTTGATGAGTATTTTCACAGGATTGTATTCTAACTTTTAAGTGAAGCTTCGTGTAGCTACACATTTTAAATAGGACTTTTATTTTGCGATATAAAACCGGAAGTAGTGGATCTCCATTTTGGATCTCTTGACGTTGCTCCTTATTTTTCCAAATATTAAACCTTGGGGGAGGGATCCTTGAGTGCTGTCGCACAACTACGGTAGACTACAGGCTGTACTTTCCGACTTGCGCTGTTTGAGTTAACGCTAAGGCAGGCAGCGGAGGGTCCACGCGAGGATACTCAAAAATAGCCTTCAAAGGCGATTAGGTATGACGGCTACTGACGGAGGGGCTCCGCGGGACTGTACGTAGAGATGAGGATTCCTCCGGTGAGTAACTGAAATTGTTTTCATGACATTTCACAGGTCTGTTGTTGCTCTAACGTCTTACAACCCGCCATTGCAACGGCAAGTGTGATATTAACTAAGCCGAAGTCAGTGTGGACGGCTGTTGTGGTGTTTTATGGTGTGTTTAGCTAGCTAAACGGTGAGGGATGCCGAGATAGGTGGTGTTACGGTAACACTATTTTACGTTCAATTACACAACACGTTAAGGTTGCTTTACGAGCTAAACATACACTAAAAACGTTAGCAGTGCGGCGGCGTTTAATGCAATTACAGTGACTGTGAGAAATGGCTTTAGTTAACCTGAGCAGAGACGCTTTTAAAATAACCGTTAAAACTGGCCGTTAGCCACAAAGCCCACCGAGGCAGCGGCGGCGTGAGTGTCCGTCAGAGCAGCAAGTCGTTGCCGTCACTCGGCGCACGACTACCCGCTCAACCGTTGGAGCTAACACTAGCCCCTTCATCCCCCTGATACACCCTGCTGCTAGACACTGCTGTTATTTGGTGTGTGAATTCTAAATTTTTGCCATCTTTTTCAATCGGCTTTGTGATAACTATTTTGGAAACTTACTCGTGGCCTTTTTGTTGTGGACGTTAAATTCAGCTAGCAGCCCAGCTAATACAACTAACTATCCAAGTTTTGGTGCAAACAAAACCCTCAAACTGTTGTAATTTTGTAGCCGTTCAGTCATAACCTACCGCCTTTAATAACACAGATGAGTTTCTCATGTGTTTACCCAGTCTACCTGTGAATAATATTTACCATCTGAGGCTGTGTTTGGCCTGTAGGCAGCAGACACAGCCACACAGTGCCACTTTATGGTTGCATAATCTAAGCTAATGGTCATCTATCTTGCTCTTGAGAGTTGGTTTTGGTGAGGTTTGTTGGTGCCTTGTCTTTTGTATTTACCTCATCATGTGGTCTCAGGGCCTTTAGTCAAGCTGTGGAGGTGGATTCATGAAGAAGAAGTGGGGCCCATCCCAGTGCCACCTTGAATAGTCATCATCAGTGAGGAATTTAAAAATGAATTTGTCACTGAAGAGAAAGCCAGATGAGATCAGATAATATCAAAGTGGATTTTTTTTACTCCGGAAAGCCTTTGACTTCACAACACCCATAATATTTTTGGCATCTCTCCAGCCTTGACTCTCCATGCTGCATGTGCAACATACACAGGGCATTAGATTTTTAACTTTATCTCACTACATCCTCAAGCATTATTAAAACCCAGGGGGGTTGATTGAAAAGTCTGATCCAACAGGCTCCCATGCAAAGACCAGCTCTCGTGTGTGTGCAGAGACTTCCCAGATGTAGGTTACTGTACGCTTTCAGAAAGTATTACAAGTCTCTCCCTGATGGCAGCCCAGCAGCCTGTCTCCTCTTGCAGTTTTTTATGTCTTGTGGTGGTTAAATGTGGATCAAAACATAAGGGAAAAAAGAGGATGATAATAGCTTTTGACACTTGCTGTGAAGCAGAGCAGCTCTTTGTAACAGGAGGACAGCTACTCTCTTTACTTTTACCGTCTTCAAATCTCAACAGATTTAGCATTTTAACCTCTCTTGTCAAAGAAATTATCTTTTTTTCTAATTACTGAGGAGAGTGTGACCTTTTGGAGATATGAACCTGTGGCGTGTTTATCGTCTGTGTTTCTTTGCTCTCATTTCCTAAATATCTAGCAGTTTTTTTTGGAATTGCTATTCGAAAAATGAGAAGGCAGGACAACTCCCAGTGTGCTCCCAGTCAGGGCGTCCAACATTGCATAATAATGTGTCACTCAGTCATGCGATCATGCTGTTAGAAAGTGATGTCAGTCCATTCTTAAAGAGAGGAAGTGATCATTTGAGGTTTCCTGCGCTCACCCTGAGTAGACGGTGTCTGGAGCACGCCTGTGTCGGCTATGGATATAAAAACGCTCTTTGTCAGGATGTGAACTTGCAGTCCTGGGAAGTTAGTAGCACCAGATAAAAAGGAAGAATAGAAGAAGTAACTGTTGTTTCTGACATCTGTTTTCTTGGAGAACTACTTGCAACCATTATCGCTTTCACAAGGAGAACTTCCAAATAAAGAGGACTTCCCGTAATCCAAAGATTCCCAGTGAATCATACAGCAGGTTTAGATATAAGGCTTAAACTAGTTTTAGTTTAAGCTTTTTATTTTGTTGATTTTGCTTTTCAAATTTAATCATTTTGTCCAGAAAATGTCAGAAAGTAGTGGACATTTAGACAATTGCCTGTTTTATTCAACCAGCAGTCCAAAATAAAATGAATGATACTCTTTTATTATTGATGAATCTACTGATTTTTTTTTTTATCAAATGAAAACATTCCAGAGCTCACAGTGATATCTTCAATTTACTTGCTTTGTCCACCCAACAGTCCAAAAGCTATGAACTTTTAATTCAGTGTCACATGAAAGATTATTCCTGACCTTGGGAACAGTATGTGTGACAAAATAATCTTGTTTTTAGGGAATCCCTTTGGCATAAACCTGTGGTAAATATAACCACCAGGGAGAATGAATGTACATTGTATTGATGTATTCACACAGGAAATCTTAGATCATTCTCTGAATTTGGCTCTATTTGAGGATGAAATGTTGAGTGTTAGTTCCACTGGCCCATTCCAGTTGTGGGATATTATACCTGTTATTTGTTGCTGTGACATCTTATAATGTATACTGTGAAAGGGCCTACATCCATAATGTGTTTATGTATTGAAAACGTCATTGTCATGCAGGAGTTGGATCTCAGAAGATAACGACACGGCAATCAAAGATAAATCTCCTAGATAGGGAGGTGTTATTCAACTAAACTAGATCCAAAGTGAAATAAATTTCTATACAGTAAAAGGTAGACGTCAGTAATGGGAAGGAAATTCCACCTGATATGTCAGGAAGTGAATGCAGCTCCCTCACAGGAAACGACGGCAGGAAACAGAGTCTCGTTCTGACAGCGAGGACTTAATGAACTGTTGTAGCCTTCTAGTTTGTCCAAGCCTCCTCGCTGTTTATGCCCTTGTCTTATTTAATTTCACTGCCATGCCAGGATGTCCAGTCAGGCATGGTTTATCGTGTTAGTAGTCTGTAAGGCCTTTTCATTATTAGCATGTCTGGCTTACACTGGAGGCTGGAGCACGGCTGGAGTGAATGGGGATCAACTGCAGTACGCTTGATTTAAAAATAGAACAGAGACCCTGGTCTGATTTCAGTCAGCTTTATGTGATATGCTAATTTACAGAATAACCATATTTATTTTCTGCCTTTTCATACATGTTTTTTATAATGACACACAAAAAATATGGTAGGTCACTTTTCATATTTGGTTGAGTTTTCAGCTTAAAACACCCAACGTTTGACCATCCCAGAGCTATGCCACCAGCATGGCTATAAATATTAAACATTCACAGTTTCACAACTGCTTGTTTAACAATGTTATATATGATAAAAGTAGTAGTATAACTGTCTGATGAGCTCCAGTGTCTTACCCAGTCTTGATATTCAGGCTTTACTTCAGGCCACACTGCATGCTATAGATTTTGATTAGTCATTATTTGAGGAGTTGGAGCATGCTCGTACACAGCGTTTTATTAAGATTGTGTATCCGCCCGACCATTTTCCTTTTAGTCCTCTCTGACTGACACTCTCTCATGCACATATGTCTCCTTTTAAAGCATCTCCCCAAGTTTACATGTCTAAAAATACAACTCCTTCACGCACTTGGACTAAAGATGCATTATTCAATGCCTCTGCAGGGTAATTAAATCTTAATCAGGGACGGGCTC
>CAFUXE010000486.1:245104-269673 GCA_903364295.1 Serranus cabrilla
GTGTGTGTGTGTTTGTTCACACGTGTTTGTGTGTGTTCGTGTGTGCTGTCACTGGAGCTTTCGGGGCTCTGATGGTGCAAAGACCATTTCAGAAGTCTCTCATTCATTCGAGAGAAAACCTCTCCACTGAAGGAAAAGGTGCAGAGGTTGGACGAGGTTAAACTCTGGCAGGTAGATGTTGTTCCCCTTTCATGATAAGTTCAGGTGATATGAAGGTTATATACTTGACCCCAGCTGGATCATCTCACACTCTTAGCTTTGGTTTTTGATTATAAAAGCCAGAGTATGTCTGTGCAGTTTCTGATGTACTTTTAAGGGGGAAAGAAATAATATTTGTAGATTCAGAACAGTTCTCTGTTTCTGTTCAGTCAGAGCTGGTTAGGTCAGAGCTATAGAGTAATAAACCATCCATCTTTGCTCCCTTACACCTTTCTTGCTCCCAGGTTATGAATGATATGAAAAATATGAATTGAATTGCAACTAAAAGTTGAGTGATCTAAAACGTTGTGGACTGGAATGTGTTGCATTGTACAGGTTAGAAAAAGTAATCTGCATGTGGAAGTAAGATCATGATCAAGTTTCCCACATGTATACAAAGGTTTGATGGATTGATTTAAGGCTAAAAACACTATTACCTGCTGTAGAATAGATTAAAAGGGTGTTTATATGAAATATAAATATAAAAATGTCAGTTTTTATTTATTCTAGGGTTCACTCTTGTATTGATTGTGCATTGACGTCACATCACGCCGCGTGTTGCTCCTAATCTGAGTCATCACACTCCATCTGGACTGTGCCTGCCTAAAGGTTTGTAACGTGCTCTAATTAAAGCACGGGTACTTCGCTTCATTCACCGATGGCGTATATATAAATATATATATTGTAGATTAATTTAAGCCTGTAGAGTAGAATATTTTTGGCTCTGATCGCAGCCTTCAGCCTCGGCCTGGTGTGGCATAAATGGTTTGACCCACGGCACACGCTACATGTGTAGCCTCCTGTCCTGTGCCTTCACGGTTTTGTGCTGACATCGTGCCCGTGGTTGCACCTTAAACTAAGCGGAAAATGTGTTGACTCTGCTCCTTTCTCCGAAGCCTTCGCTCTGCGGAATATCTGGTCTCTGGTGTAATCCCTGGTCGCTTCTGTCCTTATGAGAATGACCCTGAAGTTCAGCCTGGCTGTTACTCATTTGCAGCCACACACACACGCACACACGCCCCATCACATCCTCACTCCAAGGTCTCCTCATCAGCAAGGACAGACCGGGCAGCTTTACTGTGCAGTGATTCAGGCTTCAGCTGTTTTCCATTCATGACTCTGATTGCCTTGTCGAGCGTGGATGGGTAATGGCTCACTATGTATGATAATGTGCAGTACACACGATAAGCCGGGTGTACTGGATTATCAATTGAAGCATGGTGTTGTTCATGTCCTCCACTTATCTCAGATTTTGTTCTGATTCATCAGCAGCATGATGGATGGAGAGAGAGCCATGAACTTTGAGCTGATTATTGTCTTTATTTCAAAATAAATGTGCATCCTGTGCTTGAAAACACGGCTGGAACTAACATTATGTCATTATCGATGAATCATTTTGGATATACGAAGCAATATATGAAACAATGTGCGTCACTACTTCCCAGAGCTCAAGGTGAAATCTCTAAATTCATTAATCTAACTTTCAAAAAACCCAAAAGATATTACATTTTTCGTCTTATATATGATAAAGAAAAATAATAAGATCCTTACATTTAAGTAGCTGGAAATCTGTAAATGTTTCAGACATTTTTGAAAAAAATATCTGAAAGAATTAGTTGGTTATTATAATGTTTGCTGATGAATTTTATGCCATTTTTCTACATTCATTGTGAGGTTTGACCTTGTCTTCTAAGGTTGTATTTATTTTATTTATTTGTTAAAAAATAAATGCCAGCCTTAACCTAAACCAAAGTGGGACTTTCCAATTAAAATGTGTATGTTGACTCTGACAACATTTGGCTCACAAAGTGAAATATTAAGTGCAGAGTCAGCACTTTCCTGGCCATTTGGCTGCAGGTTTTTGTTCCAGCAAACTAAGCGCACACCTGATAAAACAAATCAACTGAGTGAAGGGAGTTCAGGTGATTTGAATATGTTGATTAAGGTGTGCTCTCACTCGGTTGGAACAAAAAAACTGAATCAACTGTAACCAAGTCAGAACTGCTGTAACCGTACTCATCGTACCACCGTGTAGTAAAACTAGCAGCATGCTGTTCCACACAGGTTGTGAAGCAGCTCTTTTACTCAACAGTGTTTCCCTCCGTGTCTAAGGTGTGGGCGCTGGGCGCTTGCCAGACTGGGTGAAGTGAAAACTGAGAGGGAAACCCGCTGAGAAAAACCACCACCTGGGACTGCTGAGGAGGACCTCTGTGCAGGTGAGGACTGACGGGGAGAGGGGTAATATTTCATGGCCACACAAACAAACAGGATTTTCACTAGAGGGAGAAATTTAAAGGAAAGAATAAAATATTTGATGTGTTGGCATGATGCTAACTAACCTCCTATAAGCAACAATTACTGACAGAGATACAGGACCCTGTACCCTGATGTTAATGTCTCCAAAATTATAATACTCTTAGTTAAATAACATAGTATGGGATATTGGGAAAATTAACCACAGTACTATTTAATCGTGTGCTGTAATTTGGGAGGTTGTATAATCTAAAGCAGGGGGCCCAGTCCTGGTCCTCGAGGGGCCACAATCCTGCATGTTTTAGATGCATCCCTCTTCCAACACACCTGATTCAAATGATCAGGATCGTTAGCCGGCTTCTGCAGAGCTTGGTGATGAGCTGGTCATTTGAATCAGGTGTGTTGGAAGAAGGACGCATCTAAAATATGCAGGATAGTGGCCCTCAAGGACCAGGACTAGGCACCCCTAATCTAAAGCATTTTTCATAGCAAAATTTTGTGGTTCTGGCTCAATAATCCAAATTTAAGTAGCCTTTAGTTGTTCCCTGCCTCCACCTATATCACTGCTGCTTCAAGTGACAGCACTGGATGCAGCAAGATGTTATATTTTTTTGCAGCTTTCTCCGTCATTCGAGCACACACTGAGGAATTTGTTGTTTAAATCAACTATATTTACTGTCAACACTGATTGGACTTCCCCATGCAAGGTGGCAAATTTTCCCTTTAATCGATAGTGAAAGTAGGTTGCTGCAACACATTTTCTATTAAGGATGGACCTGTACTTTTTGCCTTAAGTAGAAGACTTAAGATGCACCTCAAGAAACCCCTTTCCTGAGTCCATGGATAATTTGATAAGTTCCTATCCTAGATGTCACCTTTTTACTGTCCAGCTCATATAAATCCCTCCTTAACGCTTTTGACCATACCCATATATCTCTTTCATTATCTCTGTTACCTCAGAGCGAACACAAAAGAGAGGACTGCACAGGAGGGAAATGAGAAGTAAGAGTAAAAAGAGCTGAAGGGGATGTTTATACTTAAACAAATCATATTAAAGTGTGATATGAAAAAGGAGATATGATACAGGTCGAGGGGGGACATCTGCATACAGCATGGACATTTCAACAGACCTGGTATTCAGGACGTGCTCTTTGTTTTTCTAGGTTCACACGGCCGTCGGCAGGGTGGAGCTTCCTGACCCATGGAGAATTACTTCCAGGCCGAGGCCTTCAACCTGGACAAGGTGCTGGACGAGTTTGAGCAGAACGAAGGTGAGCTGCTGTGTTTAAATGGGTGTGGATTTGGAACGGGGATCGTGAGTCATTGTGCTTAAAAAGCCCAGGAAGGCGTAACTGTGGGACTGAAGTTTCAGAGGAGTTGTGGTCAGAATGTGGTTATGTAACCCATGAGTAAAAACAATCACCATGGTGTCAGACGGATCAGTCATCACTCGACCAGTTTCCGTAACATTTGCAGGTGGTGAATGAGGGTGTGCAGAGAGGGAGTAGGACTAATTGGATTATCAATTTCCCCTGGGCTCGTGTGAAACTGTGTAATTGGTGCAAGACACAAGGCTTTTTTTCTGTTCACACTTAATGCTCACAATAAGTAAAGAAATTGTGTTAGTGCCTTTTTGAACAAGAGCTTCCACAGAGTTTATTTATGGTGATTGTAAAGTAAACTCTGCATTACTGAGCTGTGTTTCTACAGACTCCTAGCCCTGCAGTACACACCGTCTGCTTATTATAGAGCAAAGACTGCTCTTTTTCTGGATTTATGGCCGATGACCCCAGAAAAATGCCACTCCTCCACAGACAGCATATTTTGATGGCACTGTTAGCTCAGTGTGTATTTTGGCTGTGAGTGATTATCTGTGTGTCCTCTGCCAGAGATCCAGCTTGGCAGATTAACTCTGTGTGAGTGAATGTGTGTGCGCTTGAACCCAATACAGCACATACTAAAACAGCTTAGCATGAATTCCAGTGCAGAAAGGAGGGCACTGTACAGTAGCTGACATGGCTGTGTGAGAAAGTCCTTTTGAATAAATATTATAAGAATTTCCGCTCGTATTACACAGCATTCATGTGTCAGCTTGACTGATGGCTCCCAGGAGCGACCGAGCCGTTTGGCCCATTTTCTCAGAATTTCCCAGTCCATCCACACTAATTTCCCACTCCATGCCAACCTCATTTCTCAATTTGTCTCCTGGTTTGTTCCTGCCATTTTTAGCCTTTTCGATCACCTGGGAGCGTTCGTCTTTGTATTAGTTCTCTGTGGCAGTTCATCTGAGGCTTTCGGTTGTTGGTTTATGATCTCTTTGCTGGTAGCTACTTCTTATTTTCAGTTTCATGTCTTGACAAGAAACCTGCAAGCTTTCAAGAAAAATAGGGTAAAAGGTGACTTGTGCAAGATAAACTGTAGATCAAATTTTATGCAAAGTTCAGCAAAGCAACTATTGGAACAATAATTGAAACTTCTTCACTGGTAACTCGTCGCATAAAGGTCTTATGGTAAATAGATGGAGGTTTAATTGTAAACAAAAGTCATGGTTTGCTTTGAGTTTGGTACAGCTGGGGGAAAACACAAATGCATGATGATACATTTCTTATTATATATTTTAAACAGACAGTAGTTTCAGTGTCAGAGACAAAATCCTCTTGCTGGGGATTGAGGTAACAATCTGCCCACTGGCAACTTTGGTAAACTATTTTCATTATGAAATGAAGGAACATTTCAAACACCTCTGTATTACAGTGTACAAACACTTTCGCATTGGGCAAAAAGGCAAAGGCAACTGTAAAACTGAGAGGCTTTTCTTACACCAGGGGTATTCAGGGGGTCCAGTTAGAAAACATTTCCTCAAGCAAAGAGAAGAAGAGGGAATAAAGCTTTTTTTTTTGTAGATGTATGATAGCTACTTGATTTGAACTGTTCATTTGTGGTGTTTTTGTATTTGTGTTTTTTCCTTCTCTGCATGTGAATTAGTGGTGTGTTGTTATGCCATATGGGATGGACCAAATGTTTGGCATCACACATAAATAAGAATGAATGTATGAATGTATCAGATTCTTGATCCAGTAAAGTACTGACCAAATCAAATGAAGAAAGTAGCTACAAATCTATAGTATTTGATTTGGTTTGAAGACTTGTTACAGCTCTACAAATAGGGCAGCCTGAGATCCATATAATAACCTGTTTTCCTCTCCTCCTCCTCTTCCAGATGAGACAGACAATCCCATTCTCTCGGATGCCAAGTGGACCCAGATCCTGGCCCCGCCAGCCCACCTGCTCTCTCTGAACCCCGCCCTGGCCCACGCAGACCTCAGCCCCCGGGAGAGTCCGCTGCCCTTCAAAACCCTCCCCGACTCCTCCAGCGCCTCCCCGGGGGGCGACCCTAAAAGACACCCCGGTCCCGAGCCTCCGTCCTGGGTAGAGGAGAGGCCGGCGGACGTCCACAGCCCACCCCTGCCCCAGCCCAACATCGGCAAACTGGTAGGCACAGACGACCTCTCGCCGCCACCTGTGACGGCCTGTACTGCTGTGGAGAATGGCTGCCCCGCCAGCCCTGCAAGCCCACAACTGGATGGGCTCAGCAAGGAGATAAATTCTCCTCCAGACAACCAGCCTAGTGCTTCTGACCAGGAGGCTCATCAGGAGGAGAGAGCTGTCTCAGCAGGAGGAGGCTCCGCTGTCAGCCACACTCACTTTACATTTGAGGTTGGATTAGGACACGAAGAAGAAACTTTGTCTCCAAATGTGGAACCAACAACACAAAATGGGGAAGATGTCAAAGAGGTTTTCCAGGACAACGGTGAGGAAAAACAAACTGCAAACTTAAAAGAGGAGGAGGTAGAAAGTCTCCTGCATAGGGTGAGAGATGTTCCGGCTGGTTGTGAGGTGGTGGAGAATGGTATTTCTCCTCCTGGCAGGGTCGCACTGGAGGAGAAGGAGAGGAGGTGTGGTCCAGAGGGACAGATAGACCAACTCCTCAGAGTAACAAGCCTTCCTAATGGTTTGGAGCAGGAGAGCAGAAGCCATTCTGAACTTGAGGAGGAGGAGGAGGGGGGGTTTTCTCCCTCTCCTGTCCCCTCCAAAGAGGACTCGGTCACTGAGGAGAAAGAAATGGAGGAAAGCAAGCAAGAGGGTGTCGACGGAGGTGCAGTGGGGTCAGGTAGCATCCAACCAAAACTCAACAACAATCGCCTGCAGCCGGTCAGTGTTCCCTACGGAGGGGCGCGACCAAAGCAGCCGGTCAGCCTCAAGCTTCAGATCCCACAGCCGCTGTCGGGCCAGGTCCAAAACCAGCTCGGCCCGTCCATCGTCGGCAAGAATAAAAACCAGGAGAACCATTGTCGGAGAGGCACGCCTTCTGAAACTACACCCAGTGGGACTGAGCAGAGTGTAGTCGGGGTGAATGGAGAGAGTGTTGTCCACTCTCCTCCCATGATGCCTTCAGAGAGCCCAGACAATGACCTCCAGGCAGGCCAGCAGGGCGGTCTGTGCAGGAAACCGGTCAGCTCCCTGGGAGAGGTCGCCCCTGTTTGGGTGCCCGACTCCCAGGCCCCTGTCTGTATGAAATGTGAAGTCAAGTTCACCTTCACCAAGAGGAGGCACCACTGCAGGGCCTGCGGCAAGGTCAGTAGAGTGCTAGAGCTGCTCTTATGTAAACATAAAAACACATGTACCACACTGAAAAACATTTCTGGGCCAGTGATGTTGTTTGGGGAGTTATTAGTTGTGTATTCATAATAACACAAACCTATAATAAGTGGCGGAAATCAGGTAACAGGCTGTCACTGAAGTGCTGTTACACCTCAAATGATCTTGTATCTAAAGCAAAGCAGAAGTGGTTTTCGGGGTCAGCCCCTTGGAAATAAAGAGAAAAAGGAAGGAAAACCACAGTAGCCTGTGTACACTAATCGAGAAGAATCCAGTGCTTACGTGAAATATATTGTATTAAGGTGTAGTAAGGTGCATGACATTGAAAAACTCTTGGCAACAACCTGCTTGCTGTTACTCTGCTGTTATCGTTATTGCTTTCTCCACCTTCTTGTTCTCCAAAATGTTCACACCTCTCCCTGGGGGTTCTTGTCAAAGGGCAAACTGGGAATTATAAAACGTTTGCTTTTCAAGGTAGGATTAGGGAAAGCAAAACTCAAAATACTTAATAGAAAATGACTTCATAATCCTATAGCAGCAACATATTATGTGTAATACATAGAGTAGAGGTTTCTTTTATGTTTACACTTTAAATTTGAATTTTCTGGATTTAACTGACGCCTTCATCCCGGGTTTCTTACAGTGAACAAGACACCTTGTAGGATGTCTCATAGTAACTAGGGCTGTAATGCATGGTCGTATTCTTTATAGATTAATCTTCATATTATTTTTCGGATTTTAGTTCATTTTAGTTAATTTGCACAATCATGAGGATACAAAATGCATCCAAGTTCAGGAGAGGAAGGATGTTTCTTCAGAATCTTCCCCTATTTAAACAAGTGCAAAATTACATTATTTCTCATTAGAAATTAAATGAAAGAAGAACAAATAGCACAATCAATATCTACACCCAGAAAGCACACACAAGGTTAATTGTTTGGTCTATATAATGTCAGAAATTGAAGTCTTCAAATAACCCATGTTTGATCAACGTGTTTAATTTAATGTGACTGAAAAAAAGCCTAAAAATCCTCAAAATGATGAAGTGAGAACACTTTTGTTGCATTTATTTCAGGAATTGATCTTTTGGTAAATGTATTGCTGATTTATTTTCTCGTTTACTTATTCATCAATCTACTAATTGTTTCATCTAGAATAGGAACTTACCTGGAATTTGAGAGTCAGGCATTTATGATTTTGCAGTAAAGCTCCCAGGTCAAATAAACTGTACATAAATAAAACAACATCGCTGCAAACAGAACAGGATAAATAAGTGCTTAACAAAAGACACAAATCATGCATGCAAGGAGAAAAACATGATAAATGCATTAAAACTTTAGAATGCATAAGAGAGTAATATTCAAACCAGGAAGTATTATTACAGGAGCTTTGCTGGACTCTGGAGTAAATGAAGTGCTTTGATAGATGAGTTCCTTTTTTAGGCATTTATTTGCAGATTAACTCAGTGGGTGTGCAGGTAGCTTTCTGGCATTACAGCCACCCACACAGGCAGCGGGGTGTCCGCACAGTGCTTTAAAGCGAGTATGTGGTCGCTGACACTGCACTGGAATATCTCCGGACTGCTACTTAATTTCCCATGGTGGTAAACAAACACAGTCTCTGCCACTCGAGCAGGGAGGAGCTGGCACTGCAGTAATACTGACACCAGCACCAGGGCCGCAAACAATAGACGCAGAGGAACCCTCCGTGCACCCATCACCACACCACAGTAAATGTGAGGATGTGAGTGTAACTGGATAATGATGTGTAATGAGGTGCTAATCCATTGAATGCAAAGTGCCCTGTACACAGCTGCAGCTCGTTGGAGCCCTGGCAAAGTACGGGAAATCAATATCCATAAAATGGTACATTTGCTGCACACTTAATCACAACTTATTTTCAGTTCTTCACCTTTTAAAAATCCTCACACTTAAAGTAAAATCATTTGTGGAAGTGTTTTTCGTCCGGTGTGCTCATCCTTTTTGTGTCTTTGTGTTTTTAAGGTGTTCTGTGCGACGTGCTGCAGCCTGAAGTGCCGACTCATGTACATGGACAGGAAGGAGGCTCGCGTGTGTGTCACCTGTCATTCTGCTCTGACGAACGGTGAGCATCACTACAAGGAGAAAGTTAGTTCTTTCCAATTTACATGTTGCATTTAAAATATTTGGTTTAGTTTTTGTGTTTTCTGAAAAACCTGAAAAATTGCCATTATTTTAACAGGGTCTTGATATATAAGTTAAAATAAGGATGCTGCTCTCTGTAAAAAATGACTTAAATCAATCAAAATGTGATGGAAAGAGAGACACAAGTGGTTTAAAATATTGCTCCAAAGAAAAACCTTTTTTGCTCCTGTAGTTAAAAAAACACAGAAGAGTTGATCTCCAGATTAATTTGACTTTTGTTAACCTGCAGTCTGACTGTTGTTTTCCCTTGAGAGAAAATTATTCTTTTCAACCAAAAAGTCTTGCAGAAATATGATGACTGCATACATGTAGAGTATGTACTTCTGTATATATCTACTGTATCAATGAGCCTTTCTCACAGAGGACATTTTGGCATGTCCTAGCAGGAAAAGCACAGTTTTAATTAATAACATTAACTGCGACTGCATTTCATTAAGGTGAGCCCACAGGCTCTGTAATGACTTCCTGGACCTCTTGTTGGCACAGAGCCCTCGTTAACAAACGTGTTACACCTGTGCTTGTCATACTACTGTGGAAGCCCATGGAAACAGATTCTGTTAGCCTGTATAATGAGCAACTTACTTGAAATAATGATTTATTATTAATTGTGCACAATGTTACTGCAAGTAATTCATTAATTGATCATTTATTTGGAATGCTGCTGTGTCACTTTTTGACCCACTGTCTGTTGAGCAGGTCATCACTATAAATAAATCAGTTTCTTCCTGGTGAAAGATCTTGTAGTTTTACGCAAATTTATTATGTAAACACCTGTTTACATAATCTTTTTCCAGAAAGACATTTTTCCCAATTTGTGTAGTTTTTATCCCAAATACACACACACACACATACACACGACTAACTGTAACTAACTGCTAACTCATGCTACTCCTTCAGTTCAATCATGGGAGACACCGGCCACTGGCAGCAACCAGAGTCCGAACCCCAACAACCCAGCAGAGTACTGCTCCACCATCCCCCCTCTGCAGCAGGCCCAGGCCTCGGGGGTGCTCAGCTCCCCTCCTCCTACTGTCATGGTGCCCGTGGGAGTCCTGAAACAGACTGGCAACGAAGGTACAACCTTTACCAAGAATAATAATGCTCTTTGCACTTTATTTTCCACCCTTTACTCTGACCTTCTGTCCCAACTGCTTTTAAAGTCTTTTTTTTGGCTACAGTTTAAGTAGGTAACCTTGTGGTGTTTCACTGTGTGTCTCTCCTTTAGGGACCCTGACGCGGGAGCAGAGGAGGGTTTGGTTTGCTGATGGGGTGCTACCTAACGGAGACACTGCAGAATCCCCCAAACCTCCGACTTCCAGCCCAGCCCCCTCCCACTCTCTGGCCATCTCCACATATTCAAACAAATCCTCCACTTCAGAATCCTCAGAGGTAAGCCCGGCATGTAAAATATTCAGCCCACAGCTAATGCTATTAGGTGAGCTTGTTATGGTCATATTAGCGGCTCTGCAGTTAGCTGAAGGAAGTCACAAAGAACTCTTTCTGTGGGATTCTTGGTGGTTTACCGGCTGGGTCGCAGACTGCAGTAAACACTGTTCAAAGGGAACATTCCTTGTTTGCTTAATCAGAATTACAAACCCCCAGTCGACTGATGTGCTTTAAGGGAAATACGTTAATGTTTGCCTCACAACAAATAACAGAGGAGCAAGTTGAGTCTGGTTGTTTTTGTGGTCGTGCTGCTTGTTCACTCATTGGACTTGAATGCCTCCTGTCAGGATGATTCATGGCCTGCTGAACAGAACGATTGTTGAAGCTTTTAAATGGTTTCATCTCAGATGGCCTGATGATGCTATGCAGATACTTGCATGAACTCATTAATGCATGGATTTGAATTTACTGCCAAAGGAAAGCTGACTGCTGCAGTTCACTAGCAGCAGTTGCTATGTGTTGAACTATTGGGTGTCCTACTGTTTGCTTTACTAACTATGTTCATGATGAATCAGATAAAAGTGACTTAAAGGCAAGAGCAAGAGAATATTCAGTTCAGGCCAGTCGGAATATTAAAACGGCACTTCTTCAATTTTACATGTCCAAATCAATTTACCAGTCACAGTGAGTACTACGCAGCCTGTTATGAGATCTCTCCCTGTATCTGGAGGAGCTTCATCAAATCTGAGGAAAGTGACATTTCTTAAGTAGTCTCATTTTGGTGCTGGAAACCATTTATAACTGACATTTTATGTTACAAACTGGGTTTGAAAAGTCTGAGAGCTGTAGTTTGTGTTTTGTGGTGCCCGTTTTCTACATGGTTAATATGCTGAACTGACTGTGTTCAACCAATCAGTGTGCACTCATGGTTCCTTTTCTTCTGGGCAAGTAAAGTTCCTGTTTCAGAGCAAAGTAGGTAAAGTCCCTCAAAATGTTGTTCTAAGAAAAATTATAATTCCTAGTTCTTCTGGTGGGGACACAAACAAGGGAACTTCTGAGAAAGAAGTTCTGGAAACTATCAAATTTCCCCTTTCAAAGTTAATGCAGTGAATGTGTTAACAAATAGTCATGTTGAGCTACACAGAGCAACATTGGTGTTAGTTAGAGTCCTGTCCTGTTTCTATTACCCTGCCAAATGCTCCAGTATTTTTACCTGCTAGTCAGACAAACTAACTAGCTGCATGCTGCTGCTGGAAACAGAGAGTGGGGAAAGTAACATAAAAAAAGATGCATTAGTGTGCTGTAGGGGGAAATTGCAGAGCTGGCTGATAATTCTGTCGGTTCGTCCCTACGAGCAAATCCTTTCACACCACATAAAGTGATATTTTCTATTATTCATACACAGATAGGGATTAGTGCTGCTAAGCAGTAAGTGCAACACTTGTGAGTGTGCTGGTGCGTCTCTTTAAGGACACCGATTCTGGGCATAAAGCATTTTTTATTGTGATTTGGCAACAAATAGATTTTTAACATTGCTGTTAATTCCTAAAAGTAACTGGTATATATATCTGGGTTTCTCTTGTTTTTATGAACTTTTGAGCACAGATTTGCAACGGTGCCTATTCCATTACACCCAGATTTATCTATAAGAACAGTTTTAGATGCTGCTACTTTATTATTACATCTCACTGTGTGTTATAACATACACCCCCACCCCTCCTCTCCACCCCCAGGCGGCCCACACCCCTGCTGCCCCGGTGGGCAGCCCCGTGGGCAGCTCGCTCAGTCTGATCCCGGAGGACGGGCTCCCTCCCATCCTCATCTCCACCGGAGTCAAAGGAGGTACGGGAGGCCACATCACAGGTGCTTGCCCTCATCCTCACCATTGTGCTGCCTCCTCATCGCTCCGTCAGCTGCTGTGTTTGTGCTTGTTTTGTGTGATTTACGTGTGCTTTATATCACGGCTCATGTTTCGACCACTCATTGCTGACAAGGGGAGGAGAGCGTTGGTTCATGGGAATGCAGTGATGATGTTTTTAATAACTGGGAGGGTTATGTAGGTCTGATCATCATTTCCTTCTCTTACCTCACATGTGACTCGTTGATCATCCTCACTCTGACCCCTCAACCCCTCCTCGCTTCCACCTGTGCGTTTATCTAACTTTACCTCGACTCCTCCCTCCACCTTCCTCTCCTTCTTCTGCTCCACCCCTCCTGCAGACTACGCCGTGGAGGAGAGGCCGTCAGAGATCGTCCTCATGCAGCAGCTGGAGGAGGGAGGTCCCGACCCCCTGGTCTTCGTGCTCAACGCTAACCTGCTCGCCATGGTCAAGCTAGTCAACTGTGAGTTACGCAGCTTCTACCAGTAAAGCAGCGATTTAGGGCACTCATTTTGAAAGTGCAGGTGAAAAATTTACTTCCATAAGAACTTTTTGTAGAAGCAAAAACCAGTGCGTGGACCTGCTTATACATTATTGATTTCATGATGATCTAAGGAAAGGGAAAGGTATATATTTGTACTGTATACATTTTTAATTTTGCCTCATTAGCTTTTGTCTGTGAATTACTGAGTAGCCAAAATGCAGATTTTTCTTTTCCTTCTATGTCATGCATGTTGATGTGTTTTTATAATCTTATCAGGCATGGGATATGTGGGGAGGGATCACTTCTCTCATAATTTTGAACAAAATTATCAATATTTTTTTTTATTGAATCACTTTCTTAAAGGATAATGTGGTCATATAAATATAATTTATGGTGCTGTTAGACTGCACTGTTAGGAAAGGTGCGTGCCTGTCTTTGTGTGTGGCTAGTGGGAGAAAATTATGTTTTTTAAAAGGCAATATGCCAGCAAATATGGAATAAAGCTGCATATTTTCACAAGATGAAAACATGTAATTTTGGAAATGGTTACATCTATTTTTTTTAAAATATATTCTGCCTTTTGGTATTTAAGCTTTGGATTATAAGGAATGTTTGGATCACATCTGTCAGAAACAATCCTATGAAGCCACCGCTGGAATATAATTCTGCAAAGAAAGCATTAGTAAGACTAATAATATGAGTGTAGTCTAATCTTTATCTGCAACTGTGCAGAAATACTGAGTTTAAAGTGAATGAATGGGATCCAAATGCATTCAAGTGTAAACTTTATGAATGAAGCTTCAAAACATTCAGTACATCCTGAGTTTGAAAGGATTGTATTCAATGTTTTGGTCACTATCTCTGTGTGCCTGATGACTAGTTTTCTGTTCTTTTAACCCACAGATGTAAACAGGAAGTGCTGGTACGTGACGACGAAGGGCATGCACGCCGTCGGCCAGGCGGAGGTGGTCATTCTTCTCCAGTGTCTACCTGACGAGAAAACCGTCCCGAAAGACATCTTCACACACTTTGTGCAGCTCTACCAGGAGGCCCTCAGTGGTAAGAACACAACCAGCAGCTCCACCGGGAGGCAGGCTGTGAAATGAGTCCACCTCCACCGTGGGCCCCTCGGGGCGAGATAGCGGTTCATTAGTAGTTCTGTCTACAGGTGAGTCTGCCTGTCCCAGTCAGACGCTGCCCGGTTAAAAATGAGCTAACCCTAAAGTAATGTCGTGTAATGTAAGGGGAAATGTTCCAGCTCTACTTTTCGTTCAATAGACACTACAGGTGCAGCGAGTCGTCCTCTATTTGGAAATGAGGTTACTGTCCACCGCTGCTGAACTGTGTATCTGCCTTTCTCATGAAAAATGGTCCAAACATTAGCGTCCTGCTGTCAGGTTGCCTCCCTCCAGGCGTGACACCTCACCAACGCTTGTCGTTGCGTTTTTACCTCCATATGCTGCATAGCAAAAAAAAAAAAAAACTGCTAATATCGGGTGACTTTGACGGCCTGCTCCCCTCAGGCTGTTTCCTTTTTCATATTCACACTGGAGCAGTTTCAGGCTGGTGGAAGGGAGCCATATTGTGTGTGTCGTTCCTGATTAGCTCGCCGTCAGTCAGGTCTCGGGAAGAAGTGCTGGCTTTAGCAAGTCCCAGCCGCTGAGCTTCGTCATTCCATTATTGCGTTATGTGGCATCTAAAGCCAGCGGTCCGTCCTGCAGATAATTAGTAACATGAAGCTCCTGAGGGTAATATGAAGCTGAAGGGCGAGCAGGCGAGATACCTTTTTATTCATTGTCGTAGAACTTAATACAGACTTAGCACGGCTCCTTATCCATGCAGTAAAGCTTCTTATTTTCATATTCTGTGTCAGAGGTTTGTCTCTTTTTGTACTCTTTTGCTTCTCGTTTGTGTTCATTTTCTTGCATTGCATCCTTTTTATTTTTCTTCCTATCTCCTTCACGTCATAACCTGTTTTCATACCACCGCCCCCAAACTCCTATCATATTTCTCCTCTTTTCTCCCCCACTACCCTGCTGTGCCTTCCCTTCTACTATTACACCAACCCCTCCTCCTCCTCCTCCTCCTCCTATCTTCTACATCACTAACCTTTCTCTCCTTTCCTCCCCTTCTTCTTCCTCGTCTCCTAAAGGCAACGTGCTGAGCCACCTGAGTCACTCATTCTTCACGCAGAGCTTCCTGGGCAGTAAGGAGCACGGCGGCTTCCTCTACATCAGCCCCTCCTTCCAGTCGCTGCAGGACCTGCTGCTGCCCAACCCGCCCTACCTCTTCGGCATCTTGATACAGAAGTGGGAAACGCCCTGGGCCAAGGTCTTCCCCATCCGCCTCATGCTGCGGCTGGGTGCAGAGTACAGATGTGAGTTTGGGCTGCTGGGGGTTCACACTAAATAGCGATAGTAATGAGTCTAATTTATGATATAATGGAATTTTAAAGTGCTGGTGTACAGTTCAAGTTCAGTCCATAAAACAAAAACTTGCACAAATAAATAAAAAAAGAACATGTTTAATCCTTAAAGCATTCACAAAGGGCAAACTGCCCCCTTTCACTGGGCCCAAGCAAATTCTGTCTCTTTGCTCCTGTACCATCTGCACATATCTAAATGAGGTAATATACATACATTTGCTGCAAAATTGGACCACTTTCTGGGTTTGAACCTGCTGGCTAGCTTGGAGTTTGCATTTTCTCTCCCTCCTCAAAACCAGTTGTGGGAAAGGCGCCTAACTGGCACTTATTTTTTGCAACATTTGGTGAAAAAGAGAGCAAAAACCACGAGTATCCTCTCTCGGTTTGATGGGTTCTTACGGTTAGATATTAACATCCAACTTGATCGGGGGAGAGCTTAGTATGTCAGATGTCAGAAGAAGCCTGTAAACATCAAACCAGCCTGTTCTCATACGTTTCTCACACTGTCGCGCATAAACCAGGAAGTCTTGTGAGGGGTTTTATCGGAGAGCCTCCTTTCCACCAAATCCCTTCTCTCACAGCCAGACCTGCCAGCACGGAGCGCCGCCTGGCTCTGCTAAGCTTCTTGCCCGCTTCCAGCGAGCTTGGATAGAATACATTAACAAAGCCACATGCAGCTGAGGCTCAAAATGTTACCATCACCATGAAATGAATCCACCACACAAACAGTGCAGCTCTCCACGCCGTCACCTCTTACCTTAAGCAGTGACCAGCGGGAGTTCGGGCAGCGCGTCGGCGTACGGACCCCCGCTGAACTGCAGATTGAGGCTGAGATTGGTTTTTATTGCTAATGAGAGTTTGTGGCAAGATCTTATTTCCAGCTGTTTGCTGAGATAAGGCTAAAAATAGTCATCTAAGGAGCTTTGGTTGCTGGAGAAAAAAGCAGCCTTATTTTTCACTTGTGGATTAGGAGCGTTCCTCTTAACTGAAGGCACAGTTCACCGTATTTGATGTGTGTGTGGGGTCTCTCGTTCAGCTCATTTGCATTTGAAGAGGATGGAAAAACACAGGAAACACAAGTTGTGCAGTTAATAAAACACTTGAAAAACCCTAGAAACACCTACAAAACCAAAAATAGACCCAGAACCAAGATGGAAAAAAGGAATCAATGAATCAAAATGATGAAATCAAACATGATTTAACAGCAACAAAGACCACAAAATAAAAGTGAATCAAAACATTTTCCATGAGAAGTCAATGAAACACCTGATACATAAGTAGCCTTAACAACAAAATCACAAATAACCTGTCATTGTTAATAACATGGATTTATTAACAATGAACCCTTGTTGTTTTCAGTCTATCCGTGTCCACTGTTCAGTGTTCGCTTCAGGAAGCCTCTGTTTGGAGAGACGGGTCACACCATCATGAATCTGCTTGCAGTGAGTTACTTTGTTTTTATCTTCTTCTGCTCTGTTGTTATTATGTTGAGGTTCTGCTTTATGTTGCTGAAAAATAACTTAAGCCTCAAATACATTTTTAAAAATGTAGTTAATTCTTCGTGTCGTCAAACAGGGAGGTCACTTCCGTTTTTCTTAGTGCCTTGAAACTTCTAAAGATATAATTAAAACATTTCCGTCCCTGCTGTAGGATTTCCGTAACTACCAGTACACACTACCGGTGGTGAAAGGTCTGGTAGTGGACATGGAGGTGAGGAAGACGAGCATCAAGATCCCCAGTAACCGTTACAATGAGGTGAGTGA
Source organism: Serranus cabrilla (assembly GCA_903364295.1). Lineage (NCBI taxonomy): Eukaryota > Metazoa > Chordata > Actinopteri > Perciformes > Serranidae > Serranus > Serranus cabrilla. Next base: position 262,336 of record CAFUXE010000486.1, read on the forward strand.
AAATAATGTCCAAAAAAATGACAACCCCAGCTAAACTTAATGTTATGAGTAATGAAACGGGTAAAACAGAGGCTTCAGTATTCTGTTAGCGATACCGATTTACTTGCTGTTAAGTTGCTACATTTCACCCACATTTTCATGATAAACTATTTAAATCAGCGGAGGAAAAATCAATTGTCAACCATCCTGTTAAAACGTTGATATATAATGATTGTCAATCTACAAAATTCTAAATTGCACAATCTTTAAACCTTGGAGCTGTTTAATGTCTCTTAAAACTGATTCAGATATCTGCATTCTCAGATGCAGCTCCTCCTTCACCAGATAACTGATGGTGCATTAAGTATGAAGGTGTATGTCCCAATACAAAGATTATCAAATACATAATGCCAAAAATATCAGCATGTCCTACTGCATCGGATTGTTGATGTGTAAACAAACTTTTCTGGCTATTCTGACCCACAATCCTTCGTGCAACATGTCTGAGCAAACGGGTCAAAGTATTATCTCCTCACAGTTTGCATACTGCATGTATGAGTCTGTAATAAAAGTAAAACGAATGTGATTTGGAACAACTGATTCCGACATTTGCGTTCTCACATGCATTATCTACATAAGTGCATGTGTGAAAAAGGGCTAGGGAGAAAAAAAACTGAGCTTTTGTTCCCCCAAACCATCCATCCTCCTCCAGACTGTGACATCAGTGGAGGAGGCTCCCTGAACATCAACACACACACACACGCACACACACACACACACACACATGTTCATTCTGTGTAGGAGATGTGTGACAAACTCTCCAGGGTCCCTGCAGCTGAACATTAGGCGTGGGCCGCCTCGAGGGTGTGAATGAAATGTCCGACCAGAAGCAGCGATACACACAAGCAGCATTTGGCTGGGAAAGAGAGCGGCGCTGGTTGTAGCGTTTGGCTGCTGATGCAGTAACAGATGGGAACCCAGTAATGTGAAGTGAGGACCGTTTCTCAACAGCTTGCAGACGAGCCTTTAGCGCAGCAAGTGGTTAAAGCCCTCCAGATTTTCAGTTTTATTTCTGATTTGCAAAGGACGGCTTCAAAGAGATGCAGAGGCGGGGGACTTAGCAGAATTAATATGTGGGATCTTTCAACTATTGATACCCACCCATGTCAACGTCTTTCTTCACAATCTGTCATCTCCACGCCGTCCCATTCAAGTCGAGCACTTTGCCCACAAGCCCACCGCAATTAGGCTTAACCCGGCGGCCTCTGTTAAGCCCATTTTCCTCCGCGCACACACCCAAAGGGCGTCTTAATTAGACACGGATATGATTTGTCCTTGCAGCTGATGAAGGCCATGAACAAGTCCAACGAACACGTGCTGGCCATGGGGGCGTGCTTCAACGACCGGGCCGACTCCCACCTGGTGTGCGTCCAAAACGATGACGGGAACTACCAGACGCAGGCCATCAGCATCCATCACCAGCCGCGCAAAGGTGCTGACACAGAAACAGATGCATCACATTTCCTTTTATCTCCCCCTCTCTGTCTGCTTCTCATGCTGTTAGACAGGCAGGCAGATATTATTCCTCTCGTCTTGTCTGTTCGCCTGAAAATAATCTGACCTCCATCAGTTGTTGATTTGTGAAGTTGAACTCGAGTTGTTTTTCCCCCACAGTTACTGGAGCCTGTTTCTTTGTGTTCAGCGGCGCTCTGAAAGCCTCGTCGGGCTTCTTAGCCAAAACCAGCATTGTGGAAGGTGAGAACTGCAAAAAAACCAAACTACATGTTGGCTGTAAAAATGATGAAATATTGGTTGAGAATATTTGTAGGAAAGCTACTTCACTGTGGTCTCAAAGAATAACAGAGGCACACGTTTCTGATCAGTGCTGCAGATACAAACTTACCAGCTGTCAGAGATTTTGCTGTACAGTTATTTTTATAGCTTGTTTTTCAAATCACTGGTTGGAAATGTTTCCCACAACAGCCTGATCCAAACAGTGAAAAAATATAGAATTCTTATGAGATTTTTCTTCATTAGTGAACTAAACTACTGATTTGCAAAGTATTAAATTCATGGGAATATCCATAAAACAGCCTGGGAGTTTGATCTATAAACAGCTTCTGAACAGATTTTCTAGAAAACTGATGATTTCCTGACTTATTTACATCATGATGGAGGATTTATCTATATGTCTCGCTGTCGGCTGCAACTGGCGATTATTTAAAGGAGCAGTTTGTCATTTCTGCACAATCGAAACAACAACGAAAGACAGACTTTGGTTTTTTCATTGTTTAACAATCGTTATGTTGGTGAAAATCTATTTTGCGTGACAGTTGGACGTGTTTGAGTGTGAAGAGACAAAAAAAGGTGAAAATATGTGCAGCAGGCTGAGATGTACTGACTTTAGTCCTGGTATTGATCAAGATACAAAAAGGCTGAAAATGTTTTCATCTATCCAGCTCTAATTATTAACACGCTTCCTTTCAACAGTTGTTTATTTTCTGTTGATCTTCTTGCAGATGAATAAACTGTTTCAGCTCTAATCATGACAATAGATCCTTTTATTGTGTCACTTCCAGACGGCGTGATGATCCAGATCACCGCTGAGACGATGGACTCTCTACGACAAGCCCTGAGGGACATGAAGGACTTCACCATCACGTGCGGGAAAGCCGACCAGGAGGACAACCAGGAGCTCGTCCACATCCAGTGGACGGAGGACGACCACAACTTCAACAAGGGGTGAGACGGGGAACAGAAGGAAAAAAAATCTGGTGAAGTGACGAGGAGAGGGAGCTGGAAGTGATGCATTTATGTCACGGACAATTGAACTGATAGCTTCCCAACCGCTGCTTTTACTCCTTTGCTATAAAAACTCATTATGCATGCTCGGGGAAACCCTCTGGAGGAAAGTCTCAGCCGGGTGGAATGATGTGGTGTGACGTGGCTTTGAGATACAGACCAGCGCAATCAATTTTACAGCAGTCTTGATAAAATCTGCAAATTTAAATGTGACTTTTGGCTGTTGGACATAATTCAGCAGATACTGTATCACCTCATTAGCAGAAGATTCTGTGCACAGCAGCTGTTTTAACCCTTATTTCACCAGATAACCAACACACAGACTGTTTATTAGGAAGATTAAGAATGTCCCGATGCATGTCTGTCAAAAATTTTTTTGGGATTTGCATAATAATGATAATTTTATTTAAAATGGGGATTTTAGCATTTGTAATAATATATTTTTGGGGTTGCAGGAGGAACCTGTAATTCATCATTTGCCTTTATGTTTTGCCAGTTAAAAGTATTATACATTTTCCATTCAAAATTACTATTTTTAACAACAAACACAACACCTGTCACAGGGTTATTAGTTTTTTTTTAAAAATGGCAGATTTTAACTTCAGGGCTTATTGGCAGCAGCTGCTGAAGGAAATCTCACCCAGATTTTAAAGCTCGTCTCCTCCGTTTCACTTGTGCTCCAGCTTTACTTCTACACTTTGATCTTAAATCCTCTGTTTACTCAAACGCTGTTGTTTCGTTCAGTGTCATCAGTCCGATCGATGGGAAGTCCATGGAGTCCATCACCAGCGTCAAGATCTTCCACGGCTCGGAGTTCAAAGCCAACGGCAAAGTGATCCGCTGGACAGAGGTACTGACGACCCGCCGGCTCTCTGCTGCTCATCTACTGATGGAGTTTTTAAAAAAATGTTTCTGCTTCTCAGGTGTTTTTCCTGCAGAGTGAAGATCAACCCAACGGCCTGAGCGACCCGGCCGACCACAGCCGGCTGACGGAGAACGTGGCGAGAGCTTTCTGCATGGCGCTCTGTCCGCACCTGAAGCTGCTGAAAGAAGACGGCATGGCCAAGCTGGGACTGAGGGTCACGCTGGACTCTGACCAGGTGGGACGCTGCACTTTTATTTATAAAGAACACAAACATAGAGGCAGGTCCAAGGTGCCGTACAGAAAAGGCAAAATGAGATAAATTTATACAGAAATACAATTTAAAAAGAGTAAAAATAGCTGGATAAAAAGATTTAAAATAATTTCAGTACAGAGATAATAAAGGAGAGATTATAGAAAACCAAAGCAGCCAAAATAAAAAAAATCATTACATGATTAAATAAATGCCATTTATTGTTCCAAAAGTAACACTTTTAAAACTTTTAAAAATATTTGTTTTAATTTATTTTTTCATTTTTTACATTAATTTATTTATTTTCCCTTTTGTCCCTTTATTTCCCAGAATAATAAATGATACAGCTGAAGTTCAAGTTCAACAGTGTAAAAGTAAAAAATATCCAGTAAATGGATAAAAAAATGCATCTGAAATGCACCTTTAGACCGACTCTCCTGACCCGACGTGGTTCCCTGTAAGCTGCGTGAGTGAGGATCCGGTCTAACCTGTCTTCATGGTTTCAGGTGGGTTACCTGGCAGGAAGTAACGGCCAGCCTCTGCTGCCTCAGTACCTGAGCGACCTGGACAGCGCTCTGATCCCCGTCATCCACGGCGGGGCGTGTCAGCTGAGCGAGGGCCCGGTGGTCATGGAGCTCGTCTTCTACATCCTGGAGATCATCTCCTAGGAGTCCTCGCGGCTTCACCTCCAAACACTTTTTGTTTTTTTAACCTTTCCAACGTCGTCTCAAACCCGGCCCTCCGTCATCTATCTCCCTTCAACCATTTGCACTTCAAAAAGAGCCCGAAAACTGTGGTGCGCCAGGCGGGGTAGCATTCCTCAAGTCAAACCTATGCATCCGACCGCCGTCCGCTCTGCTCCGGAGGCCGCCTGGGGCCCGAGGACGCTCCGAGCGTGTCCCGTCTGCCTGAACCTGGACAGGGACTCCTGATCTCTGGTGTCCATCGAGGTGCTCCGAACAGGAAATGAACACCAGAGATCATCATGTCTGACCCCAGTGTGGCGTTACCAACCTATAAACAGCGTTAACCCCCGAAAAAGTTTTGTTTTATTGTTTTCACGACATTTATGTGGCTTTTTATTGACAAGGAGTAGCAGAAAAAGGCTCTGATCTCTACTGTTAATTATAAAAAAATGTTAAATAAATATCTAAATCATAGAGAACAGCTTCAGCCTGAACTTAAACTGATATTGGACCTTTTTTTAGGTGTCTAAAACATGTTTCAACATCCCTTTAAAGGATCTTTGCTGTTGAAAAAGCCACTTTAAATCCACTTTGAATCAATGTTGTAAAACAGTCAAACTTCCAAAGGGGGTGAACACTTTTCATAGGTGTGTATGTAGCTCGCCCGTCTCTCCAGCGTCACTGTGGCAGCCGGCGGGTCCTGCAGCTCTGAACTCTGGGGCCTCTGTGTAGCACGGATGCTTTTGAACAAGGGAGACCCGAACCACGGCTGCAAAGTCCGGACTTTTTCCTCTGAAGTTAAAAAGGAAATCTACAAATTATCAAACGAGGAGTTGGAAAGGTGCGTCGTCTTTGTGTTGATTTTTTATTTTATTATCTTTTTTTTTTTTTGCACCGTGGTGCTCAGTGCCTGCAGCAGCGACTCATCAAGCAGAAAAAAAAGAAACATTTCGCTTCACCTCTCTAAGCTTTACTCATCAATCACCAGATGCTTTACTTCATGGATGAATCCATTAACCTGCTGTACATATTTTTTGTAGGCGTAATAACTTCTCCATTCTAACTCTGCATCTGTAGCCTCCAGAGATAAAGACAGTGTTACTGAAGTCACAGACTGCTCAGACTGTGAAGCCCTTTTTGTCCGACAGACGGCTGATTTAAAAAAGGTTCCAATGCTTTACTGATGAACTCGATGTGTACATAACGCTGAGAGAGGGAAATCAGTTTTTAAATCTCATCAATCATCAGCTTCGACATCATCGCCGCTTGTTGTTCGTCCTGCGGTGGCTTGGAAAAGCCACTCGAGTTATTTTAAAGAAGATGTAAAGATATATAAATGAATATATAAGAACTGTATTAAATTGCAGAAGCAGTGCACTGGATTCTAAGCCATTAACAGGAGAGTGGAAGCGAGCGTCGGGGCCGTGACCCGGAAGACGCGGCAGAAAAAAGTTCAGTGTTGGAACAGATCCGGGGGTTCCTGCGGAAACAAAGAGTTTGATCGACCTGAAGCTGAATGTATTTCATCTCACATTTTTCCCGCAACGTATATCACCCTGAAATCATGAACATCCCGCTCCAGACTTTTCAAAACTGTTTCAGACCTGCGCGGGAACCTCGACGGTTACTTATGAAACGGATCGCTGCAGCGCGTCTCTTTCTGCTCTGGACTGTGCTCTCCTACAGCAACACGGACCTGGGAAAAAAAAATATAAGAATGTATTCCTCCTGTTTCTGTTTAAAATCTGCAAAATGTGTGTTTTGTTTCTGGCTAGACTAATCACCAAAAACCACCTTCTGTCATGTCAAAATGCTCTGTACAGTAATCATTCTGCATTATGGCAGGTTCTCCATCTTTAATCATGCTAATATAAAAACCAGAAGGGGCTACACACACACACACACACACACACAAAAGAAAAACTACTGTTAACACAGTAAGAGAGGTTTCGTTGAAGCATTTTATCGGAGAGAAAAACAATCTCGTCATCACAAGTGAGAAGACAATCACAAGAAAATCTGCAGACGAGCCGACGCTTCTGAATTAGACCCGTAGCTGTTCTGTATTAGTTTATTACTCAATTTGAAGTATTTTAGGAGCTACTGTAGCAAAGTAACGTTAGCGAAGCTGATTTAAAATGTTCAGTAAAGACTGAATGAGAGGTCAAAAGGTCGCCGGCTCTGGGTTTATTACTGTGATCACACCAGAGGCGGCGAATCTCAATCACTGTGTCTTCACTGTGCGACGGTCATCAGTTCGGTTTTTCTACATTAGCATTAATGAAGAGGAGATGTGAGGAATTATTTTTCTGACTTCCTGTTTTCTGTTACTTTTTTTTTTGAATGATTTCTGGCGTTTTTTGACGTGTGCAATATGTCCTAAATCCAAAAAAGAAAAAAAAGGTGCAATTTGTTTGACTGAAAAAGTAGCATTTTCTTTTCTTTTTCTATTCCGTTGTGAGATGTTACTATCAAACGTATAACACTGCATGCAAACAAGCTCGAAACGGTGAAGACAGCAAATCAACTTTTGCATTTTAACAGTTTTATCTTCTAGTTTGTGGATGAAAGTTAAAAAAAAACAACACTCATTCAGTTCCGTCATTAACTGGGTTTTCTTAAAATAATTTTTTTTTTTAAAATAAACATCAGTCAAAAATGTTTGAAAAGCCAAAAACCCTGTACATCTTTTTTTTTCCTTTACACTACAAATGTCAAGAAAAGTGGTCTTTATCAAAAAACTGTAGTATATGTAA
>CAFUXE010000486.1:269704-281306 GCA_903364295.1 Serranus cabrilla
ATACTTGACAATGACGAATTAAAACAGGATACTTTTTAATTGGTATATTTTTAAGCAGGATAGGCAAATTCAACCCACAATTTTAAAACAAAATATAGCCTTAATTCTGTTTTTAGAGGTTATTTTGTAACTAGAAACAACGTGACATCATCGATCTTTGTAAACAAGTATGTTCAACAGAAAATGAACTGATGGGTAACAGACTGTTTGAATATTTAGGCCGATTATTGGATACTTTGACTGATGTTTTCCTACAAAAGAGAAATGTTGTGACCACAGTAACGTTTGGTGGCAACTGAATAATGTTGCAGACAGTTTTGAGGTAAACCTGTTGGAAATGATATTCATGTAATTGGCTCAGTGTGTTTGTTATGGCTTCTTTTTTTTTAGTATTTATTACAGTGCTGCAGTTTAAAGTAGTGGTACAGGTTTGTTGAAGGGTTGTACTTCCATAGTCAGTGTATTACCTCTAATAGATGGATTAGTTTAAGTGCACGCTATATTTAACATATTTTCACTGTTTATCTTGACCTTTCCAGTGGAGAACTGAAGCAGGTATTTCTGCTCTCTTCACAGCCACCAGACTCCATTAATAAAAGCTGTAATTTTACCTCGCAGAGTGCAGGAGTTGCTGCTCTACTGCTGCCTCAATTGGTTAGTTAGTTTGTGTTATTGTGAGACTTTGGTGTTTTAAATTGTTCGTTTGAATTCACCAAAGTCACATAATAACAAGCAGAATAACTGATAACAGAGGCAGCAGTAAAGCAGCAACTCCAGTGCTCTGAGAGGTAAAATGACAGTTTTTATCAATGGAGTCTGGTGGTTTTAAAGAAGGCATTATAACTACTTTAGTTCCCTGCTGTCTGATGGCGAGAAACTGAAAATATGCTAAATATAGTGTAAACTTTTTGGGTGGCAGTACGTTACTTAGCGTCTGTGTTGGTATTCCTGCTTCTCCAAACCGCCAATAACACACTGACTATGGATAAAAACCTCATTCAACTATCCTATTAAAGGGTCAGTTCACTCAAGTTACTACCAAGAAACAATATTCTCTTTATAACTTAGTGTTAATTTGGGGTTAAATCTTCAGTAGAATAAAACTAACTACATGGACACGTTGGCTGACGAAACAATCTCTTCATTAAAGTCCATTCAGCAGCTGTTCTGGAGCTTCTCGTTGTTGAAATCTGCATTTCATTCAGACACGTTTAAAGACTTCCATGTTGGCTTAAAGTGGAGATTAAGAGTTGCAGCTTCCGTGGTCAGAAATCAACTTTAAATCTAAAATTTTTAAAGCTTTGAGCAGCACGAAACTCAATCTGCGATCAATGAGTTGACATTTACAAACCCTCCTTCTATTTTGGGTGAACTGGCCCTTTCAAAACAAAGAAATGTTCATTTTAGATTCAGGGTCTGATGCATAGTCGTAATAAGTCGCTCCACACCTTTAAATGAAAAGTTTCGCTGTCTTGTCAAAAGTTCAATGAGAAGAGTCAAAATAACTAAAATATGATCAAAGATTAGTCATCCAATGTGTTTACCTAAAAATTACCTTTTTACCATTCGTGTTATAATGAACATGTGCCCGAAGTTAGAATTAATATTTAGCTTTTTAGACATTAAAGTTGTGTTTTTTTGCACGGCTTCGTGCTGTTAAGTGTAAACGAGAACAAATCTAACGCACCTAAAGCCACATTTCAGTGAGAGTGCAGTTAAACTACAGTTAAATGACTTTCTAATTAAAGTGAAAAGGTGCCCAAAAAGGGAGTGTGGTCTTCAAAATAATATATATATATTTATCTATATCGTACCTACAGTGTCATAAATTCTTGGCTTACTCCTTTAAAACACGTATGAGAAGTGCTGCGTCTGCCTCGCACTGAAAACCAGATGGATTGTTTGGGATAAATAATAAAAACAGTCCCGTCATGCATTAAAGGGATATTCTGCATTTATTACGTGGGGATGTATAAGGTACTTATTACCTGCAGGAGACGGCGGTTAGTTTCATGCTGTCAGGCGGTGAATTAAAGCCGTTATCTGTACTGTCTCTGCGGACGCCACTGTGAGAAAACGTTTCCCACTTGTGATAACACAAATGTTGCCAATTAGACCGGACTAAATAAAAAATATTCTCAAATAGGCGCTCCAAGCTCTCTCTCTCTATATATCTTTAAAGCCACCAGACTCCTTTAACAAAAACAGTCATTTTACCTCACGGGGCACCAGAGTTGCTGCTCGACCCCTGCCCTCAATTATTAAGTTTGTTTGTGTTACTGTGTGACTTTCTGTGCTTTAAATTGTTAAATTGGAATCACCAAAGTCACACAATAACACAAACGAACTAGCAGATCGAGACAGCGGCAGAGCAGCAACTCTCGTGCTCTGTGTGGTAAAATTAGTGTTTTTGTCAAAGGAGTCTGGTGGCTTTTAAAGAGAGCGTGGATAACAGCTTCAGTTCCCCATGTGTGAACTTAAAAGGGCCTCCTCAAGGAAAGGTAACGCACTGAAAATATTCTAGATATAGTGAACAACTAGCAGGACCGCGCCGACCGCCATCTACTGCAGCTAATACACTGACTACAGTTAAAGAAACCCCACTTCAATAAATCCAAACTGTCCCTTTAAGCTCTCATGTCATCGTAACAGGTTTGGCAGCTAAGAGGCGATTTCAAATATGCAGGATTTTACAGCAACAGTGATTACTTTGGTATTAGTGCATAGGTGCAGTTCTAGATACCAGAGCTGTAATAATATGAGGAATATGTACACATTCTTTGATATATTATATTAACTAAAGTCACGTCGGGCAGCAGGATCAGGTTAGCGCGACACGGAGCCCCTCAGCAGAGGACACGCCGCGCCGTCCTCCAGGAGGTCGAGTGAAGCGCTGGATTTAAGGAGGTTTCACCTCGTTGGCCGCAGGTTTGATCTCCTGCATCACGAGTTCAATCTGCACTCAGTCTGTGTGAATCACCAGCGATGACACAGACAAGAGAGCAACCCAACAACAAGTCTGTGTCCATCAGCTGGTGTGAGACTGAGGACAGACGGAGACCAGCTGACCTACCATGAAGTGGCTCCGTGTCTCCTCCTGGTGGACCGCACTGTGAAAGGAGCTCTCGTGTCTCGCAAATGTGCAAAAGTTTTTATCAAGTTGAAGACCCGTGTAGCTCCGAGTGGACTCCGAACAACAGACCGTCCTCGTCACATCCTAAACTCCGACGTCCTCTGAGTGTTTTTGATTGAGTGCCTTTAATCTGCAAGACAGAGAAGTTGTTTTCAGGCTCTGAAAAGGTGTCCGATTTTTCATGATTTTTATTAAATACGGACAAAAATATTGGAAGAAAATTATCAATCATCTTGCATCTTGCAGCAGCATCTAAACAAGAATCATGGAGATAAAAACAGAAGTTTCTACACAGTCTTTGCTGCAACAATCACCTGTATGTGTGTATTTAATGTCACCTGCGACTAGTCGATCACCAGCCAGCGCTCGGTGCTCGTCTGCATGTCCTGCCCGCTCAGAGGCTCCCGCAGCCGGATCTTCACCTCCACACGACCTCCTGTGGGCTTCCGGCCGTCCATCACCTGACGACAGACACACACAGGTTTAACGCACTGATGGTTATTAATCAGCCTTCGTCTCTGTACATCATCTCCGCTCTCTCACCTCCACGATCTCCCTGATTTCACTCTGTGACTCCAGTTTTTCCAGCTTCACGTGCGCCGTCCCGATCGGCTTGTCGCTCCGCAGGAAACCGCTGTGAAACACACGGAAACATCGTCACTGCCAGTTTCAACACGGAGCCAATCACAGGCTTTCATTCAGCTGCCAAACTCTGGCTTTGAACTGCACAATATGAGAAAATGTGCAACAATGATGCTGGAAATTGTGAAAATGTTCAAAAAGGCAAAATGTCTTGAATCAAACACGATGTTGCTTTACATCCGTTTAGCAACTGGTTTAATCTGCTGGGACGTTTCCTAGAAAACAGACTTGGATTTCTGCGTTTCGAGCAGATTTCCTTCAGAATGGCTCCTATTAAAAACAGATAAATGCTTCTTATTGTGTGCTGATGTGCTTGTCTCTGTCCTGCGGCTCACCCTTTGTGCAGCAGCTCCAGTTTGAGGCCTTTGGACGTCACCACCCTCCTGAAGCCGCGGTGGTTCCTGTTGATTGACAGCGTGAAGCTCTGGTTGTATTCTGGTTTAAAAGAGGAAACAGAGGAAAGAGATTTGAACCATTACAAACACAGAAATACTGGATATTTTAACATTTATCATAATTGCTTTATCAAGTTTTATATCCTATAATACTGATTGTATAACACATATCTACAGTGTTTGACCTGGGCAGTTAGTGTTCTTGATGACAGCTGTTTTGTGTTTCTGCGGCTGCTCCTGGTGGCAACAAAAAACACAAAACCAAACACGTTAAAAGGAGCGTTTGGTCTCAGCAGCCTGCGGCGGGGCTCTGTAGTTTGAGTCTCTTACCGTGCTCGGGTACGGGAAGTCGAACTTCACGTACGCGTCCAGATCGTTTGTTTGGATTCCTGAAGGAAGAAAAGTTTCTCATAAAGTATCAGCCAGGAAGTGCTTTACCGCAAAGGTTTTTCTTTTTTGTAATAATGTTTTTTCACTGCAAAGACATAATGACATAAAGCCAAAGGTTGCAGCAACTTAAATGTAAGACTTTTAAACACATTTTTAGTAACTTAAACTGAGAACAGGACTGAATTAAAACAACCTGTAAGCTTCAGATTCAAACACAGCAAGAAACATGATTTCAAGGCTTCATTAACTGAGCTGAAGCACTTTTTCCACTAGTTGCAGGATCCATGTGGACTTACTGAACTGTATATAAACGATGTTTGTTTTTACCACTAGGAGCAGGAAGATTCATCCCTTTGACGATGATAACAACCATGTCAGTGCTGCTCAGGTCTGGAAATATCCTGAAATGGACGAAACAAGAGACAGAAGGTATTCATTCAACTATTCAGGTTGTAGTTTGAGTCGTGTTGAACTGAACTGCATCATACTGAGGGCGGAGGAATGTAATAACAAACATACAGCTGAATTAATAATTCTCCGACAGTACCGTCTTCCTAAATGTTGAACTTGTGGCAGATCTGTTTGATAGGATTGGATTAAACTGTGTAGGTGTGTTTAATAAAGTGGCCGGGGAGTGTGTATCATTAAACATGTTAAATATTTAAAGCAGATTTTACTTTACCCCAGGCACCGCAAGCTTTCTACAGTTTTATAATGAATGAATCAGAGCTTGTTGGGATGAAACGGTGAGTTTCTGTTTAACACCCACCTGACCGTGTGAAACGATCTCTCCTCAAAGTGATGTTTGGGTGGAGGCAGACCTCTGGACTGAGCCAGCTTCAGGACCTCCAGACTCTTCTTACAGCTCTCAGCCATCTTCTCGAACCTGCAGCACAAACATGTCAGCTTGTTGTCTTTCCAGTTTTCTATCTAGAGATTATTTGGCTGTTTTAGTGTAACATCAAAATCAGTCAATCCTTTAATCATAAGTTGGGTTCATTTTTTATTTTTTCTCTCTTACTTTGTTGTTTCGCTGACGTTCCCCAGGTGTGTGAACTGCTTGGAGTGAGTCATACATTTCTAAAAGAGTAAAAGAAGAAGAAGAAATCTCAGACATCTCAAGGTAAACGTTTGTTTCACAGCAAGAACAAGAACAAGAACGAGGTGGAGTCACCAGACTGGGAAGTTAATTCGCAAAAAGAGCTGAAATGTTGGATTCTGGAGATATTTAGGTTTTTTCCGGGTTTTTTTGTTACTAAATTAAAAAGGAATATATAATCTATTTATTTTTATAATTTTTTTAAATTATGTCCTACGTCAAGAATGTTCTATGCGAAATTTAAGTTAAAAATACAAATTATATAAGGGGAAAAATACAGTAAGTAAATGTATTTAATTCATTTTAATATTTATTATTTTTAAACCCCAATATAACCCATGACCATATATTATTGCTCTGTAGAAATGGTAAGTTTTTTTTATATTTCCAAGTGTTATCCAACTCCAAACATGAGCTGTGGTTAGAAACAGTTTCCTGTATTTTACTGATTATTAAGTGTTTACCTCGTGCTGCTCTTTGAGGATCTTGGCCAGCTGTGTGTAAAGCTGCTCTGCTTTCTCTGAGATCTGCACGTCGCTGTGATGAACCAGGATGAAGTCCTCGTCTTCGTCACCAGGGGGCGACGGCACCTACAGGTAAAGTGGATTCATGTCCTCAGTACACTGACACATATAATGAAGCTATAACTCGTTCTAGGGCTGGAACAGTAACTGAAATAAAAAATCTCATAAGTTTAATAAGTTTTCTCTCCTCTTCCCGTCGTGCTCACCGTGCTGATGTCCACCGTCCTGCCGCTGCGTGCCGCCTCGATCATGGGCTCGAGGCCCTTGGCGGTGCGCAGGAAGCTCTTGGCCTGCTCCATGTCGTTCTTCTGCTTGGCCTGCAGCGCCGCCTTCAGGTACTGCTTCTTCCTGCCCTCCAGGAAGTCCAGGTGCTGCACAGCTGGAGGGCGAGAGAGACAGGAAGTCAAACAACAGCAGAACTACTGGATGGAGTTTTTAGTGGATCAGCTCATGAAGTCATTTACAGCGCGGCTCAACTCGGATATAACACGGGTAAAAACACAGAAAAAAAACAACTCTTTCAACACCAAGGCAAAAAGGGAAAAAATAACACATAATAGAATAATTTTTAATAGTCTTCTGTTTATTTAGTCTGTCTCTGTTGTTGTTGACTAGTCTGATAACTGTTGAGTTGCTTTAAAATTAAAACTAACACATTCTAAAAAGTGTAAAGATTTCCTGATTTTTGTGCTTTTATTGTCTGTTTTAAATCCCAGAACTCTCTCTTGAATATCTCGTGCTGTTTTTAATGGTGACAGATATGAAACGGACCTCTGTGTCCTTTGGGGACTGACCTGTGGGTGAGAGTCCCTCCCTGGCGGCCGTCCTGTCCGGTGAAGCTGACGGAGTCCTTTTCCGTCCTTGTCCTGCTGTGGGGACGTCTAACGCCGGCTTCTTTCGCTCTTCTTGAACAGCAGCTTTAGACTGCAGCAAACACAAAACACTGTCAAACATTTACCCCAAAGAAACTGAATTTAAATTATTCTGACCTGGTGCTGACGGCCCACCTCCTCTCCCTTCTCCTCTTCTTCTTCTTCATCTGCTATTTCCACAACTTCAGTGGCGGAGAGCTTATCGGCAGCCTGCAGAGCAGCGATGAAGCCCTGCTCCGCTCCGGTCGCCTTCTGGCCCGGGATCGGAGGAAAACCTTCAAGGTAAAAGATCGTTTAGTACAGCTCGTAAAACCTAGATTTACTATTTTGGTTAAGTAGAAAAACATTTATTTTCAAAAGCTTTTCCAGCTCCTACAGTACACAGTGACATAATTCACATGGATGACAAAAGGAACTGACCCGGGGGAACCGGCAGCTCCTCAAAGTCCACCGCTTTCCCGGCTTTGTGAGCTCGGATGGCGCTCTGGTATTGCTGCAGGAGGAGAGAAGTTTTTACACAGCTGAGCTAATGCTACGCTAACGGGACAAAAGGAGGAAATAACCAAGAGTTCAGAGTTTAATTAACGTTTGTCCATTCCTGGTATTTAATGTCTGTACTGGTTTTCTTTTTTATACCAACATATACTTTCATAAAAAATGTTTTATATCATCCTGGAAACCAGACAAATCTGACCAGCTTGTGTTTTATTTGCTCTCACAGATGGAAATGATCCGTTCTCCCGTTTCACCTGACAGGGTAAGTACCATCCATGTAACTAAGTACATTTACTCAAGTGCTGTACTTAAGTATAATTTTAACATATGTGAACTTCAGTATAATTCTATACTTCAAATATTGTCTGACAGCTTTAGTTACTTTCAGGTTGAGATTTAACATAAAAAACATGATAAATTTAAAATTATTACGCATTTTTATACATAAAACCACAAGTATATTAAGTGCTTAAACATTAAATTAAGCAAAAATAATGCTGCTAACATAAATGCATCAAAAAATAATAATACAGAATATATTTAGAATATATTCACGTAGAAATCTCCTGACAAACGCAGTTCTAGCAGCAGGTTCCTGTATCGGCGGCTGCAGACAGTTTCTCCTCGTACCTTGGCGATGCGGTCGTGCATTCGAGCCTTGCGCTCGTCTCCAGCAGCTTTGGCCTGATTGGACGCCTCCACATACTTGGCCCGTCTCTGTTCGAGAGCCTCCAGCACGTCTTTGGGAGCTGCAGGGGCTGATGGGGGGGCAGCGGCTGAGAGCAACAGTGTTCACACAGCATGAACTTCAACTAAAATAGCAACAGGACTGGATTACTGGGAAACTTGTTCCACTGCAACAATATATGCAAATGCACATAAATACCACAAGTTTTTCCTACCGGGAGCTGCTGTAACTGGTTGGGTGACTTCTATGTTTTGCCTGGAGGAAGGTTCCTTCACTGGAGCAGAGCTCGCTGCTGCAGCTGAAGCTGAAGCACAATAACACGATATAAATGTCAACACACAAGCAGATACGACACGTTTCTGTCCAGTTAAACTAGCTGCATGTTTTTAAAACTTCTTGCTGAAGCTACATTTGCTCTTTTAGAGCCTCTTCCTGGAGGAAACTTGTGACTCCTGTCGCTTTCCAGACTAATCCTTTTTACTCAATCCCCTGAGCAGCAAAACAACTAAAAGCGATCAAAGCTGGGAGATGTTACAAGAAAAATATCACTAAAAAAGGTATTCAGATCATTTACTGACGTAAAAGTACTAAAACCACATTGTGAAATTACTCCACTACAAGTAAAAGTCCTGCATTCAAAACTTACTGAAGTAAAAGTACAAAAATATCAGCATCAAAATGTACTTAAAGTATCAAAAGTAAAAGTACCTGATTGTTATTTATACATTTCAAATATATTATTAGATTATTATTATTGATGCATTTGTGTAAGCAGCTTTTTACTTTTGTCCATGTAGGGCTAACTAATTTAATACTGAATATACTTTTATTGGGTTTTATTTCTAAACATGTGTAATCTTTTAAAAATGATTGTATTGTATAGATAAAAACGTGCTTGTTGTACAGCAGAGCTCCTCTGCTCACCCGGCACTGGAGAGGGAGGAAGGCCACTCAGGTCGACAGCTTGTCCTTTCTCCAACGCTTCGATCACAGCATCAAACGTCTGCGCCAAAAACAAAACACAACAACCCAAACACTGTGAAACAGAAAGAACGGCTTTGTAAGCTTCCAAATTGTTGGCATGTCTCACATACTTGAGAGGGAAATCCTGCAGACTGAATACACAGCAGCAAGTTCAGACAACTCACTGCTCAGATAATGATGTGTGACTGGAAGTTTGCAATTTAACTATAGATGTTAAAAGATTTCTGAGACATAAAAACACCAAATTTATTTAATTTCATGACGATGTTTGGTACATGAACTTAGACCAGATATTGATTGAAGTACAAGACCATATTTTCTTTTAGCAATAACAATGCAAAGCAGCAATTTAAAAAAAATGCAGTGTGATTATTATTATTATTTAATTTATGAATGCATTGTTATACTTTTTTTTTTACTAGTTTTTTTATTTCATTTGAATTTATATATTTTTTTTGTATTTTTTAAATGTATTTTTAAAATATATTTGACTATTTACTACTATTTTTCTATTTCCACGCCTTCTACAAAAAATAACTGCAGCTGCTGCTACATTCCTGCAGCAGAAACGTGTTTTCCTGAGAAGAATTGTTTGAATGTTTTCCTCCAGTTGCAGCAGAAACAAAGCTTTATTATGTGCATTCAGCTTTTTGTGATAGAAAGGTTCCTAAAAGTCAGAATGGAGGAAATTGTTTTACTTTATAAATCGTCATAGATTAGCAACTGTACTGTTTAATTTAATAAGTCATTTATTATTTTCACTTGGCTCAAAATAAATAGATTCCTTATTTATATCTTGAAATGAAAAGGACAAGGAAGTTGTCAGGTTACACATTAATATGCTGGTTATTTATTAAACACATTTCCTTCTTAAAACGTGAAAATAAAACAGCACAGAAAACCTTCAACACAACCCTGCAGATCCAGCTTCCTGCACAGGAGACTCTGTCCTGGTTAAATCACTCAGGTCGTCGTGTCTTCACTCACCTTGCTGGTCCTGAAGTACAGCCGAGCTTGGTCCAAGTCTCCCTGCTTCTTGGCTCTCAGAGCTGCCATCTTGTATTCTCGCTGCCTCTCCAAAAGCAGCGTCTTGGTTGCTTCGTTGTCTGTGGATTCACGAGGACAGAAATGCAGTTACCACAATGAAAGGGACACATTCATGCAAAGTGTGCTCCATTCAAAGTGTGCTGGGGCACAGAATGGGAAATCAAATTAACGATCAGAGAATTAAATTAAAGTTTACTTGTGGATAATCTAACCTAATGCACTGATCATAATTAGAAAATAAATACATCTATAATCCCACAAATTTAGCTATTAAATCATCTCAAGCATGAGCCGCCTTAGTTACTGTTTCTACTGTTTCTCCACCTTTTACACTCCTTTAGTTTTGCTCTTTGGAAATAGAAATTAACACAATCTAGGATATTAAATGCAACAGTTACAAATCCTCCAGGCTCATTTTTCAACCATCTTTAAAGGTGAAATATGATGATATTTTATGTGTTACAACTGAACAACGTTGTTTCACTTAATGCGCCTTATGGTCCAAAAAATACTGTATTATGATAATTAGTTTATAGTGGCATTACTGTTATGAGTTGAGGCATGATGCATATGGAAGTTATTGTGATATTGTCCCTGATGTGACTTTGTATAATCCATCTCACACGTACCAGCTGTAGGACTGCTGTGCAGCTGGACGGCAGGTTTCTCTGCCGGCTCCTCTGGGGATGAGGCGGTGCTCGGAGCAGGTGCGGTGGTGATGATCTCCGGTACGGTGGTGGCCTCCTCCTGCTGATCTGAAGCAGTGGGTTCGGGAGGCGCGGGGACAGGAGGCGCGGGTCGATGTGGAACAGCGGGATGAGAGGCGGCGCCAGTGGCGACAGGAGGAGGGATCTCTGCCTCGCTCACGGGGCGCCCTTTGATAACGGCGGCCAACATCGTCTGCAGAGTCTGGAGAGAGAGACATCAACCATCAACCATCAACCATCAGAGCCCAGCAGGTAAATCAGTATGTCTGATATATATATTTTGCACATATAATGCTGAAAATGTTCCTTGTTGTTAGATATTAATTATTTTATTCTTTTTTAAAAATAGTCAGCAATTGACTGAAAGTGAACAGTAATGATGTTTATTTAGCTGTTTATTTTATTCCGATTTATTCTTATTTCACTGTTTGTGTAATGTTTAATAATGTTAGATATTATTTCAGAAAGTTTTATGTTTGAGAGAGAATCTCTCTGGGTATTAAAAAAACATTTAAAAAAGTTATATTTTCATTCAGTTCAAAAAATTACTATATCGCCCTCCGTAGTTAGTTAGCGACTAATTATCTGCCGTAAAATCAGTATCATGTCTCAATTAAATATAATTA
>CAFUXE010000486.1:299569-315982 GCA_903364295.1 Serranus cabrilla
CTGATTGAACTTCTCCTTCAGCTGTAGGAAGTTTCTGTTGTACCGACATGGCTGCAGACTGGATTGGGTACAGCTATGCTGCTCTGGTGTCAGTAGGAGGGATCATAGGATACCTCAAAGCAGGTAAGAAACACACGACATATTTATTAACGTTATATTTAACGCTAAATAATTAGACTACACAGGTAACGTTAAGTTAGCTGGATCAGGACAGAGTGTGTTAGTTTTTGGGTTAAAGGTCCTGTGTTTTTCTTTGATATTTGCTGGTAAAATGTCATACAAGCAACAGTGTTGTATAATTCTTAATTAATTAATCTATTGCTTTTATTATTGTGGTTTTCCTCAAATGTATTTTTATTTATTTTCATCAAATTTAACTGAAGATTAGATTCCAAAATAAAAGGCCCTCTGTGTTTCCTCCACAGGCAGCGTCACCTCTCAGGCAGCGTCACCTCTCTGGCTGCAGGGCTCCTGTTCGGCCTGCTGGCTGCACTCGGTGCTTATCTGGCATCTCAAAATCCCAGGAATGTCTGGCTGTCACTAGGTGAGCAAGTTTAGTTTGTTAAACTGTGACCGTCTGAATGCAGCTTCCACAAATAAACAGCAACAACTGTTTCCCCTCAGGCACCTCGGGGACTCTGACTCTGGTGATGGGACTGAGATTTCTCAACTCCTGGAAGTTCATGCCAGCTGGTTTAATGACCTTAGCAAGGTAACACACAACTCCTCCTGTTCACATTTCCATCTCACTATTTATAGCACAATAATTTACAATATTCTACATGTAGACTTTAGACATTTACTTTCAAACACAGGAGACAAACAGAAACACATCTACTTTTCAGTCCTTTTTCCACATATCCTGATACAAATGTTTCTTTTCAGCGGACTGATGCTGGTGAAGATCATCAGTGGAATGCAAAAGAGACCACATAAACTGTGAAAAAATGTGTAAATATACCCTTTCTGTGTCTACATATTTTTTACTTTAAAAATATATGTAATTTGTGCTCCCACATACCGTGCATTCACAAACATTCCCCTTTAAAGCAGTTTTCTATTACAGTCTGGCTCTGTGTAAAAAATAATATAAAATAAGAGATTTTACAAGAAAAAAAACTATCTTTATTAATACAAAGTATTTCTTTTTTACAGTTAGGTGATCTTTTAGCTTGTAAATATATCTGTAAAATAAATTCACCCACTTTAATAAAAAAATAACTACTTAATTTAGTTTTCTAGTCTATTATTTAAAAAAAAATACTGACACTGCAGTTATAGGACACTTGTACAACATTGAACTATATTTAATAGCGTGGCAATTGTAACAACAGACTAGCAGGAAACACCTCTCCACTGAAGTTTGTGTTTCCTGGCTAAAGTGCAGTGGGAACTCTTCCCATGAGTCTCTGGTGGAGCACATTGGACTGCTGTGCTACTGGTGACCTCCGTACTTGGCGGTCCAGTCCACTCGTCCGTGCACCGGCTTGTTTGTGCTCCTTGGAAAGGTGTTCTTCCCTGTAGCGCCGCATCCAGGGATCTGAGGATTCAGGGATCTGCTCCTCCGCCCTTCGTATTCTGGGAAATCACAGTGTGAGAGATGGGAAAGGGTCTTTTGAGGTGAAACTTGCATGCACTTCTTGTGCTCATAGTGCTGGTTTTGTTTTGTTTTTACCTTCGTTTGAGAGTTTGTTGGAGGAGGTTTTGCTCTTGGATGATTTGATTTTGGAGTCAACTCTTAGATCCACTGCAAGAGTAAGAAAGTGTGTAAAAGTTCAAGTTAGAAAACAAGACACTAAACGAGTAATTAAGTCCTCTCTGACTCCTTTCTAACTCCAGGGGGCGCTTTTGTTTAAGTGTGATGAAAGAGAAAGTAAAAGAAGTGAACTCATGAAGAAACTACTCCACTAACACACAGGATGAGCTCGCTGTGCCGTCTGACTCGGGCCTCATATGTACCAAGCAACACACTGAAGCAGAAAACAGAAAAAGTCTGACTCAACCGTCTTTCTGTCTGACAAAATAAAAAGTTCTCCTGCTGTGACTCACTGGCAGAGCTGCCTCCTATGGGTGCCAGTGTAATCCTGTGTCTCGCTGCTCCTGTTTCAGTCCTCTGGAAAGGTGACATGTGTGTCTTGTTCATGAAGGAGTCTGGAAAGGAAAATGAAATCGATCACCGGTTAAGTTTAAGGCAGCTTTAGTTTCCTAAACCAGAGACTACATCCACCACTTTAATACAGTTTAATACATCCTCATAAGTCACAACTGCCACCTTTAATTCTATGAGCTGCTCCTAAATTTGATCGATACCTTTAGAAGGATCAAGATCCTCCAGAGACTTGTCTTTAAGAGGCTGCTTATCTGTGAGTTTAGGAAGACTAATGTCTAAAACCAAAACACAACAGAAAGAAAAGAGGACGAGTGAGTGGAAACCAGAACACAATGACAAAAAGAACTTTTATTTTTGCAGTTAAGTGTCTTGAATGGACTTTAGGTATAATTTTAATGCTCTGGCTTCTTCAGTATCATAAAAAACAAACAATGCATTCTTTTTGTGCAACAGTTTGACCCCATAAAGTAAAGTCCCTCACTGGGATTGTATCAAGGATAGTATTTATTATTTCAGTGTTTTATTTTGACACTGTGAACTCTTCGTGAGTTCTTTCTTACCTTTATTTAGAGGAAACTCCATCATCTGCCCTCTTGTTAAACATGCGCTTCCCAACAACTTCCTGCCGACAACCTGGCCTCCCGCTGAGGAGCTGTTTTTGGGATTTATGCCTGGAAAAAAACACAAATCACGAATGAACTCGCTGTACCTGAAGCCCACACAATAGACTTGATAATGATTTAATGATTTCTTTAAGCTGGTTTTAGGCAGAAATCTCACTTTGTAATCTCACCAAAGTTTTGTTTTTTAATTTGAAAGTTCAGCGTATAGTGTTTGGCTTGTAAATAAAAAGGTATATTTATTATCAGGAATTAATGCATGCAGCAACATGGATTAATGAATGTAGTACTTCATGAAAGCATAAGAATTAATATTATCTCATGCATGAGTTAATGCAAGAACAACAAACTGACCAACTTTGAATGATTTCTACATAATACACCTTTAAAACATACATTAAACAGATGAATCAGTTATTTTTTAAACCCCATAACCTGATTACAACACTTGGAAATCAACAGACTTCCCTATAAAGACATGAACATCATTAATTACTTAAATCATGATCAGTAAGAGACCTCAGTTGTTGCATTATTTGTTTTGCATTGACTCAAGCAGGAGGTATTAATTCTTGTATATTCTTTATAGTTCTACGTGAATTAAGTAGCATTTTTTTGTGCATTAATTCATGATCATTTATCAGTAATATATAGAAATCAAAGAGGAAATCAAAGGTTTTGCAGAGGCTAAAGAAGCTGTTGATACAGGCGCTAACTGTTTCTCACCAGGCATGTATCTGGACTGGCGGAGGTAGTGCTGCTTGGCGGACAGGGCGGTGGAGTCGGCTCTGCTCAGCCCGCTGCTGCTCTGCAGCTTCGCTCCTGTGTTGCTCTTTGACTCCGGAAACCTAGACAAAAACTTGTCAGTGCATATTTTTCACATCAGACGTCTTTTTCATGAAAATCAGGAGGTCTTACCGACAGTCGAGTGCCCTGTCCCTCAGAGAGCTGATGGTGGGCTTTTTGGAGATGGAGACTCCAGCGTCTGCGTCCTCACCGTCGTCCCAGCTGTCCACCGACTTGAAAGACGTCTGTCCCCATCGCCGCCGTCCTGTCCTCACTCCACTCATGCTGTTTTCGGCTCCTGCTCTTGCCTGCTTTAAAATCAACATACAAAGAAGGAAAAAAAAGGTTCTGTGAGACCCAAGAAGATCCCATTCTGATATTTAGAAGCTGAGTGATACCTACAGCCTGCCAGCTCGTCGGCTGCCTGTTTTTCACCAGGCTGAGAGGTTCCTGCTGCCCCTCTGTCGGCGTGCTGGAGCACATCGCTTGTTTTGTGCTTTGCTCCGTGTTGTCCTGAGGCAGGAGTATCTGCTGGAGGGGCTGGTACAGAGACTGGCTGCAGGTTTGTGTCCTGCTTGGCTCGCCGGAGCCTATCTCCGTCTTGCAGAGAGACAGGGGCTTCGTTTCTGCAGCCGGCTCGGACATCTTTGCCTGAGCCTTGTGCTGCTCCGAATACTTCAGAGGAGCGCCGAGAGCCTGGCCCACATGGAAGTATGGATACCGTAGAGCCTGGAACACAAACAGGGCAAACCAAACCTTTTCAGTTCATTACTTACTTTGACGGGAAAATACACTGAAATGATACAATATGTGGAATATAGCTGTATCAGCTACAGTGGCAGGAAAGGCCAAAGTAAAGGGTTCACTTCCTTTTTTCCAGATCACATTATATGACACATTAATGCAGAAATCAAGATCATTTCAACAGGTTCACATACTTTTTCTGACCGCTGTATAAAACCACTAATGCACATTTCTCACAGTGCAGAAGGCTGAAAAAATATTCATAAATATGTGCAGTGCCTGAAACTTTTTTAAAATGTGAATTTCAGATTTAGCAGTTTCCATAGAGTTTCCATAATGTAAGTGTGTATCTGTGTCACACTTTGAATGAAGTCAGGGGACGAGCGCGGCCTCAGAAGTTTGGTGTTACAGTAACTGCTAAGGTAACCAGATTGATTACCACCTGGGATTCTAAAAATACACACATTCAGAGGAGCTCAGGGAGAAATCCAAAGGGCTTGTGCTCTTCAGCCACACTGTCACTTCAACATTACTGTTGTTTATTCCAAACAATCAAACTCAACAGTGGTGAAGTAAAAGTATCAGCATCAAAATTGACTCAAAGTATCAAAAGTAAAAGTGCTTGTTTTGCAGAATGAAACCACTCAGACTTTTATTTATATTCAAAAAAATAATACTAGATTATTTGTATTGATGTATTGTGCAAGCAGTGTTTTCATTTTGTCAAGGTAGGGCTCTTTAATATATTTTACTTAATATATTGTGTGAGGTTTAGTTAAAAAAATGTCTAATCGCTTTAAATTTATCATTTGTTTTTCCATAAATCTCGACCTGAAAAGTAACTAAAGCTGTCAGCTAAATGTAGTGGAGTAAAAAGTACAATATTTAACTCAAAATGTAGTGGAGTAGAAGTTTTAAGTTGCATAAAATGGAAATACTCAAGTAAAATACAAGTACCTGTAAATTTTACTAAAATACAGTACTTGTACTTAGTTACATTTCACCACTGTAGCTGGTTTACCTGAGCAGCACTTGGTCTTTTCTCGGGGTCCCACTGCAGCATGTCCTTCATCAGCGTGATGGCCTCGTTGCTGGCGTTGGGGATCAGCGATCGGAGGCTGGTGGGGACGCACTTTGGGAAGCGGAAGTTCATCGAGGTGGCCAGGTTGTAGCCCTCAGGCCAGTCTGACTGATGAGGTGGAACAACAACAAAAGAAATTAGTTTAAATAGTTTGATTCTAGTGTCACAGAATGGTTGAAGTGATACTGGCTGGTTTCACCCGAACCACAGCATCTGACACTGTGGTGGTTCACCTTCTTCAGCGTTCCCAGGACCTGACAGATCTTGAAGATCTCGTCCACCTCGCTGTTCCCAGGGAACAGAGGCCGGAGTGTGTACAGCTCGGCCATGATGCACCCCACGGCCCAGATGTCGATGGGTGAGCTGTAGGAGTTAGACTTGAGCAGAACCTCCGGAGCCCGGTACCTGTACGAACAGCACGGGACGATATCGATTCAGGGATTTAACTCTAAACTTAAATTCCTCTTTTTGTCCCCAGTGAGGCATTATGTTTTAGGGTTTTTCGGACAGATATTCACCTCTAAATCTGGATCTCTGCATGGCTAATTTATGTTTTATGGATAAATTGCATGCACACATTTTAAATTTCTGTCATGCCAAAAGTGGTGAATCCTAAATCGGAGAACAGGGATCGTGTCCCGTGTGAAAACAAAAGTAAAATATGTCATTTAAACATCACTGAACTTCCGTGCCTCATGTTTTGTGCGTCACGTTTTTACCTAACTATGTCACGTCCAGTAGCCTCGTAATGACTTCACATCCGGCATTTACGTGCATTTATTTCCTGTTTAAACTGTCTCTAATAACCCCTCACTGGGACGTTTTTTGCCCTAAACCTGGAGCTAGAGCTAGTGGTTTAGTAGCCTAAATTAAATGAAAATTCTATTTTATGTTTCTGGGTTTTCAGACAAATATTCACCTCTAAATTAGGATAGCAACAACCAAAACTGTCTGTGTGGCTAATTTATGTTTTTATGGATGAATTGCATGCAGACATTTCACATTTTGTCATGCCAAAAGTGGTGAATTCTAAATCAGGTAACAGTTAGTATAACACTGAAGTTGATAGCAGCAGAAATAGTAGATTAATGTAATTATGTAATATGCTAGTATCAACTTTTTATGGTGGAGCTGAGCTACCTGATGGGACAGCAGGTGTTACTGTGAGTCAAAGTTTAATTCAGGTCAGATGTTGTAGATCATCCACAGGAATAACTTGTACATTGCTCTGATATAATCTTGTAGATAAATCCGTCTCACCATCTCGTGGACACGTAATCAGTGTAAGGTGGCTGCGAGCGGATTTCTCTGGCGAGTCCAAAATCAGCGATCTTAACCAGCTCTGGGCCCATACAGAGCAAGTTCTCCGGCTTCATGTCACGATGGAAATACCCTGAAAAACATGAGACAGTCAAGTAAACGTGCTGATGCTGACATTTGTCTACATTTGCATTTTTGTCTCAAACTGAATAGTTATTGCCTCTAAGTTTCTACCACTATTACGACTACGACTACTTTTACTACCAATGACTCTCCTGATGCAAACCACAATTTTTTAAAACAACTACAAGGAGTTTTCTTCCAGCATTTACATACATTTATTTCCTGTTTAAACGGCCTTTAATAACCCCTTACCATGAAGTTTTTTGTCCTAAACCTGGAGCTAGAGCTAGTGGTTTTGTAGGTTAAATTCAATGAAAATACAGCCTTTTCTTTACACCTGCGAACTGTAAGTTTATGTAGTCAAGTCCTCCTCGTAACTACATAATTTCCAGCATTTATGTATATTTTTTTTCCTTTATAAACTGTATTTTGTGACACCTTACCAGGATTTTTTTTGCCTCAAATAGATCTAACTATTTTGTCGTTTAGGTTGGAGATCTTGTTGAATAGATGCATTACTGTTTCCTTTTTAGCTGTATTTAAAAAAAACATATCATTTTAGCATGTATTTGTCATCTGTCACTCTTTTCCAAAACAAACGAACACACTAGCCAGATCGAGATCTCTATGACACGAGAAACACTACCACTTCTGTCCACAGGGGTCGCCAAAATCAGCCAAAAATTAAAGCTCCTTGTAGTTGCTTTAAGATCTAAAACAGAGTTAAAACATCGACAAAGCACAGTGAAACCAGAGGGAAAGCGAAAGACAGCAGGAGTCTCTTACCGTGCTTATGCACAAACGCTAAGCCAGACAACACTTGGAACAGAATGTTCCTTATCTCATTTTCAGAAAACATCTTATCTTCCCTGGCAGCGGTAAACAAAGTGGTAAAAGACAAAAGAAAGAAAGACGGTATCATGCAAACAATCATGCCTTATTAAAGTGGGAATGCCACCAGCACCCACTGACACTAAAAACAGAGCTGAAAGGAGAGAAAAACTTGTTCAGTTAAGCTTCGGTACCACTCACACCTCCTCTTCTCACAGGAGAAGTGAGTCATTTTTGGCTGAAGAAAATCCTGTGATACTTGATGTTTTATCAACTGTCCAGCGTTCGTGTACTTTCATTTAAAACATTTTTGTTTTCTGTTTAAGTGCTTTACACCAGGACAGCGCTGACATCTTGATAACACGTGATTTTATCAGACAGAAAAGACTTGTTTGTACTGAAAGGCCTTGCAGTAAGTCACCTACCATGTTTATGAATAAAGGACAGTCCCTGTAATATCTGAAATGTCATGTTTCTGACGACTGACTCAGGGAACAACTTGTTTCTGCAAAAACCAAGACCGACACATGATGACTCAATCTGACCCAAATACATTCTCACTGGTAATAAAACACCACACTGCAGAATTATGCCACAGAAATAACTCGTTAGGTGTGTTCTTACCTCTCCTTCATGAGCTGGTAGAGGTTTTCTTTCATGTACTCAAAGACGAAGTAGAGGTAGTCGTTTTCTCTGATGACCTCCCTCAGTTTCACCACGTTGGCGTGGTTCAGCTTCTTCAGTGACTGACGGCACAAAATATTTAGGAGACACACAACAGTGTCATGAAGAATCAGCTCATTGTGGAAGTAAATGACCTCAAATGCCTGAAAAAAGTGTCTGAAATGAGCTTTTTCACTCCTGGTGCACAAAAACACAACATGCTAAAAATAGTTTGATTGTCAGAGCTTTTTCATGCACAGGTAGCACAGGTAAAATGTAGTGCAACAGAATTAAAAATGACAGGAAGAGGACATCTTTTTCTGTATATTACCATGTTTTCATTGTCAAAAAACGTCCAGTTAAGACTTTATTCTATTTTTTTATTTATGTTTTTCATTATCTTCTTATTGTCTTATTGCCGTCATGTTTGTTTACATAGAAAAGAAGCATGGCAATACCATATCTGACATTTAACACAGATATAATATCCTGTTCTAGTAGCTCTGTTTGATTAATTCAAAATATAAATGTTGCAACAACAAGATCAGTATTTTACAAGACGAAAGATCACCGGTTAAAACTGATATAATTGCCAAATATTTATTGATTACTGTATCTAAAAGCAGCTGTTTCCCTTAGTGGAGATTTATTGTCTGATTCTCACCTTCACCTCTCTTAGATTCAAACATTCCTCCCAAGAATAAAACTTCCTCTTCATCCTGTAGGGGAGAAAAAAACAGATTTGTATGACATTTGTATTTGTTTTTATCTTTATCTTTATCCAGGACCTCAAAATCAAAGCTCACATCTTCATTCACAAGAACATGTTGAAAACTGCTCATTATGAGCTACTGTATAATACATTTAAGAGCTTTTTCTTATTGTTTATCAGCTTCCAGAAATGCTTCATCCTGCGCTACAGTGCTGAATTTAAATTTGCTTTATAATTGAATTGTTTCACATGTGTAACCTGTTTTAACCTTTCCTCTTTCTTTCTTTCTTCCCGTACTCCAGGGGCAACACTATGCGGTGTACTTTCACTCCTTTCACTGTCATCAGTCGTATCAGCTTGCACTATAACCTTACATTTACAAACAGTGCCTGAAGGAGCCTCATGAAACATTCATTATTAATTTCTTGCCAAAGATCTACAGACAAATAAGGAGGTTATGACAATATATGGTAATAATACCACTGATAATAATAAGTTTCATCTTTTGAGCATCAAAATGAGTCTTCATCTTGTCATTCAGGAGCTATTTTTCCCTAAAATGCCTACACATGATGCAAACTAAGGCTGAACTTTTGACTCTGATTTTCCTCCTTTCATGTTGAGGAGGCAGCATGTTTGAGCCGTGAAGCACCTTGCAGCAGTCCCTCTGAGTTTAAGCAGCTTAATGCTTTGAGACCAAACAACAGGCTATGTTTAAGGCATGTTTACTGGAGCTACACTCACCTCTTTATGGCCACCAGCTCCCCGGTGTCATTGCTCTTTCCCAGGAGCACGCTGCCGTACGTGCCGTCCCCCAGCTGCTTCAGCGTGGTGTAGCGGTTCATCGTCCACAGAGAGCCCTGCCTCTCCTTCACTGAGGAGCCTTGACAGTCCCACACAGTCCAACAGTTGGTCATTGTAAGCACAGCAACATGCCTCCACGGACCAGCGGCCCTCTACGCTGCTCTATCCTGCTGCTACTGTTCGGCTACTCAAAGGCTTTTACTCTAGGAACACAGAAATAAAACATGAGTGCTCATCATTTACCTTTCTCCCTGCAGATCGGTGATGGAGGAAGGGTAGAGGTTTACCTGGCGAGGGAGAGTGGAAAAGTGACGCTGCCTCTTGCACCGTGTCTCACCTATCCTGAGCTAAGCCCTGAGGGTGGACAGAGGAAGGGCGATCCCCTGCGAGGGGAAGTGGATTAAAGCTGACATGTGATTAAGAGCGAGTGCCAGAAAACAGGCTCAACCTGGAGACGTGGTTTTACCTCATCAGGTCCACTTTGAAATAGGTCACAGGGTGACACATTTTTGTTTTTTTATTTGAATTTGTCTTGAAATGGTCCTGAAGGGTGTGTGAATGCCATTTAAAACCATTTGACTTACATTTGGAGGACACTTTTGACCAACGAACTAGCTGTTGACAGTGATGCTTGCCTCCTGTTTTTCTTTTATATCCAATTAACCCACATCTTGCACCCTGGCCAGACTTGAACAAATTAGGGCCAGTGTGTTCAAACATTACATAATACTAATGCCAGAGTTAGAGGATACAAACTAGTGCAAGCGTAAACTAGTTTGCCACATCCAAAAATAAGTTTTTTAAATAATCTTTTATACATTTTGACCTTCTCTCTGCTTGTGTCTTCTAGGGTTTGTATGCTGTGCCCAGTAAGCTATTACTTTTCTTTCCAGTATACATATTTATCTGTTGATGTTTTTTAATCTTACAAGCACAGCATTTCTTCATCAACTAACCTATTAAGTTGTATCTTTTATATATGCAAATACCAAAGTCCCTCTGAATTATAGGCTATTTAAGTCGAAGTATGAAGTAGCAGACCATGGAAATAGTCAGGTTTAGTACAAATACCTCAAAATTGTACATAAGTATAGTACTTGAGTAAATGCACTGTTACTTTCCAAAACTAGTTAGATTGTATGCATCCATTGAAGTTGACTGGTGGTTAAGAAGTGGTAGCTTTAGCATTAGAGATGGGGTTTAAAAGATATTACCTCATATTAACGGCTTTAATTTACCGTATAGCCTCATTACATTGTCAGAACCTGAACACAGAACTTTAAGTTTGACGTTTTTCTCTCTGATTTCTATTTTAAAGGTTTTTGATGTTGGCTTATATTCATCACAAACCTTTACACTGCTAAACCATTCGTCACGGTGTTTATTATTTTTGATTCATGTATTAATTAATTAATTAAGCTAACGTTAGCAAACAAGAAACAAGCCTTCAACAGGCTAGTACGTTAAGTACAGTAGCTAGAGAGCAAAATTAAGCTAACGTTACCCGTTTTCTTGCCCTAATTAACAACCTACTGATTTAACTGCTTTTTTATTTTTCCAAAATATAAATTATTTCTTAAGTCTTTTTACGTAATTAAAACACACCTACCATAAGAGGCATCACAGTGATGGAGAGATGCTGACAGCAGCCTGGACCGTTTGTGAGGGCGACTTCCTGTCTCATAGGCAACGAAGGCTCCTACAAAATAAAATGAATTCTTCTTCTTCTTCTTCTTCTTCTTCTTCTTCTTCTTCTTCTTCTTCTTCTTCTTCTTCTTCTTCTTCTTCTTCAAATTTAAAAATTAATTACAAATATTTATATACAGAGACGTGGCCAAACTAAAAGAATGGCATTTTTGAATTTTTTTAAAAGTATGTTGTCAAATGTAAAAATTGGTCAAATTAGACCAGAACAGTAAGATAAGATAAGATATTCCTTTATTAGTCCCACAATGGGGTAATTTTGTGTTACAGTAGCAAAGTTCTATAGCAAAAATAGAAAGACGCATCTATAAAATAACAATTGATAGTATGCATGCAATATTAGCAAGATATATAAAAGTATTTGCAATTCAAACAAGAATAAACATAAAATTAGGAACAATGTATACAATATAGATATTCTCAACAGATTCACCTCTAAAGTGCCCCTGCTGTTAGGTCTCTATTGAAGAATATCCACAATATGAAATGAAATACATTTTAAAAGGCTTAAAATCAAATCAAATCAAGTCAAGATCAGATGAGAGCCAATTGTCAATCCAGCCTTGTATTTGAGTTATATTGAAATTTAATCCATTCATTTATTTTCTTTAAAACTACATAAGGCTTATATTATTTGATCCAAATTGCTTCAGAATTAGCAAACTGAAAAGTTTAGTTACTGCATGCAGGATTTTATGGCTCTCCTTCACTGCCTTTATAATCAGTGTGTTTACCAAGAGCTCCACCTAGTGGTTTGTTTTCCACCCTGCCTCTAGTTGTGACTTCGGTTCCCGTAAACCAGCACATAACCCCAACTTTTTCTGACCTTTTCTGTAATTATACTTGTCACTTAATTTCAGTGGCCTCCACCTAAAAATCAATATCGTGTTGTCGTACAAATTGTCCCATTGCTGGTGAGGAGACTAAACAAATAATCCAATATATAGTTATGTTTTGTTCTGCGTTCTATGTTGATTTTACTGCATTTGCTTGCAAAAAAGAAGTTTAAAAAATACTTATTTTTCGTGTAAAGACCCCTTGAGACATATCCATGGATCCTTGAAAGGTCCCAGGACCCTCAGTTTGAAGACCGGATATTTCGTCCTCATAATATTTACAGGAACACTTGAAGTGCTTTGAGGCCCAAAATAGGTCCTCTATATTTAGATATTTGATAAATGACACTCGGATTATGGAATTTAGAAAACCTCGCATTAATAAGAGTAATTAATCAAAAATGCTGATATAAAGAAATGACATTGGGATGATAGAAATAAATTATATTCAGGTATAAGTCTGGTAATAAATCTTATTGTTGGGAAAAATAATTATGCGAAATAATTATAGTTATCTCTGTGTGGATTGACTCAGAAACTGAACTGAACTTGAATATATTTCATCTTTCAAAAATGTTTTTTTTTATTATTAAATAGGCCTGTTATGTAAAGAAAGAGCATTCGTCTGATAATAAGGAGCAGGTTCACTATCTACAGTGCAGGAGGTGTCTTTAGGTATGCAGGCATGCAATGTGAGGAATGAAAATCATGACCAGCATTCTCGAAATGGCCATACTGTAGTAACATGACGTGCCGTGCATTGCACCTAACAACTGTGCAGTCAGATTGTTGACTGTCTGCGCAGCGGATAGTCGCGTTTTTTTCCAAGGTTGTGCTTTTGGTTACTTACGGTAAGATGGACCCGCAGTGTCCACTAAAGGATCAGGTGATCCACTAACTACGAAGCGAAGGCTGACTGGGGAAAATGCAAAATGACATATAGCAAATGTCGGAGCATAATTCATTCACATTTTCGGCTCAATTTCGGACTTAAATCGCACCGCTGGAGCTCCAACGTAACGATGGCTCGTTAGGGCTGGTGGCGCAACTGCGATTTTTTTGATATTTTAATTTATGAGAAATCACATTCACAGACAAATATTGGTTTCAACATGGGGCTGTGCTACAGTTTGCGTCCCCGGCTCTTCGGGGACCTGAGCGGGTCTATCTCCAACGCTACCTCGGACTCGGATCAGCCTCCGGACGCCGCCGTGCCGACCCGCGCCGTGGGAGCTCGCCAGGAGGACACAGGGGGATGCGGGGAGACTTCGTCGCTACGCGGCGGCGGCGGCCCGGTGCGCCCCGGGGACCCTGCCAGGCTCCCGGCCGGGGAGCACCGCCGTGGAGACACCGGTACCGACGGTGTGCTCATACAGAACGGAGGTGGCGGCGGTGGAGGTGGCGGTGGCGGCGGTGGCGGTGGAGGCAGCGGGAAGGGGACAGGAAAGGACCGCGGCCGACGCTTACAGCTGCTGCAAAAGACTAGCACCCAAAAGCAGAAAAACTGGGACAAATTGCTGGTGGAGGAGAAGGAGGCCGAGAAGGAGGCGAAGAAAGTCAGTAAGAATATTGACAGGGCGCTGAAGGAGCTCAAACGGGAGTACAAACAGACGCATCGGCTGCTGCTGCTCGGTAGGTCCAGTCCCTCTCTGTTGTTGTTGGACTAGGAAGCCGTTTTATTATTAGAAACCAAAACGTACTGGCCTTTCCAGAAATTATGTCACTACTCTGGCGAGGCCTAATGCCACATCTGTTGGCTTGGCTGTGAAGACTACCCCCTGCGGCTGTCAATGACAAATGATGAAGATGGACGTGTAGACTCACTGGGCCTGCTGTCCTCTTACTGTTAATATTTGAGGAAAAGCCACTTAAACATAAAGTAGGCCATTCAAATGGACAGATTACAGATACCACCTAGCTGGTGGCTATTGGGTCATGTTTACTCCTAAAATTAGCATTAGTAGCACCCTGTAGTATAGCACAGGACGACACAAAGTGCCCTGTAGTGCAGTGTCATATAAAGGATCATTTAGTAGATTGTAACATACAAACATGCTTGCTATTGAAAATTGCAGTGTAGTATAGTACAAATACTACTACAGTAATCCCTCTCAATATAAGGTAGTATAGTAGAGTGTCCTTTAGTGTTACAGAGAGTACAATTTAGTTGATTTTAGTGAGAATTAGTAGAGTAAAGTATATTATAGTGCACTAGAGTAGAGCAGAGTTTAGTATAGCATAGTATAGCACAGTTTAGTGTAGTGTAGTATAGTTTAGATGATGAAAATAGTATTTAGTTGATTAACTGTGGCATTTTTACAGTGTTTTTGCTTCAATAAACACATATATCATGCAGTATAGTAGAGGATAGGGTAGTATAGTGGCTTGCAGTGCTATATAGTGTCATTTAGTAGGCAATTATACTCAAATATGCTCACTATTGAGCCATGTTAACTCTGAAAATTGTAGTGTAATGTAGTAGGTATAGTAGACAGTACAGGGCTACTTTTACTGTGGAATATGTACAGTAAATCCTCTCTTTAGGGTAGTTTAGTAGTGTTGTTTAGTGTTATAGAGAGTTTAATTTAGTTTACAAATGTGTGGAGAGGCCTTTTAGCTTTTGACAACTGGGCCATGTTTAATGTAAGTATTAGTATAGTAAAGTATATTATAGTAGAGTAGAGTATGTTATAGTGTAGTGTAGTTTAGTCTGTAGTCCTGGTACTATGAGATGGTGAAAAATATAGGATATTCGTTTAGTATTTTGATTAGCTGTGGCATATTTACGGTGTTTGTGTTTCCATAAATACATGTATAATGTAGTTTAGTAGATGATTGTGTAGTATAGTGAGTTGTGGTGTTATATAGAGTCATAGAGAGTTTAATTTAGTTGGCTTTAATACACAAATACGCTGAATATTAATTCATTGTAGGTATAGTAGACAGTACAGTACCAGATTAACAGGCATGTGGACCGTGATCCCTCTCAGTAAGGTAGTAAAGTGGAGTATAGTGTCAGAGTGTATAATGTTGTAGGCTTTATTATACACATGTACAGAGACTGATTATCATTTAGCTTTTAGTATAGTGGACTATAGCACACTAGAGTGTTGTGTAGTGTTCCAGAGAATAATATTTAGTTGAATTTAGTATATACATGTGTAGAGAGAGAGCCTAGCTTTTGGCAACTAGGTCATGTTTACTGTGAGATTAGTATAATTGAATGTATTAGAGTATAGTGTTGTATAGTTTGTAGTCCCGGGACTGTGAGATGATGAAAAATAGCATTTAGATTAACTGTGGCATATTTACAGTGTTTGTGTTTCAATAAATACATGTATAATGTAGTTAAGTGGAGAATAGTGTAGTATAAAGGCCTGTAGTGTTGTTTTGTGTCATTTAGTTGGCACACATTTAGAGAATGAACCACTTTTACATTTTGAGCCACGTTTACTCCTAATACTATAGATTACTGTGCGTTGTACAACAGCATGGTGGAGTATAGTGTAGTATAGTATAGTATAGTATATTGGCCTGTAGTGTAGTAGGTGTGTTGCATGGTGTTTTGGAGGGTCTTTTTAGGTATTTTAGTACACAAATATGTAAACAGACCACAGAACTTTTGGCTGAGAGTGTATTTGCTCTGGACGTTTGCAGAAAGTTTTTCAAATAAATCACAACATGTTGTAGTAAAGTGCTGTAAAGTGAGTTGTAGTATAGAATAGTAGAGTGTTGAATAGTGGAAGCTTTTGACTCTTGGGCCATGTTTGCTCTAAATAAGATATAGTATCGTGTGGTGTGGTGTTACATCTGTCTAAGGACTACAGATATAACATTGGTGTCTGAGTAACATTTACAGTAAGGGTTGTCACTAAGTAAATGTAATACAAGTGAGTATAATGGCCGGTAGTATAGTGTAGTATAGATATATCGAATAGTATAACATTGTGTAATATTAGATTAGTACACACAGATGTTTAGAGACCACTAATGTTTTGACTGTTGGGTCATGTAGTGTAGTGTAGTATAGTATAGTATAGTATAGTATAGTATAGTATAGTATAGTATAGTATAGCATGGCATAGCATGGCATAGCATGGCATGGCATGGCATAGCATAGCATAGCATAGCATAGCATA
>CAFUXE010000486.1:322930-346752 GCA_903364295.1 Serranus cabrilla
ACATGCACACACACTGACAGAGGCATTAATTATCAAAGATAACTGCTACAAACATGTTACAAGACTTCAAGAACAATCTGCTTTAAATAAGACGGTTTTACCACAAAAAACACAATTAGGACAAAAAAATTTAATAATGTTCCTTCTCAGTGAAGAATCAAGTTATGGTAAAAGTATTCAGAGTCCTTACTGAAGTATAAGTACTTTTACCACACTGTGAAAATACTCCATTACAAGTGAAAATCCTGCATTCAAAACCTTACTTTAGTCTGCAAGTATTATTCAGCAAAGTGTGCTTAAAATAACAAAAGTGAAAGTATTAATTGTGCAGTAAAATGTTCCCTGTCAGTGTTTTACTATTATATATTTTGTTTTTTTAAAAATAATGTCACTGATTCTTTAATATGTATCTCGCATTTTACTGCCGTAGATATTTAAGTCTTTTGGCTTCTCACACCAAACAAAGCAGACGATTAAAATTAAAATGATATATATATATATATATTATAATATAAAAAATATTCCGATCCTTTACTTCAGTAAAAGTACTAATACACACTGTGAAATTACTCCACTACAAGTAAAAGTCCTGCATTCAAAACTTACTGAAGTAAAAGGACAAAAGTATCAAAAGTAAAAGTACTGGTAATGCAGATTGTTTTATATATTCCAAATATATTATTAGATTATTATTATTATTGATGCATTTATATAAGCAGCATTTTAATTCTCCCAAGATGGGACTAATTTTAACTATTTAATATACTGTTATGAGTTTAATTTTAAAAATCACTTTAAATTGATCATATTTTTTTAAAGTTAAATCTCAAAGTAAACATAAGTGGTCGGCTGAATGTAGCGGAGTAAAACGTGCAATATTTGCTTGAAATGTAGTCAAGAAAGTAAAGTACAAGTACCTCAAAATTGTACTTTTGTAATGCATGAGTAAATGTACTTAGTTACATTCCACCACTGCTGCAAAATGACAATATACATGGAGGCTGTGGGTATAAATAATAATTTTTCATGATTACATTTGAAGTTAGAAGGTCTGGAAAGTTTTGCTTTAGGTACCTTGAAAGTCCTTGAATTTTTCTGTTAAATAGCTATGCTAACCCTGTTACATTTCTCCCTAAAATAAGAATAATTTATGCATCAGGCCCTGGTAGTGAGGGATGCAGCTCGTATGCGGTGCAGACTCTAACCACTAGAGAGTGATGTGGGCCAGTCACTTGTTTTGACCTTGCTTTCTGAGGTGGGGAGACTGGATTTTTTCCCCCCTCTTTTCTTTTTTTTTATGAGGGTGGGGTGGTGGTTGGGATATTTTCACACCACTATAGGTGAAGTGAGGCTTTCAGTTGCGATTTGCATGCCACACAACTTTGTTGCACTCATTTCACTGCATAAAACTAGCATTTGCATTGTGTTTGCATAATGGAGACAATAACAGCACACTGCTTGTTACATGTTACACACATTATCACTCGTGGGGCCTCGTTCTTTTCACTTATCTGTGGGAATTTGTAATAGAAACACACAATACAGCACATTTGTAATGTTTTCTGACCTGAAAGCAACAGTGTGTTATTCTGTGCTAGCCTGGCTGTAGCTCAATGTTAAGGCCGGCCTAACCGGGTTTAAATGAAAAAGACTTAATTCTCACACACTGACAGAGGCATTCATAATGAAAATGAGCCTCCTGCTGCTGCCTGTGAACGACACAATAGTGGTGTACATGTAAAGTGCAGTGTTGGTTACTGTAAAGTCAAACCTGTACAAACCCACACCCCATGTTGGCCTAGTTTAGAGGAAGCCACAGCAAGCTAAACATAAATGTCAGACAATGCTCACAACACGGACAGTTTCCTCCTTATTGGCAAAAGCATGACTTGCAATGCAGGAGTGGAGCTGTTGCAGAGTGCATGACCTTTTGTTTTGTTTTGTTTAGATACATGGAGATGATCAACTGTCATTAACATGCATTGTTTTTAAGATACTGCAGGTGAATAGGGTAAAAAAAATTTACTACAAGATATCACCATGAAACTCCCCCAGCTGCTTACTTACAGTAAGATCCTTATTTTATGTATTGCACGTTTTCTGAAATGTTAAGTATTAATATATATTAATGAGGCATTGTTGTACTAAATATGTGCTCATTTGCATACATTTCCAGAAAGGAAATCAGGTTCTTGTTCATTGTTTTTCAGAGGGAGAAAATACTTTCAACAGCCATAAAAAAGCAATTTTCCACCATGTTTATAGTTAAATTTTTTTATATAAACCAGGCTTTGCATAATATATTAAAAAAAACATCTATATATAGAAAAATTATGAATATAGAGAGGAATTAATCTGGGAAGTTTGGTGCATAAAAGTGTTCAAAAACACTTGAGAAAATGACCTTTTAGTTTCTATGTTATCACTGCAATTTAAAAGTAAGACACTGTATAGACTTATATGATATTTATGTTGATATCAGAAAGTGGTCAGCTCTGTTTTCTGGGGCTTCAGTGTAAATAAGCAGATGAAAGATTTAAAACATTTTAGTGAAGCGTTACATGATGCAGAACTTGTAACGAGTTTTTTTTATTTATTTCACGGCCCTTCAGAGGGAATAGTTACTTTAGTTACTTTACTGTCTTTAAAGCAGTGGGGGAATAAGTAATCTGATTATTTACGCGCATAAAAGTAGCTATACCAAAGTGTTGCTTTAGTTACTTTAAACCACCATAATATAGAATAAACAGGGCCAGTTTACACAAAGAATAAGTTTACTTTAGATACTTAAAATACTAATACACACTAACCCTAACCCTGTAATTTACAAAATAAAAGTGCCTCTATATGTGTAACAATGCCACATATAAACCTCTGAAGGCCATTTTGCACCGTGAGTGCTTTAATCACTGTAAGTTCATTTTGTTGCTTATACTTCTGTACTTTTACTTTTAGTAAATGATCGGAGTACTTCCTCCAACATGTACTAATAGTCTCCATTCTCTTAAGGACTACAAAGATGGCCCCCGGGCCTGTAATGTATTTAGTACCCTCAGAATTGAACATAAGTGCAGTACTTGAGTAAATGAAGGTATTACTCCCTGTCATTGCACAGTGTGTATAATAACGCAGTATAAACCTCTGAAAGGGGCCATTTTGAACAATTAGTACTTTAATTTTTTTTATTACTTTAACTTGAGAAAGTACCTCATAATTTTACTTAAGTATAATACTTCAGAAAATGCACTTAAAATGCACAATAGGAGTACTTTTACTTTGAATACTCCTAATAATTACTTTGAATAAGTTGCTTTTGCTGCTTATACTTCTATACTTTTATTTTTTTAATACTTCCTCCACCATATACACAGATTGGTCTTTATTCTCTGCTATCCCCCAGCCCTGCAGTGTGTAAAGTAAAAGTACTTGTACTTAAGTACTTAGCACTTTGTCACTTTACACCACAAATACAGTCTACACCTTTGAAAAAAGGGCCATTTTGCATGAGTACTTGTATCATGATGGCCCAGGCCTGTAATGTATAAAGTAGAAGCACTTCAAAGATATAGGCAAACATAGTAATATAGTAATCAGAATTATACTTAAGTACAGTACTTGAGTACAGCACTTGGTTACTTTCCACAACAAATACAATATAAACCTCTGAAAGGAGCCATTTTAAACAGGGAGTACTTTCACTTTTACACCTACAAGTACCTCAAAGTTGTACTTAAGTAATGTAAATGGTTAATTTACACCACAAATGGACTTTACACCTCTTAAAGGGGCCATTTTGCTCAATGAGTGCATTTACTATTGGTACTTCATTTATTTGACAATACGTGTGTACTTTAGTGATGATATTGCTAATTATACCTAAATAAAAAGAGTACTTCCTTCACCGTGTATTAGTAGGCTAGTCCTTATTCTGACAGCCCCCAGGCCTGAAATGTATAAAGTAGAAGCACTTAAAAATATAGTCATAAAGTAGTCAGAATTGACTTAAGTACATCACTTGAGTAAATGCACATAGTCACTTTTAACCACAAAAATAATATAAACATCTAAAAAGGGCTTTTGTAATTTTGTAAAAAAAAATTGTGTTCTTTAACTTGAGAAGGTATCTAAAAATTCTACTTGAAAATGCACTTAGTTATTATCCAACACAGTAATTTATTTGAATAATAATGTATATTAACCTTTGGTAGGAGTTGTTTTGCAATATGGGCACTTTTAATTATAATACACATAATAATTATTTATAATAAGTACACAACAAATATATTTACACCTCTTAAAGGGGCCATTTCGAACAATGGGCACTTTAAAGTTATTTTTTGTGTTTAACTTGAGAAAAGTAAAAAGAGAACATTTTTACCAAAGTATAATTCTAAAGAAAATGCACTATTGTGGAATAATAACGTATATAAACCTCTGGCAAGGGTTTGTTTAGCAATATTAGCACTTTTAATACTTACTTTATTTAACAATACGTGTGTACATACTTTTAAAAAACCGAGTACTTCCTCCACCACGTACTTTTGACGACATTTTGATACCTACGTTTACGTCGTTGCTTCTACTTCTGTGCTTTTACTTTGGTAAAAGGCCTGAGTCGTAGTCCTGTTTCTCTCAGGGACTACAATGATGGCCCCCAGGCCTGTAAAGTACAGAGATAGGTAAAGCCTACACAGACAGTGTAAACGGGTTGCCAGTTTGGGTCAGGGCCACCTCACTGAAGAAGCAGAGACCCAGCCCCTCTGTAAACCAGCACAGAGAGGCGTCCGGGTTTCCACCCCTTTGCCGATTAGTTTGATAGCAGGATAGCGGCGGACTAAATCGGGAATGGTTCTCCTCTCCGTTTTCCACTCAAGTTATAAAATGCTATATCTGTGCGGGTTGTTAATGTTACAGTTTAACGCGGGTTTGTTTTCCACCTCCACGGTCCACGGTTACTTCCTGGTGCCACAGAGAGAGGCAGTGCTGAGTTAAAGAGACAGAAATACTGATAGAAATTCAGATAGAAAAAAAATACTGAGAGAAGAGAGGGGTTGGAGACGCGATAGGAACAGTTGACTGGATTCCCAGAAATTGAAAACCCTCTCTCTCTCCTCTTATTTATATGTATTTTTGATATTTCTTCGTTGAAGCGAGCCGTTATTCTTCGTTGGTTTGTAAACTAACAAACGGTTTGGATGACGGTTGGCTGCGGCTAAAGCGGAATTGTAACGGGGGAACATATTCCTCCCTCCGACGGAGAAGCCTCGCAGAGATTTTTCTTTTTTCCTTTTTTATTTTACAGCAGACTCATTCCTGTGTTATTTTTAAAACCACAAAATCATCCCGGGTGTTATTTTATATTTTTTTACGATTCCACAAGGAAGGGTTAGGGCGACGGAAGATGGGTTGTTTGGGCAACAGCAAGACTGAAGATCAACGCATCGACGAAAAGGCACAACGAGAGGCTAATAAAAAGATAGAAAAACAGTTGCAAAAGGAAAGACAAGCGTATAAAGCCACACACAGGCTCTTATTACTGGGTAAGGCTGATTTATATGTGATGGCTATCTGAAATGTAAGCTAATCCCTTTCGTTTACCGAACACGTAGCCCCATTTGACAGCGCTTGCAATAATATGTCATGGGGGTGGATATTGATGGAAGCGAAGCTCCAGAGAGCCTACAATTAACTGGCTT
The DNA here is from genome assembly GCA_903364295.1 of Serranus cabrilla. Classification (NCBI taxonomy): domain Eukaryota; kingdom Metazoa; phylum Chordata; class Actinopteri; order Perciformes; family Serranidae; genus Serranus; species Serranus cabrilla. The sequence goes on from CAFUXE010000486.1 coordinate 328,627, forward strand.
CGTTTCCAAAACATTTATGGTTTTCACGCTAACCTGGATGTCCCCTTTCGTGTTCGTTTTGGTGATAATATCATGTATTTTTTGGTTTCGAAGGTGCGGGAGAGTCCGGAAAAAGCACCATTGTGAAGCAGATGAGGATTCTACACGTCAACGGCTTCAACGCGGAGTGAGTGCTATTCAATACACTTATTAAATAGCTACATTAACGCCTCAGAAATCATATTAATGTTTATTTTTACGGCTTCCCTCCTAATGAATAACACTGTCGAGGCCAGAATATAGCCTGTGAATGGATTTTCCTCAGGCACTGCAGCGCCTGTTGGGCCCAGTATCCCATGCAAAGCAGCTAATATCTCCCCCTCCTCTCCCTCTCTCTAGCTCCCTTTTCCTTCTTTTTCGTGTACATGTACAGTTATCATACATATGTGATGATCTCAGTGTCACACAGATGCCAAATAATTCACAGTTTCCTGTTTCATGTGAGAGGGTGAAAGGTTGTGATCGACACAGGCCTATTGATGATTTGTTTTGCTGCAAGGCCTTGCATGGCATTGATCTTACCAGTGGTCTATTTTAAACAGGCCTAGTACATGTCAAGAGTCCTGTAACTGTATGAAAATCTTTTATATGTGTAAATTAAAGTATTTAATCAGGATTGTTAGAGAATAGGAAGTATTATTTAGCATTTTTAAGATAAATAAATGAGCTACACATATCATATGCTTTCACTTCTGAACCTGTTACCTGGCTCAGCCTCGACACCTGTACCGTATGCATCATTGTGCTCACAATACAGTCTAACCTGGCTGTAACCCCTATGTTACTCATAACCACTTTGATGATAAATCTTTTGTGGTCTGCTGTGGTTGATGTTTTCGTAACCGTTGCCCCACACGTCTATTCTGTCCCCATTCAGAGAAAAGAAACAGAAAATCCAAGATATTCGGAAAAACGTGAAGGATGCCATAGTGGTGAGTTTCATCTAAATGCGCTCAATGTCTCTGTTGTTACACCCACTGCAATCCCATTTTACTGATTATTATTACACTGGCTTACGATCTGTATTTATCCTGCTTAATGCTTGTTTTTGGTTTGTTTTTCCCCCAAAACTATTTCTGCTTTGTAGACTATAGTGTCTGCGATGAGCACTTTAATACCCCCAGTCCCGCTAGCCAACCCAGAGGACCAATTCAGAATCGAATACATCAAAAGCATAGCACCCCTCTCCGACTTTGACTACTCACAGGTAAGACGTTCCTGAAGTTTGTGAGCAGACGTGAATATGTGTGAGGGTACATATGTGCTTCTTTGTCTCTATTAATGTTTATTTGTGTTTATGTGGGTGTTGGATGGTATGTGATAAGAGAATTTGCTGTTTTTATAGCCAACAATGTAGCTCTTGCTGATATAGCTCAGGGATGTCAGATTGAATTTTGCTAAAACAGACCTAGTATAGGCTTTCTATTTTAATTAACTCTTTTTTTATGACCTGCTGTTGTGTTTTCATAACAATCCAAAGCTAAGGGCATTGTTTTTCCCTTGTGAGATATCAAGTTATGAATGGAAATGTCAGCTAACTTGTATGAAATCAACAGTTAGTTGAGGTTTGAATCCCCGTTCGTAGCCGGAGCAGATGAACTGTATGTGGATTTGAATGCAAGTTTAAGGACATGGGATCCTCTTCAGTGTGTGATCAGCCATTCGATAGCGCGAGGTCATGTGTCGGAAATGTAGATAATGTTTTACATAATTTTGAAAGTGTTCCTTGTTTGACACTGGCTGTGCAGCGCCACAGAACATGATTGACCAGGCTGTGGATAGACTCTTAGATGGCTGAATTTTATTGTTTATGTTGTTGTTACACTTTGGGCTCTTATGGAAACTAAATGAAAGTATTAACATGCGGTTATGTATGATTCAAGTACAAGGTTAGCCTCTTTTGGTGCATTGATCCACAGTTTTTCTGATGGTTATATTTGAGTTGACTGTGATCCCTATTCTCATTGTGGTTAGGGTGAAGTAGTGAGCATTTAAAAGTGCCAAATGTTGTTTTTTTTAATATTAAGAAAAAGCTTGTTTTAAGTGTGGAAACTCAAAGTCTATTAGTCCACCGACAGGACACTAATCTGAAACTATTTTGATAGTTTTTGATTAGTTTTTTGAAGACAAAAATGCCAGATTCACAATTTCCAGCTTCTTCTTTTTGCTACAGATCTTTATTTTATATACTGGAATATCTTTAAGTTTTGGACTGGCAGCAGCTTGCGGCCTTAAGAAATCCTGATTTTGACATTTTCCACTGTTGTAGAATTGATAATGAAAAAAATTGTTAGCTGCAGCCCACTTTCTTCTGTCTTTGGAAAAATATTTTATCAACAGAGTTTGTGCAAAGTCTTGAAAGTTAGGAAATGCCTCAATCTAACCAGTTTGGTTACAAGGTTAGAAATATGCTTGAATTGGAATACACCAGTTGAATATACTTTATTTTCAACGTAATCTGGTGTTTCAGCAACACAATCACTTATGTAAGCCAGAAGTAAAACATATCCCATTGCTATGTTTGTTTCCTGGTGTCTCATGCTAAGCTAGCTAGGTAAATCCTGTTTGCAAGCATTAAATAATAATGATCAAAACATGTTTTGGAAAATGCCTTGAAAGTGCTTGAATTTTATGCCTTAAAAGCTGTATGAACCCTGTATCAAGTTTTTATCTTAAGAAGATTTAGAGGACTACATTTTGCATGTGTGTTTATCTCTCCGCCACATTATGGCACATGACTTACAAGAAGGCCTGAAAATCGAGCTCAAATCAAGGCCTCTGGGATCGAGTAATCGCTGGGACTTTTTTCAGTTGTTCAGGTCCAAACCATCACTTCACTCAATTGTCCTTAAAGGGGAATTGTTTTTGTATTTCTGCTTTACATCTTAGCATTTCCACCTTCTCTCTCAGCTACTTTATTTAATGCTACATCACAAGAAACACCCATTGAAAAGGATTTGGGTGTTAATTTCCTGACAGGGCCCACAGTGAGAGTGTTAACAGGGCAGCCGTAGTGTGTGCTGCTGTGATGTTGTGTTGTGTGAGGGCCGGGGCCATGGGGAGAGCCGGCGTTGAGTTCCCAGGCCCAGCCAGGCCAAAGGGAACAACATGGCTCTGTTTGGAGTGTCTGTGCTTGTCATCAGTCTCAGGCTTCACTTGTGCCGTCAGTGTCACCACTACATTGTCACTTAGTGCCACCAGGCATGATATCCAATACAGCAGCAGAGGAACACAGCCAATCAGTAACCTGTGGCTTTCACCTGTTGGCGCCGTTGTGAAATGTGGAAGTATGTTTTACCTGGAAACTTTTGGAGAGATGATGTCATGGTGAACCAAGTTCATTAATCTTAAAGGGAAACCATCTCTTGATAAAACAAACCTTTGTTTGTCAGTGCTCTTCAGTCAGCTTTAGCAGTTATTTTGTGATAAGTTATTACTGTGGATGAAAAGAAGAAGAAGTAAACAATAATCTTTGACTTCCTACATTTCCCTGAATGACTTGCGGTCTATGTATAGGCGGAGGGAGATAGCTTTGGTTGTGCCATTTTTTAAAGTTTTTGTTAGGGCAGCAGTTGCAAAAATATTCCTTTCAATCAACTAAACAGTTTTTGGTGCTAATTTTCATAGTACAATAATCATGCATTAAAGGACCTTGTCATATGATATGACGTACCTAACTGAGACAGTATGAACATTTTTACATTTGATTAAAGTGGTTAACAACTGTATCGTGGTGACAATGGAGATGAGTCATGAAGCTTGCTTTCATTGGCTATTTTTCTGTAAGCGATTTAATCAAAGCGTCTCTGTACTTCAGACACACTGTAGTAGATTCAGCCTACTTATTCTGGTATATTATAGGTTAAAATCTTAGGCCTAGTCCACATGCACATTTAAAATGTAGCATTTTCCTCTGTCCATGCACGTGTTTCAGAAACTTTGTTTTCAGTGTTGATTTGTAGATTGTTTTTTGCACCGTTATCTGCTTCATGAGATATCCCAAACGAGGCAACATTTCATTCAATGGTGCACATTTTCAAAATAGTGCTGGCTATCACCCGCTAACAGGACTTTTTACATGTTAACACATACATTTACTGTTACTCTTTTACTACTACAGTTGTCATATTGCGCTGTGGAGCTTTCATTGGCCATTATTACCAGTTAGCCTTCCAGAAGTAGAGTTTTTCAGGCTTCTGATTGGCCAAAATCTAGTTTGTCTTGTTTGCGTAATGAACATGGTTTTAGAGTTCAGGTAACATTGTTGGTTTGGCATGCTTTTGACAGTGCTACAGTGGTGAAATATAAAATACCCTACTGTGCTTACTGTGTGTACACTTTTGTTCTTTCATGAGGGCTGGACTCACCCTCATGTTTTGTGAACAGTCGTTGGTTTTTGCAGTAGCGATCAAAATTCTAGTGTTGTTTATCACGTTGGAGAAAATTTATTGTGCATTGTAATTTCACCTGATAGCATTGTTTGGATTATTCCAGTCGAGAAAAATGTTACACTGTGCTGTGTCCGGTTGGTCAATTGGGAAGCTGACAAGCAACACAACTATGGCTGCGTTGCATCATGGTCTTTTAAAGGTGCTGTTGAGAGAGAAGTTGGTGTCTTTTCTACGTGATTATGTGGCGGAATAGGCCTGACAGTGTTTTGGTGCTTTCACATGCTCCTCCAACGTTCCCATTTTCTGAGTTGGGAAGTTGTTCTTCAGTTTCAGCGTGTTCATGAGCTTTTAATGTGGAAACAAGATGGACGCTACAAAGAAGATGTGTTGTATTTTATCGCTCAGAGCATTTAATGTTCCGTCATGTTGCTTTCCAAGTATGCTGAAACAGTTTGAACCTTTGTATTAGTGATTTTGTCACAAACCTGTAGCTGCACTCGACATGGCTACGTAACCAGTTACAAACTAATAACATATTACAAATTACATGCGAGCTAAAGTTGATATGCAATACATTAAATAATTAAAACTCCCTGACCATCAACCCAACTCGTGTTTCTACGTGATTTGACATCAAATACCAAAATGTTATCCAAATTTTCAAGTTATTTTTCTGATTGTTCCGACTAAGGTTGTCACAATACCAGAATTTTAAACTTTGATATAACACTAATTTTAAAAAAAGATACTGAATTCCATGTTAAATACCAAAATGAAACAAAATAGGATTGTTGTTTGTTCTCACGTAGTCACATGGTGGGGTTGTTGCGGAATAGAGCACTGTAACCGCTACAGGTTGAGGAAAAATCTGTTTTCTTTCCGGTTTTATCCGAGCAGTCTTGGGTTGAGAATCAGATTGTAGAACATTTTTATAGTACATTTTTTTTGCATCCACCTTCATGACTTGAAAGACAACCTTCTCCCTTGTCGTATATGTAAATTCCCCTGCACTCTTTATCATCAAAGTATCCTTTTTATTTCTTTGTCAAGTCTTTCCCTGCAGTGGCTCGGGATAACAGTAAGCCCATGGAAAAGAAAGCCCCGACACAAACGGTCATCTATGCAAATGGAAACAAATGCCACAGTGGGAGCTATGCTAGCCACCCGACAGTGTCCGTCGACTGGAGTGGAGCAAATTCAAATGAGCCCCTGTTTTTACACCATGTACCTTTCTCTCCGTCAGACATGTTAAAGCCTACATGTAATCCAGGCCGTTTAAAAACAAGCAGGTCACTGTAACCATAAAGTAGCATTTGAGACCTGTTAATGGTATTTATACACACCCTCAACAAAAGGACAGGGATTAGGCCCACAAAAGTTTGCTCTTGAGTTTTGGGGGCTTTATTCAAGGTATAAATTACAGCCTGTTGTGTAAGGTGAGTTTCATATTATATCCAGCCCCACCCATTGTTGAACTGATCTATTTTTACGTTAGGGTGCAGAATTACTTAACCGATGAATGGTTTGACTTTTACACCGAGCTATTTTTTATTTACTGTTGCCGTATTTCAGTTTACAGGCATAAATATGATTTTCTAAGATGGAACGTGACCTGCTTTCTGCTGCTTTTGTTCTTCACTGCAGCCACATAGAGTAACACCTCTACACGGCAGCATGTTGTTAGCTTCTTGGTGATTTGCTTATCATGAACAGCCTCCGTCCTGTAAATTGGTTCCTTACTTTTAAGTGAATACCTGAGGTTTCATGATTTGGGGCGAAGGCCTGCTCCGTTTTTTGGACCGTGTTATGAAAGATGAACAGTCTCAAACAGTCGCTCCCTCTTTCCTTTGCTTTCACTACCTTTTTTTTAAAGCTAAATTTGTCTGTACTCCTTTTTAACTGAGTAACCCATGAAAGTCAGGTCTCTCTCTGTGTGCTGGGTGACTGTTATCTAACACAGATATTCTATTCAAATCCAATAAATGTGGTGTTCATGGTTTACTGAGGCGCTGGCTGATTGTCTGCCTGGCTATGTATGGAGGGATTTGAGATTAGTGGCTGTACATTTAGCTGTAAGGCCTCTTCAAAACTTCACCCAAAGGAATTCCAGTGTCCCCTCGCGATAGAAGATGCAAGCCATTTGCTCCACAACTTTGTTTTGCTAAGTCGAATCAGATTTAGGCCGTTTTGTTCCCTGTGTCAGCCTGACCTATATGATTCAAGTGAAATATTACATCACACACACAACTTGATTAACATTAAGGCTGAGCTGAGAATTGGCCTAAGCAGAGCCACCAGAGAATCAGCATCTCATGGCTGCTGATGGAGGGGGAGTGGAAGTGGACTGGGAAGAGTTAAAAAAGCTTGTGTTAAAGCAAATTCCCTCCTGGTCTCTTTCTGTGTTATCAGTTCCTCTGTAGGGCACTGCAGCACACACTGCATTTATTCAAAGGCCCAGTGTCACACGCCTCTGTGGAAAAGAGCCCTGAGGACCATACTCTGCTTTTTTCCCCCCTCTCTCTGCCCCTTCCACCCTCTACCCCTTCGTCCTCCCTCCATCCAGTCCCATCGCTTGCTAGCTTTTTCGGGCCCTTCTTTTGGTTTTCAAAACATCTGCTGTTGTAAGAAAAAGAAGTGTTGAGACCTGCAGAACTAAACGCAGAGGAATGTAATCAGCGCTGTTGAGTCTTATTGATACTGGAGTTATGATGTTAAAGTTTGACTGTAACAGAAGTGGAAGCAAATACAGAAAGAAAGCAAATATGGCCCCATTTTCTTTGTGAATCAAGAGCTCGATGTAGCAGGTATATGCAAGACACGGCTGTGAAATGTAAAATATTGTCTCATACTTTAGTATAATGTACTGAAACACCCCTAACATGATGGCATCAGCCTCAGTGCGTGAAGTATGAGCCTATATTCTGTAACGAAGAAAGTAAACAAATATTAACGACTCTCTCTGTGAGACTTCTGCGGACTGGATCAGTGGATTTCCTCCATGTTGAACTTAATCACCGGATCTGCCGAGAGGAGATCTCCCGGAGCATGTGATCATTTATCAGGCTCCTTCTCCCTCGCTCGCTCTGGTTCGGGGCTACTTTCACCCTCTCCCCAGTCAGAGCGCAGAGCCAGTGCTGAGTGCAGAGAGTCATGTGGTGGTTCCAGGCTAGAGGAGGAGCCCATCTGAAAGACATGTGCACAGGAGGCGACAAGGGATATTAGCCCAATCATCTTTGTTTAGGGCATACAGAGAGTCCTGGGAAATGTCTCAAAGTCATTGATAAGATGAGTCCAACGTCGACACTTACAGCATCATGCCTATAGATATGTTACATTTGTGTATTTTAACAGTTTCTGTAGTGTTATCTGAATTTGATCAAGTTATGCCACCTAAGTGCACCACCTTTGTTGCTTTAGCTTACAGTTCAGAGAGGGAGAGAGAGAGAGCTTGTGACCAGAAAGTCATGAGCTTAAATTCAATTCTGTATCGAGGAAGTAGATGAGAACTCAAATCACCTTCCTGTGCTGCTGCAAATAGCTTTTTCTTGCAATTTTGCTTTTGGAAATATAACATTTCTGCTTTTTGGATTCTTGATGCAGTGCTGCATTCAAATTCCTTTTACAGAGTAGCCTACACTTTTCCTTTTATGGCCTAATGTTTATGGCTATTACTTTAAGTTTGATGTGACTTTCTTTTCCTTAGAAAGGCAATATGTAAGAAGCTGTGAAATCTAGAACCAGACTGGTTTGTGATTTTTTTAAACTATTACCACAACCAAAGTTTGAGGGGGGAAAATCACTGATTACCTATGTGACAAAATAGTGAATTTTTGAGCTTGAATGAAAGTAAACTTTCTGTGTGGATTTTGCAATAATAAGACTCTGCAAATGTACTCAGTAGGCTGCTATGTTAAACTAATACATGCATTAGAGAATATTTTACATTATTATACATCGTACATTCAGTGTCTTATATTGCCACCCAATTCTAGAAATGAGAACTGAGACAAAAAAAAGAGAACATAAAATAAACATAAAAAAATAGCTAAATAACTACATGACTACTTGGTGTTTAGTATCAGTCAATCGCTGCCAGTTTAAAGTAAGAATAAATTACAACAAAAGAAATGGGTAACACCATTTCTAAATCACACCAAGCAACTTTTTCTGTATTGTATGTTTTGTAAAAAATAAAATCATTGGACAGTATATACGCAGATACCGATAGATACTAATACATGTGTAATCCATTTTGTAAGTGAGGCACTGCAGTCTTAGTTTGAGTGGATTTTAGAAACAAATAATTCAACTGAAGGAATGTAATTCGACAAACTAAAAATGTGTGGTTTTACGTGGGTTTTATCCACATCCATAGTTTTGCAGTGTGTCTGGCTTTAGTGCAGATTTTAGTATCGTTCCCCATACAGGCTTGATGGTGCATCAACATATCTGGCAACTTCATTTTGACAAAAATACTCTGGCAGGAAGTAGTTACAGCATGTGCTGTTGTTTTTTTTTTTCACCCTTGATCAATTCAAGCTAGCTGCTTCCTCCTGCTTCCAGGCAGTATGCTAAGCTAGGCTAAACACATCATTGCTCCAGCTCCATACTGTATGTTTTGCATTGACGTGAAAATCCTGTTAAGAATACAAATAAGCCAGTTTCCCCAAACTGTTATGGGTGCCATCAGCAGCAGACAGTGGTTGTGCTGGGATGATGTGTGTGTGTGTGTGTGTGTGTCTGTGTATCTATAGGTGTAGTGCTCAGTGTAGAAATGTATATACTGCATGAGCAATACATTTTCCCATTTGGCTCGTTTGATTATTTAGCTATCCTGTTTTCATGGCAGTTTCAACAACTTTAAGTTACATTTTTAAAGAGCGTATTCAGATATTCTAAATATCTGCAGAACAGTTTGGTGTACGTTACTGAAAGCATGGCCTACTTACCTGTACTCACTGATATTCTTTACATAATGTATGAAAAAAGTCTGCTTATTGAGCCTCGTTTTAGCCTTTGTGTGTCGGTTTTAACCTCCTTTAATGATCATTAACAACCAGAAAAGATCCTGTTATATTTACTTACATAAGTCTCTTTGTTGTCCACCGTATATTGTTATCTGTTTCTTAATGTTTTTTATTTTTTTGTCTTTTCCTCAGGAGTTCTTTGATCACGCAAAGAAGCTGTGGGACGATGAAGGAGTGAAGGCATGCTTTGAGAGGTCCAACGAGTACCAGCTCATCGACTGTGCACAATAGTGAGTTGAACATTTAAAGTAATTTTTAAGCTTTGGATACTTGCAGGCTTGCAAAAATATTTTTTTGTAACTACATACATTACGCAACCAGTTCAGCTCCAGTGTAGTGAGAACAAAACAGCCTGTATACTATTGTCCCGTCCCTGCTCTGTCCGACCTCTTTGTGTCATGTTTGAGGTGAACGCTCTGCGGTGTGTGCTGGTGTCATGTCATATATGAATATGGCTGAGATATGTTTACTCTGGGTGTGGCAAGGCAAGCAGCAGTTGTGTTCTTCCTTTGGAAAATTATACATAAAGTATCTCCTCATGTCGGCGTGTTTGACGTCTTACCATGGCAATATGCAAATTGTGGTCTGGCCTGTATTACAGTGCTGATTCATTGGAATTGTACGGATGTAATGGTGTCTGTAAACACATATAGAGACATAATAATGCTGTAGTTACAGTTGGGGTTTGTCATTTTACTGTTAATAATGGTAACAGTGTACCTGTGGAGTTTAGAGACTATATTACTGTGTCTCCAAGGCTGGACGAATGCTATGTGGGTCACGGTTTGATTTTGGCGACGATCTGTAGAAAGCTCTTTCTAATACAATTGCACTGCAGATACTGTAGTTAGGAAATACTGATAACTGCAGTGTGGCAAGGCGCAGGAACCGATGCCTCCGTGCACGGTGCTCCAGATTGTTTGGAAGGCTCCTGCTTTACCTTGGGCCACCATAGGGTGCTGGTTGTACACAGTGGAGGGTCCTTGTCTTGCCTGTAAAAGGAAGTTTGGATATGCAAAGTGACTCACTGATTACAGTGCTCCCCTTCTGCTTCCTCTCTGACTCACCTCTGGATTCACATGTAAATATGAGGACATGTACATGGTTCAGACTCAGGAGTTGTCCCCTCCTGTCCCAAAGGTTGTCTCCCTTTATCTCTCAGGGTTCGGTCAAAGCCACACTTTATCAGCGGCCGGAGATATTGTCTTGTTGTTGATCTGTGGGCCCTCGTTACATGGCTGTAGCGTTGAGATGTTTTAAAGATGGTTGAGCACGTAGACAAACAGTCTCTGTACTCCCTTCCTGAATATCTTCCGTTCCTTGAACATAAATTTGACTTGGGGTCAAGTCTTCCCCTGGTTGCCCTGCCTGAAAGCAGCTTCCATAGAAAGGAGAGAGATAGTCAGGTGATGGTTGGAGAGTCACATGAATCTGTAAGGTGGAGCTGTTACAGTCCAAGGCCTGTGTTTGTCTTTGCTGCTCTGAGTCAGTCTGTGTGCAGCACAATATGTAAGAAAAAAAGCTTCTTGTGTTTGTTTTAGTCAATATTCCAGTATCATCATGATACCATGTAGCATTGTGCTCGCATCAACAGTTAAAAAACGTCTTTCTGAATGTCCTTGTTACAACTCTGTGAATGCAGTGGTCTTCTGAATGTTGAAATCAGAAAGAATGGTCTATATTGTAATAACTGAAACCACTGAGGCTTGCAACTAGCTGAAGCACTGAAAATACAGCTGTCCTGTGACATGAGTAAACATTAACAGAGTAAAATGAACACAGTGAAAAGCATACAGTATTTAAATAGATCGGGATATGTGACTCTTCTGGTGTTGGCTGAGCAATTGATTGCAGTTTCTGTTACAATTTTGGCTTCCATTTGGCTGAACAAAATAATCGAGATAAACTGACTGGAATATGTTTTATATAGTTTACTAAAATGTTGAATATACAGTAGCAGTTTTTAGTAAGTTGTAGCAGTGGACTACAAAAAAAATTAAGAAGTTGGGATGCTGTGTTAAATGTAAATAAAAAGGAAAATGTATAAAATTCAGATTCGGGTTTATCAGGTGAATTATACTGTCATTTTTTAATTGAATATATGTCACAAAGGATGATTAAATTATCACATTCTGTCCAGGCTATTTTATATATAGAATATATGTAGTAGGTTTTATTAGGTTGTTACATTGCAACATAATTGATCTTTTTCATTTTTATCTAATTTATATTTGTTATTTTATTTACTTAAATGTATATATATATTTAAATATTATTATTATTATTATGTATTTTATTTATCCATCAAATTTTTTACATGTATTTTGTCTTTGTCTTTTTTTTTTACATTGAATTATATTTTAAAATTTGACAGATATTTATTTAAAGTATAATGAATGTATGATGTCCCATAAACTCAATGAGTAATCATGTTAAATAACTGTGATCTAATTTCTGACCAAAATGACCATGATTATGCCATAATCGAGCAGCCCCAGTGGATTGCATTTATTGGTTTTGTAGATCTGTAGCCAGAATCTTTTTTTTTTCCATATAAGTTGTGACACATCGACTCTTCCAAATCCTAAATCCTGCCAAATGACTGAAGCCTAATTGTTTATTTTAAGTCCCAATTGTCCTTCCTGTTTCCAACGTCCTCCTCTTCAGTTTTAATTTTGTGATTGCGTCTCTCTCCTGCCCTTCTTGCCGTCCTCCTGTCACCATCTCTCTGGCTGTTACGTCCTGATATAACACGTTTATTTTACTGGTTTGTAGAAGAGATAAAGGATGATAATAAGTTGCAGCTTCATGTGGTTTATCAGAAAAATGTAGGAACTGCGGTTTCAGTTTTGCTTTGGTGAATTGTCTTGCAGTCCTTGCAGCTTTTACTTTATTTGTCAGCTTTTTTCTTGTCTATAGGAACATGTATGTGTGGTTTAGTGTCATGAGTTCACACAAAAAATATCTTGAAGCATCAGAAATCTATCTCAGGATTTTGAGAGAAAGAAGAATTCATATTTGCAATTAATTTTGAAATCTCACTGTTCAGTAGAAACATTACAGTACGGCTCTATTGTCAGTGAGTTTGATTGATGTCTGGAATTTGTCAGACAGTGAGGCCTCTCACTTACTTCCTCTCTCAGTTTTAACCTCTGTATGAACTATGTGGACAGAGGGCATGCATAGATACTCTGTCCTACATGGCAGCAGACCTGTCTGTGTGTAAAGGCCCCCACACACATACACACACCTATTGTTGTTTTGACCACTAAGCTACACTAACTCAGCGACTATCCTGGAAGTAGTGGAACACCGGCAGACGGCTGCAGCAGCCAACTGTGTTGAAAGGAAGGGAGCAGAGGTCATATCTTTGGACTCGGGCTGTATTTAAACAAACTTTACGTTGTTTGGGGAATGTCTGTTGTGATGTTTTGGCTATTCCTCTAAGTTCAAGACTGTAGGGGTTGTCTGTTAGCTTGTTCCTCCCTCTCAGTGCTAGCTGTTTTTGAGCCAGCACCAACCCTTTTTTTTCTACTTTACTTCTCTACACCTGCTCTCTCGTTTCTTGTTCTGAGCCTGGACAGATTTGTGTTTGTGTTGTAGGCTATGTCTTGGACCACAATTGTGATAAGATAGCTCTCAGCACTGACAGTAAAGTAAAGAGGAAGTTGGCCGACATGTGGCTGTTTGTTGGAGGAACAGATTGGCAGGCAGCAACCATACATGCTAACGGTTGAGCACAATAGCTATGCTGTCGTTAAACCACCAAACCTGATCACAGCGGAGGAATCTGGTTAGATATAGCTCTATGTTTCGGAGGAGCTGAGCAATGTGGGATTTTTGATATTAATTCAAGAGGGAAAACCCGTACAATATGTTGACTGATATGATCATTTTTGAGCTGGAATGAAAGTAAAACTGTAAGCATGCACATGGCAATATTGCAATTATATCACAAAGACTGTCACACCGCCATATGCATAAAATGATAGTGCTTTTCTTATGCAATTAGAACAGTCAAATCTGCATTTACATTCGTCACAGTTCCTGTAACATCAACATCTACCACTACTTTTTGTGAAATCTGTATGTTACGAATCTGCATGTAAACAATTATTACAAATCGATGAGAATACTTTGTTAGAAAACAAAAAGAATTAGAGAATTAGTCGAAGTGTATTTCCTTACACCCCTAGCTATATATTGTATTTAGATTTTGTGGAGGCAGATTATATACCTCTGCCACCTCGTCTGCGTTGTCCTTCACAGACCTTGCTACGCTGGCAGATATTTTTTCCAGCAGGCCGAACGCCGGACGGCCCATTGGACAGAGGCACAGGAAATAAGTATGGGCCGATGGCGAGCGCTTGTTATGCCAAAGAGCATGTCCATATCGATGCTTGTGGAATCCTGTCACCCATTGATCTGCCCTCTGCATTGCACATTTATACGTTTTAAGAGCACAGATATGTGTCTGCCAGTTGATTGATTATGAGCTATTTTCAGCTGCGGCGGGCCGGTTCCATTGCAATGCCTTGGATGTGTCAACGGCAAAATCAAACACTTTTTCACACGCAAATCTGAACTACCAGGCCTCCTGCTTTTTGTTTTTTTTCTGTGGTGACTGTATTCTTGCAGTGTATTTGCAGCAAATATGACACAATTCATGACATAATTCTTACACTAAAGTATTTCTTACTGTAGTGGTTGATTGTTATTCAGCGTTAGTTGCTGTCTGTGCTGGTACAGAGCTCTCCCTGTGCTGATGGCTGCAGCAGCAGGGACTGGGCCAGAGGAGAGCTGGCCTGGATGGAGCTGGAGAGTCTGGGAGTGTAGCTGAAGAAACGAGGCTAACAGCTGAGCAGTACAGCAGGGGTTTATCCCTGCAGTCAGAATGAGGCCTGGGACAGCGATGGCGCTGATGCTGGGTTAGGTACAGGAGCGTGATGAGGCTTTAGATGCTGTAAACATACATCCTATAGAGCTGGGTATCCAAGTAATAATGAAACTTCTCCAGTCAAATGATACCTCTATTCTATAACTCCTTCCAGATATGAATGTGTCTTTTGACTGGCCCACAGCAGCTACAGCCTAAGCGTGGTGTGTTTGATTGCAGTTGGCAGTTGCAGCGATGCCACTAAAATGTTTGCAAAAATATCTCTGCTAGGCACCTGTGGCATCTGATAAAACACAACCCTGCTTCCAGTGAAGTTGGGATATTGTCTAAAATGAAAATGAAAAGGATAATAATTTGCAAATCCTTTATGGCATTTATAACTGAAAATAGAAAGTACATAGAAAGTTGATGGCTATGTTTAAACTGATACGTTTGTTTTTGTGAACTATTTACTTCCACTTTTTATTCTGTGATGTTATTTTGGAAACAGAAATGGCAAACAGAGCTGAGTGATATGACCATATGAGTGTTACTGCAATATTTGCGTCATTTGGACACAGCCTTCTATTCTGATCAATAAATAAATACTCGCTTTTCCAGGTAGTTACTTCAAAAACTCTTTCTATTTATTGAATGAATGTATATTTCTATTGCGATATAAAAAGGACTGTTATTGGGAAGAAAAACGTTTTCTCGACTCGAACATCTCACAATTGAGTTCAGATCCGTTTTTTGGAGTTAACGCTTAAAAAGGAAATAAATTATCAAAAATGTATAATCAGAAATAGTTGTCAATTACTCTTCTGTTTATCGATGAATCAACTAATTGTTGCAGCTCATTGATATAAACTGTATTTCCATGATCTAGCAAATGATACACAGGTTACATAGTAACACAGAGTTTTTTTTTCATAAAATTGAACTATAACCCTTATTCCCAAAAAGTTAGGATACTGTATAAAATGTTAATAAAACAGAACACATCACATTCAGAATGAGCTTGAGTTTCAGATATCTTGGCTTTGTACTGTATCTAATTAAATGTGGGTTGCATTCTGTTTATATTTAAACACTTTCACAGCATCCCAACTTTTTTGGAGAGCCAAAACATTACAGATCCTTCAACTAATATGTAGGAACATATCAGCTTCAAAAGATAAAGGCTGTTTCTGTTTTTTAATTTTACGTAACTCAAGGCGTCACAAATGTTTAACTTCACAAGCATCGTCGTAAGCTAAGATGTGATGTTGGCACATAGAGGCTCAGCTGGGACGGGTCCAGCAGTCCCAGGTCCCGGAGATGGGACTGTGCACAGACACATCCGAGGCTGGGTCTGGTTCTTGGCTTCGGCAGGGCTGGGCTGGGGTTGGGGCTGGGGTGTAGTGCTGGTCACGGGACTCTGTCACCAGCCTAGGGGTCACTGACACAGTCATCTGGGGCAGTAAAGTGCTAAGAATGGCCGGCATTGTCAGCCAGCCCCGGCCCCTGAAGGGCCTACAGAAACAGAGGGGCTACGCTTCGCAAACAGTGGATCTCCTCAATAAGGAGCCTCTTCTGTTCACGGAAGAGCCCGAGAGAGCGATATTTATACACCGGCTGCATGTCACTGCTGCTTTTTCCTGTCACCAATAAGTAGCTTCATTTTTTTAATGTTTTAGCTGCTTTGATGTTACACAGTATAACGCCAGCAGATGAGGCTGATTGTGACAGGGTCTGGGCTCTTCTTACATGTCTGAGCTGATGCTGTGTGCTTATATTTCAGTGTTGTTTCAGATTAGTTATTTTTAACACGTAAGAAATGGATTTCTTTCTTCTGTCTCACTGCAGCCAAAAAAGCATTTAAAATTGTGTTAAATCTTCTTGAATTGTATTTTTAAGACTTGCATGATTTGAGAATGAAATCTGAAGTCAGACTTTGAATGTATACATCTAAAAAGCATGAAGCAGAGAGTCTGTTACACAATCCCAGTCTGTAGGGACAATCAAACCTCTAAACAACTAAAATAAACAAAAGACGGTGATGGGCAGGTATGGAGCAGATGAAGAAATGGAGGAATATGAACTTTTCAGTAGCTGAAAGAAAGAATTAAAACTGTTTCTGATTCATTTGAGGTGATTTTTAGATTAAGAATCACAATCTTTGGTTCCTGAAAAAGTCATTTTTGAAGTAATAATGTTCATATGTATTTGTTTAATATCCTCATGTGCTTTAGTTGTTGAGAGGTGAAGCCACTTCCAGTGAACAAACTCTTAAAAATAACCATAATGGTTTCAGTTAGTGTTATCACATCTCTCAATCGTCTTCTAGTAAATTTAGCTTCTTTTTTTTAGCCTTTTAAAAAGTTAACTATAGCGCTATTCAAATCCTAATCATTACACCCATCATGGAAAAAACTTTCTTCATAAAAAGAATCAGAAAATGCCCTAATCCAGATTAACAAAAACCTTTGTGTCGCTTGCTAAAAAATCAGATGACCCTGCTGTCAGCTGACTGAGGAATAATCAAAGAGGGCACTATGGAAGTGTGTGTGTGTTTGAATATATCTGTGAGTGTGTAGACGTGTGTTTGTGTGCATGATTTCTGAGGAAGAGGAAGGAGTGGTTTTGAGAACTGTAGAATCTGATGTACTGGAAGCTCAGTGGGACTCCATCTACACAAACCACTGTCCTTAAGGTTGTTAGAGCCCCCTGTGGGACTCTCTCTCCCTCTCTTTCTCCCTCTTTCCCTCTTGCTCTCTCTCTCTGTCTATCTATTCAGTCCTCTCTTGAGGCCAGATAGCGACAGCAGAGAGGATGTTGCAGAACACATGTTGTTCCCTATATGAAGCCTTTTCCAAAGTGTGTGTAAACCCACATTTAACATTCATTAAAGCCGGAGATTTGTTTTTATTGTTTATATCCTTTTCTCTTCTTCAGTTAAGTGTGTGTGTAAGTACTGTGGAGGTAGTTTGAAGCTTAAATGTCGTTTTTTTAGAAAGCTCTCAGCCTGCCTGGGCATTTGGAAACAGTTCAGAGAGCCTAAAGCTGCCCAGCATAGCATGCTACATGTCACAAGATTAGCTACACTGCCAGTGTGTTTTTATTTTGTTTCTAGAGACCAGAGGCTCTGACAGTCTGTATTTAGTTTAGTCAATGAGTTGGATCACATTTGAAAGCAGGCACCGCTCCATTTTAAAACCATACAAATTTCCAATAGTCTATTAAAATCTATATTTATATCAAAATGCATGAAAAACTCAAATAGATTACCACAGTTGCCTTTTTTTCCCCCATGGACATGCTGAGTAACTTTAATCTGTTTACATATATGTGTTGTTTAGACTGTTTGTAGGTTCTTGTTAATTGTTAGTTTTACCCCTCTGAATGTTTTAATATGAACAGTGCTGCAGAGAGAAATGGGAATTTATGTTCCACTTAAAGAAGGGGAGTTGTATCTATAAATAGATTTTTATTTTTGGGTTAAAATGTGCGTCCATTTTAAAGGACAGACGGAGACACAGAGCGAGGCTGGTGAATGGCGGATATCTGCGAGTCTGTTACTGTGTGCCGACTGCACACACATACAGTACACACACATAACTTCTCTCTCTCTCTCTCTCTCTCTCACACTCGCACACACACACCCTGCTGTTGACCAGGAGTGTAAAGGCACAGACTGCTGGAGGACAGCAGTGGCGCTGCAGGTTCCCTGCTCAGAGATTGTGGAATGGTCGTCCATAGACCCTCCTCCTCCTCCTCCTCTTCCTCCTCTCTCCCTCTCTCGCTCTCTCTC
>CAFUXE010000486.1:362300-374539 GCA_903364295.1 Serranus cabrilla
TTTTTTTTTTTTTTTTTTTTTTTTTTTTTGTTAACTTGTACACTGTGCAAGGTTGAATTATCCTGTACAGACTGTAAAATGTAATATTATTTTGTACAACTTAATTGAAAGAAAAACAAATCTACTTGTAGATCTTTGTGCCTTGATTATGGCTGTACCTGTAAATGAGCTCAGATGTAAGTATGTTTTCGACTGCGCTGTACAGCTTGATGTCAATCTCTATCAGCAGCGGAAGACTGCGGGTAGGGGACTTTCTCTGTAGAGTTTAGTTTTTTCTGGTTTATAAAAAAAAGGAAATGCTGTTTAGTAAAAAATAAAAAATAGGGAAAAAATCCTAAAAACCTGTATACATTATGCAAATTAACCACTTACCTGCAGTGAAGACCAGATGTTGCAGCGCCATGCCTTTTTTTTTTCTTCTTCTTCTTTTTTTTTCGTTGGTTTTACTTTTCCTCCTTTTTAAAAAAAAAAAAAGAAAAAACCTTTTTATTTCTTTTAAATTTCACAGCTTTAAACAAACATTGGAAATCCATTGAAAGTGTCCAAATTGCAACCTGGTGTTGTTTTAATAGGAACCAACGTTTTTTCGATATGAAGTGTGTCTGAGATCTGTACTGATGTGCGTGCCTGTGCGCATGTGTACATAAAACAAACATAGACTCACAGACGCATCGTGTGTGTGTGTGTGTGTGTGTGTGTGCGCGTGCGTGTGAGGGCGAATGTGCATTGTGTGTAAAATTTTATAAATGTATGTACATGTAAATTTATAGGTCTATATAAATATATATGTACAATTATACATGTTTAATTATGTGTGTGCCTAGGTGTACATACCTATGTATGTATACGGTAAATATGTATACATACACACATAGGAAAGCATGTTTAGAATGGAGATGAATAAATGAGAGCGTGCAATATTAGTAATTCTTTGGTCCTTTGGAGCCATACCCGATGGCACAGGCACTATGAATGTGTGAGCAGCACCCAACAAGACAAGCTCGTCTCCTTGTACAAACAGCATCAGCCTTTTCTTCTGCTACAGTACACGTCTATCCCCAAAAGAGAGTGAACTGACTGGAGGTGCAAAAACCTTGTTTGGCCTGGGAGGATGATTAAATGACATTTTTATTTTCTTTAAATAAAGAGGCACATTAGAGGACTTTGCTTTATTTCCATCTTGGTGTCCACGTTTGTCATCACTGAGTTCTGTTTTGTTGTTTTTCACCGATGCTGCCGTGGAGGTCACGTGAACGGGGTCACGTCATCCAAATGCAAAATAGGAGAAACTGTACGAGTCGACAGTTTGAATCAGGACTGTCCTGGATACTGTTTTTGAAATGAGATTACTTGATTTGAACTCCATCAAGGAGGTTTTTGTTG
This sequence comes from Serranus cabrilla, assembly GCA_903364295.1. Lineage (NCBI taxonomy): Eukaryota > Metazoa > Chordata > Actinopteri > Perciformes > Serranidae > Serranus > Serranus cabrilla. The sequence goes on from CAFUXE010000486.1 coordinate 363,684, forward strand.
GTTTGTAAGTAAAATCAAATTATTTCTAGAATTAAAAGAACAAAACATGAGCACAACACAAGCATAACAGAGAAAAATACAACAAAAGCAATTCAAAGAAACTTAAAATACAACCCAGATTCCAAAAGAAGTTGTTTAAAACTTGAATAAAACAGAATGTGATACTTGTGATAATCCTTTGGGACACAAGACTGTATATTTAACCTCTTAAAACCCAGTGGAGAGGGTATAAAAACTGACTCATGCATGTATTTTGGCTTTATACTTCTGTTAAATGTTCTTAAAACCTACACAGACAGGTTGGTTTTACCAGGTTACTGACACTGAAACAAAGTTTTGTCAATATAAACCCTTCCGGGTTTTTTTATGTCCTTAAACAGCAGAACAGATTCTTTGGAATCAGGGTTCATGACTCAAACACTGCAAACTTAAGAAAAATAACTACTGGCCCTTCAATTTTGGAGCAGATCTGATAAACCATGTTAATACACAAATAGTTTTTCACGTTTGCTAACATTGTAAATATGGCATGGCCTTGGCAGTTTGCCTTCTAGTTTCTTTTTGTTTCATTTGCTGTCAAATTCACAGGAGGCGCACATTTCCCCAAAACAGTTTGCACAAAGTGCAAGAGTTTGTGTGTAAACAACAATTTCAGAAATGTGTTTTTGACATGAAAATATTAGACCCAAACAAATGACAATATTACAAAAGTAATCCAAAGTATTTAAAATATGTTCCTTAATTTGACCAACCTAATGGAATACGTTAAAAGTTACAGCATAGGGCAAAATCAAGCAAATGTAACCTTACAAAAAGGTCGATAAAGGACATAAACATGTATTTATTTAATTCATTCAAAGCACAGTTACTGAGAAATAATCCCAATCCTCACGTCTAGGCCCAAAAGGTCCTGATTCTGTACTTACTGCACTTTGTCTTTGCAGGGTAGTTTGATTTAGGCCATTTGTTATAAAATATGTAAATAATTAATGGGGACAGAAATGTTGCTGCATAACAGAAATGACCCTTTTCCTGATATATCATGTCATACATTCTGTTATTCTGATCTAAAGGAAACTCTTTTCGGTTTCTGTAGGTTAAAGGTAGCTGTTCAAAGTGGAGTTTCAGGTGTAATAAAGGTGATTCAGGGAGGATAATCAAGCAATCAGTGATTGAAATCACCTGTGCAGGTGAACTGCTGGTGTTCAGGTCTGATCTAAACAGAAAAAACACTAAAGTGCTGCACGGGGTTAAAGAAATAATGACGGTAAGGATCAAGCAAAACATCTGTTGTTCTTTAAGGCAAAAGTCAAGAATGAATAAAAAAGCATTGAGTGTACTTCTTAGTTCTAGTGGAGGTCCATGGTGTTAAGATGCAGTCGTAAAGTGAGTTTTTGTAAACATATTTCTGTTCTGTTATTTCTGTCAGGGACCACCAGCCTTCACTATCACAAGAGGTGATTATAATAATGTAGTTTAAACCAGGAGGCCAGATCCCGGTCTGAGCAGTGAAGCAAACCCGGAAATGCCTTAAGCCTGCAGTATTAAATAAATCCAACAGGGGGCGCCAAAGAAGTCTGGTCCTATTTATCTCAATACAAAATCAGACTTCTTGTCACTTGATTTATTACCTCAAAATAAATTATCGTGGCAATATTGCGGTCAGAATCGCTAGTTTCAAGTCTCTAATATAATAAGATGTTTACTGTGTAAATAATGGTCCCGTTTAGATGAAAATAGATGATGAAGACGCTAATGCTTAGGGGCGTGGCTACCTTTGATTGACAGGTCGCTAACAAGGCAATCAGGAGAGAAGCCGTGAACTTGTTTGTCGTGTTTTTCGACTCTTTCAGTGTGTTTTCAGTTTATTTGAATATTTTTGGTCATTTGAAAATGTCTTGTTCTGCGATTGTTGTACTAAAAGACACCAAGACTTTGGCCGTTCAATGTTTCTGGTAAGTAACGTTCATTTCGTTTTAGCGTTATCAGTTTATTTTTAGATACACCCGTCCTCGCGCCTCCCCATTCCTAATATGGTCTCTCCCGGTTACAAAAAAAACAAAGATGGCGACGGCCGTAAAGCTAAACTCATTGTCGCTTATATTAATCACTCTTCTCAGTTCAATTTAAGTTGGAAATGTTGATTGTTAAAATGCCACACATTTAATTGGAAAGAAAGCTGCTGGTAACTAATTAAAAACACACACACACACTACAGCCTCAGATTCAGATTTTATTATGTACAGTTCATCATAAACGTTTCAACAATTTGGCAAAAACCCTCACAAACATTTGGCACAGAAAGTCAGCAATAAATATATTCAGATATGCATCTTAAAAACAACGAGGTGGATTATCAGACATCAACAACAGAAACAAACAGTGAGATGATCGGTGTGTTCACATCAGATCACAGTGAAGAGACAGAAACCAACATCTGACTTTACCATCTAAAATCAGACCAGGGACAGTTAGTATTTACATATTTACTATGTGTTTGATTTGTCTTACTTAATGCCACGTGTGCGTACTGGCTAATACTTCAGCTGGTAACAGGAAAACTGTTTTCAGGTCAGTCGGTTACATTTCTGTGAGTGAAAAGTTTCATTTTTGTGATGCAATGAGCTCCACCTGTTTGGCACTCCCGAGAAAAGCTAAAAACAATCACTTGTTATGATTTCTAACAACAATTTGGCCCCATATCTGCTTCACAGACTTTAAATAATCAGCATCGGAAAACTCTTAGAGTCCCTTTTAAGACATTTAAAAACATAGATTCATGTCCTTCACAGTGCCGTAAAACATTTGGACAAACAAACAGATTTTTGACCCGTTCAGGAGAGGAACGTCACAAAATCCTCACATCAAGTATTTACCGCTGGCTCATGGCTCTGTCCCGGTGCACTCTGGGTAACGTGGTTCACAGGGACTTGTGCTTCCCCAGCAGGCAGAGGCTGAGGCACTGCAGCAGGCCCTTCATCCACAGACAGTGAGCCAGGAACAGCAGCAGCATACAGGCGCCGGCCGAGCAGTACACGCCAATCACCGTGCTCTCCTCCGGCAGGAAACACTTGGACAGAGCGTAGCTGCCGGGGGACACCGAGGCCTGAGGGGGGAGGAGGGGGAGACAGGGAGGGTGAATGAGATGGAGGTCAAATCAGTTGTAGTCAGGAGGAAAGAGGGGGCTGCTGTGGGCCTCTCAGGCCACCAGGGGGCGTCCAAATATGAACTCTTATTTGCAGCAGTGGAAGAAATATTCAGATCATTTACTTCAGCAAAAGCACTAAAACCACACTGTGAAATTACTCCACTATAAATAATAATCCTGCATTTAAAAATGGCTGAAGAAAAAGTACAAAAGTATCAAAAGTAAAAGTACTCATTATGCAGAATGGTTCCACTCAAACTGTTTTAAATATTCCTAATTTATTATTGTATTAATATTACTATTGCTTTTATGTAAGCAGCATTTAATGGTGTCAAGGTAAGGTTCATTATAACTACTACTGAATATCCTGTTATGTGGTTTAATGTTGATTATTTTTAAATTGATCATGTTTTTTATCCTGAGGACGAACCATAAACTATAAAATAAATCAAATTTTATCATGTTTTTAGGAACAAAATGATCTATAAGTCGGTATGAATGATATGCAGACAAACCCTTCTGTTAAAATGTTCAGAATAAAGTTAGGGATAAAACTGGGAAGTTTGGTGTCTGTAAGTGGAGCTGAAGTCGAGATTTATAGCTCAGAGCATTAGGAAACTGGATGTAAAGATTTCATACATTGATGATTTGAAGACAAAATATTGAATTAAACTCATATTAAAAACAGTATAGAACATATAAAACACAAATATTGTGAGGGAGATATAGTAGAATATGCACCTATGTGTTTGTTTTGGATATTTTCTGTCCATTATTCTGAAAGAAAACATGTTTTATGGGAGGAAAAATGATCCAAAACCTCTGAAGAATTGACCAGTGCATAAAAAAACAATGTTTTTTCCTGATAGTGCTTCACATTCAGAAATAAAAGGGTTATTTGCTCCACAATGTGCTGACATCATGGCGTGGGACCCTGCGGGTGTCTGTTTTGACTCACCAGGATGAAGCTGGGGTTGTTCCTGTTCCTCCAGCTGAAGGACGGCACGCTGATCTCCGGGTACTTGTTGTCATGGAGAACCTCACATCCGCTGTGGGTGTGTCCACTCAGGATGAGGCGGGGCTTAAACCACTGCAGCAGCTGAGGAGACAGAAACACACTAAACCTCAGAGGCCGGTTGCTGCTGACTTACATCATCATCATCATCATCATCATCTCTGTTCCTGCTGTATTTTAATTGGCTGACTGAGCGGCGTGCTGGCTGCAGAGTGCTCACCCTCTGTGACGCCTCCTTGGACAACACGTCGTACTTCTCTCTGAACAGCAGGTGGCGCTCTTCAGGCGGCGCGGCGTCCAGGCCTGTGCAGCCGGCGTCGCTCACGCGGTACAGTGGATAATGCTGCAGGACACACAGGACGACTGTCAGTCTCTCATGATACAGATAGTGGATTTATTTACAGCCTGATGGGGCTAAAAAAAAACATCTGAGGCAGATTTGTGTTGGTGGTATTCTTTTTTTTTTATATATATAATTGAGGTTTTTATTAACTTTCTCAGTATAAAGAAGCAACATAAATAAAATAGCTGAAAGTTTTTTGGGTGTCTCTTTGTATTCTGTGGATGTTTTCGTCATCTTGTAATATATTTTTTAATTTCCTGTAAATTTTTTTGCACTTTGCAGTTGATTTGTGCCTCTTTTTAGTCATTTTACTCTTTTTGTCATGTTGTTTCTTTGTTGTCACATTGAGTCTGGAGTCATTTTATGTTACTTTGTGGTCATTTTGTATCTCTTTTTGTCTTTCTATTCATTTAATGTTTCTTAGGGGTTTGTTTTACATCACTTTGGGGACATTTTATATTTCTTCGTGTTCATTTTCATCCTCGTCTTTGGTCATTTCTTTCTTTGTGGTCATTTTGAGTCTCTTTGTGGGCGTTTACTGTTTCTTTGTGGTGTATTTTACGTCTCTTTTTTTGTCATTTCATGTTTTTTTGTAGTAATTTTGCATAACTTTTTAGTCATTTTATGTTTCTTTGTGGTAAGTTCAGTGTCTTTGTGGTCATTTTTGTTTCTTTTTGATCATTTTATATTTCTTTTTAGCCTTTCTTTGTTACTTCTGGGTCATTATAAATCTCTTTTTGTCATTTTGAGTCTGAAGTCATTTGAGGTTTCTTTGTAGTTTATTTCACGTTTTTTTTGTATTATTATGTTAAGAAACAAAAATACTTTATTATTTATGTTATTAATTACTCAATTGCTTCTGTTATCAATACATTTTTGGGTTTATTTTGCTTCTCTTTGTGGTCAATGTTATGTTTCTTTGTGCTCATTTTGAGTCTGAAGCCATTTTTTTTTGTTACTTTGTGGTCATAAAATGTTTCTTTGTGCTCATTCTATGTTACTTTGTTGTCCTTTAGCATATTGTTGTGGTAAGTTAGTGTTTCTTTGTGGTCATTTTGAGTCTCTTTTTAGTTATTTCATGTTTCTTTGTCATCGTTTTATGTTTCTTAGAAGTCCTTTTATGTCTCCTTGTATTCTTTAGTCATTAAATGTTTCTCTGTGGCCGTTAGTTTTTCTCTCTAGTCATTGTGCGTGTGTTTGTGGTCATTCAGCATCTCTTCCTGGCTGCTACGTGTCTGTTTTTGGGACATTTTGCAGGTGAGGGCGACACTCTGTGCCTGTGCTCAGTCATCCTGCTCAGTAATCCCGTCATGTCAGAGAGTCCTGAGCTCAGGATCAGACCAGAGGAGATGACCCGAGGAGAGACGGAGAGAGATTCTGCTCCGTTTGGGAAAAGTGCAGCGGATGTTGGACTTCAAACTGAATGAGTGAAAGTTGCGTTAATAGAACAAGCTTTGATCCTTTCTAACCCTTTCGCCCACAACTCGTCCCAAATCTCCTCAGCGCTTTCCTTAATCCATACCTCTTTAATGTGGAGAGGAGGAGTTGAGCCGGCAATTTGTTAATTTTAACTTTCTGTAACCTCGTTCAGTTTTCCCCATTATGGAGCTTTAGGATTGTTAGAATAATCTTATCACACCGAGCTGATTGTATCACCTCTATATTCTGTGTGAGCTCTTCATTAAAGCAGCAGCTGGTGATGTGATGAAGCTTCATATCTAATTATATTATTATAATTTAAGTCTCGTGCATCATTTTAAACACATTTCTCCAAAGTTCAAACATTTTGAAAAAAACATTTTGGATAAAGTGCTGTGAGTTCATCTTCCCCGAGCTGAAACAAATCTCTGTTGTTTCATTAATATTTATAATTTATTTTTTATATTTTTTTAGATTCACCTGTAAGAAAACTGTAGCTGAGCTGCTCGAGTGCTTTTCTAGTTTTATATTTTTTTGTGCCTATTTTAGTTTTGTTTGTGGTCATTTCAAGTCTCTTTTTTGTCATTTTATGTTGGTTTGTGGTCATTTTGAGTCTCTTTGCAGTCATGATATGATATGTATTTTGGTTCTTTTTCAAACTTTTTATTTACTATAATTTTATTGATGCTTCTTCTACAGTTGCTGCTGTATGTCTGAGAGTTGTGGGACTGATAAAGGAACATTACTTAGAGATATCACTCCACACCACCAGGGGGCAGATCACTTCTTGGTGAAGGGTTACATCACATAAACAAGATAAATAGACGCAGGTGTGTGGCCTGATGGTGTGTGGACCCCAGGAGATGTGATGTTTGTCACCACAAAATGGACTAACACGATTAAGTGACACAGAACAACAACAGGCTGGATCCTGAACATTTCACCAGCACAAAACTAACTTCAGTCTGCACCCACAGAGACACAGAAGAGGCAGAAACAAGCTCACTGAAGGTAACAAACAACAACACACCAACTCTGAGTGCTCCCAGCAAAGTGATTGTAAAAGATTTAGTTCATTTTTTATAAAATGTTTGCATGTCCATGGGTGGAATTTAGATTTTTTTTCTCCCTCAAACAAATCATAATTTTTTTCATGGTTTTGATTAAATTGATGGTTGAAACCAAAATGTTTTACAGCAAAATGTGAAATAATTAAACTCTAACCTAATTTTTCACCCATTGTTTGACTTTAATATTAATATTACATATATATATATATATTTATTATAAAACGATGGCCCAGAGGCTTTTAAAACAAAGTTGTCAAAATGAAGAGACACTTTTTAAAAGTTACTTTTACTTAAGTTAATAAATGAATAATCTGGGTGCAGCTGTCCCCGCTGAGCTACAGGCACAACAAATAAAAATCCCAAAAATGAAATACTTCTGACTGTCTGTCTGCTCGCTTCAAAATATGGTGTCAAAAAACTCAACAATGCTGCTTTGTTTGATAATTTACAGTGTGATATTGATATTAAAAAGGATTTCACTTTAAATAGTCATAACATAACGGTTTTAAACAATTTAATGTATTTGTATGTATTTTAATTTAATATATATATATATATTTTTTTTTAATTTAAATTTTAAATTTATTAGATTTTTTTTTTGTTTTTTTGTGAAGATCTATACCAAACAAAGATTGTTTAATTAACGCTGCTGGCTGGCTGTATTTTTTGAATTTATTTAATGCCATGTGTTTGCTGTTTACCAATACTACCTTCTATAAAACTGGGAGATAAATGCTCCCTTTACCCTGGTGTGAATTATTACAAACGGCCGTACGTCGAAACACTAACTGCTCACTGTAATATTTCCTTCGGTCCATAATGGCTTTAAAGAGATTCTTCTCACTTTCTAGTGTAAACGATTGGAGATACACGACTCCAGTTAAATGAAGTATTTTCAGGTTTATTTTCTCTCCCTCTTCTGAGGCTCGGTTTAAAACTCTTTGGGAGATAAATAGTCAAAGATCCACTTGGATGCCGGTGTGGACAGATGAACTATCACATCGCCCATTAATCTTTTAATGTAAATAATCCTTTAATCCACGAGTTGTCTCAGCACTAATTCCTCCCCTGCTGGGGCCTGAGAAGCTGCCGTTTACCTGGAGCATGATGGGAGGTGTGGGTGGGTAGACCTGTGAGGCCTCACAGCTGTCCGTCACTCCGCCGCCCGACTGCGAGTTCTGCGGAAAAGACGACATAAAGAATTAATCTGCTGTCTCGTCCACGAGCTCACAGTTCGTCTTCAAACATCAGTTTCTACGTTTCATATCTCTCCGAGATTGTTTGCAGGAAGAGAAAGAAGCAATCAGCTTGTGCACAAACACAGCATGTTTAAAAGGACAAAACACCTGCTGCAGGAGGATATAAGTGAGTTTTTCCCTCCCTCCTCACTTGAGTTTCACACTCGCTGAGCAGCAGTGTGTGTGTGTGTGTGTGCTGCTGACAGTGTGAAAGTGTGCGACTGACACACAGAAACCTTCCTCCCACCTGAAGGGAACAGTTGAGGTCTCTGGAGAGTTTGATCAGCTCCTTCTCCACCGACTGGCAGATGGGACAGCCGTCTCCGTGCAGGGCCACGCTGTTCACCAGCAGGAAGCTGCGGAGACACGGAGAACAAGAAGCTCAGTGAGTCTGCCGGGAAGCAGCAGAGATGCATCAGATTGTCATGTTTTTATGTCGCGGTGCTTTAAGGAAATACGGCCGAGTATCTTCACACTAAATCTTCTGTGGAGGAAAAGCATCGCTGCTCTGACCACTGTGGCTGAATCCAAATGTTCACTCAATCATCACGCCAAGTCTGATAAACACTGTGGAAAAGAAGTCGGCTTTAATACACGAGAAAACTTTCAATTGTTGAAAATGGCGCTCTAAAGTGCCTTTTTTTTCCTTTTCACCCCTGCCCTTCAAAAAGCCTGTGCACGCCACTGCATGTGTGTAAAAAAAACACAAATAAAGTGTCTTAATTTTTATACATTACAATCTCCGAGTGACAAGTTATTAAAATATAGAGACAGCATTTCAACAGTAAAATAAAGAAAAAGTTGAAAATAAGAAAAAGATGTTTGTATAGAAATAACTGGTCTATACGTTTAAATACAGAAATAGTTTTACACATTCGTATTAAGTTTGTTTGGCTTTTTTTAATCGGCAATCGCAAAAATGAAGACGTCACTTCTGCAATGTAACTTAAACGAATAAAGTCTGCACCCCAGTCCGACTCTAAAGTGAGCAGGAAGTCTTGAGGCTCCTTGAGGTCCGGATGAGTGAAGAGCTCCTTCAGCACTCAGAGTTCACCTGCAGCCTGCAGTGCTGTGAAACTGGACATTTGGATTCAGCCTGAGGGCTCAAAAGTCAACAGCCGAGCTGCTGACCGGACCTGAGAACGGATCCGTGTGGCGTCTCGTGATGTAACTCTGTACAATAGTGCAGAGTTTCATCACTGCTGCACAAATCAGGCTGTTTGTCTGGATGCAACATTTAACAGTGAATCTGGATCATCGTGCAGCTTCAGGACAATATGACTTACTGGATTTTTGTTTTTTTAAATAACTGAATCAAAGACATTTTTTAATGACCGTCCTGTGGAAAATGTCTTTTTATTGGAGTTTAATACTAAATACTTTAATCAAAAATATACGCTTTTAAAATAAATATCTGGTACTAGTATTTCAAAAGTATTACTACGTTCTCTTTTAGATTTGTTTACAATACATATTCGTATCATTATTTACTTGTTTTTTTTTGAACAAGAACTATTTTTAGGTATCAAATCAAAATGATTTCTGTCTGTGCTGCAGTCTTTAAACCTGATTTTCTTAATTAAAGAGAATAAATACTGCAGAATATTAGAATAAAAGAATACTTCAAATAGATGTTCTGTAGATAATAGATATTTACTTTCTGAATGTCTGCATCTCGACACAAACGAAGAATAAGAATAAGGCCGCTTTGCTTTTTAAACTAGTTGGATTTTGAATCTGTACTAAATATTCTTGCTCTCCGGATATAAATAAGGACAAACTTCAAGAGCAAACTAAAATGCGTTGATAAGGAGGTTTTCACAGAGCCTGCTGCATCAGAACACAGCGTGAAAACAGCACTTCAATTTGTTATTCCTGCCTGTTTGCAGATATCAGGAGCAGTTTAGTGTTTAGAAGTAGTTTTTGTGACGCAGACTGACTCCGGGGGTCAGACCTGTGACCTTCCCGCCTGCTGAGTCACGTCCCTGCAGGCTCGTGGTGTTTGTGCATCCTCCCGTCACTCACTTGACTCCCTTTTTGGTGACGATCCTGGTGGAGGAGGCGTTGAAGACCTTCTCGAAGCGCTGCAGCTTGAACCAGTCCATCCTGCAGGGAGACACAACACGCTCGTCACGCCGCGACACAAAGAGGAGAAAAGAAAAAAAGCTCAACCTGCTGCTCAGTCTGTCACGTCTGTCTGTCACATGCTGTTACATAAGAGCTGTGCCATCTCACTTCCTGCTGCACGCGTTTAATCAAAGCACATATGAGCCGCTGTGTGTTTGCATAATCCCACATCTCTGAATCACAGGCATCACACGCTGAACCGCAGGACGGTTTTACGCAGCTCATTGTATTTTCTTTCACTGCTTCTTCCCCCGAGATATCAGGAACAAGAGTTTCAAACAGGAGCAGTGCTCCATACAGGAGGGTGGACACAATAAACGCAACATCTCTGCAAGGAAATGCAATCCAATGCAAACATACAGGCGTATGTGTTGCATTATATTGCACAGGTGAATCTTTCCGGCCCTTAATCTGACAGATTTCTTTACACGTCACTGTAATGAAGACTTTTTGTCTTTTGATTTGTTGACAATCTAAATATATATATATATATATA
>CAFUXE010000486.1:374703-390023 GCA_903364295.1 Serranus cabrilla
TGATGTAAAGAAATAAATAATAAAAATAAATGCATCATAAAAAATAAATAGTGTGGTAATATAATAATAATAAATAGTATAATAAAATAATGATAAATGGTATTGTAATAAATAAAGGTTAAAAATAAATGTTATTGTAAATAATAATAATAAATTGTATAAAAAAATAAAGGTTATTGTAAAAGAATAAATAATCAGAAATAGTAATAAAACACTTCAGTTTGCGCGCTCTTCACGGGAGATAAGTAGCTCAAATTTCTCACATTATAACAAAGCCAAATAGAGAAGAAAATAGTACGTATATTTTACAAATAAAATGTATATGTGAACGAAGATTAAGGGTACAAAAAATGATTTAAATATGTGAATGAATGAATAATTAATAGAAAGCCAAATGAAATTAGCTGGTTTTCAGTTGTTTAAAAATGTTCCTTCATCTCTCAAAGCTTTTGATAGATTATTCCATATGTTTTATAGTTCAAAAAGCTCAGCTAATGTGTGTTTAAAAAGGCAGAAGATCTGAGAGCTCCTGATGGATTATAAACCGACAGAAAGTCTGCAAAGTAGGCTTTAAAAACAAGTAAAGGAACCCTGAAATCTATTCTAAAACACACTGCGAGTCAAGTGATGATAATATCTTTCCCAAATCTACAAGCACAAGTCTGAATAAACTGAGTGAGTGTTTCACAGGGACAGTAAAGGAGCATTTCACCAATTTAATCAAAGCTTTTCAGCATCTTTTACATCCTAAAAACCAAACTGCAGGTGTGACCTTTGTGTCCTCACAGGTGTTTACAGCGAGTCTCATATAATTCCACATAATTGACTCATGATCAAGTTTTATTAACGGTTACGCAATGTGGGCGAAGTCCTTTTGTTCGCTGGCTCTGCACTTTTAACGGCACAAAACTTTTTATTGACGCTTTTTTCTCAGCTGACGTTGTTTTTAGATTTAAAAAAACTTTTTTTTGAACTGTGACAGTGAGTGATAACAGTAGAAATAAGTTTCTGTGGTCTAAAAAGTGACTATCAGTGAAATCAAAGTGTTTTATTGTGTCTGAACTCTGCTCGGCTTTATGAGAGGTAACCTGAACCGGATCGGGCAGTATCCAGAGACTAAAGGTTGAACAATGAGACCATAATGCTTTACAGCCTGTCCTTACTCGTAGTGGAAACCGATGTCGTGATTTCCAACCAGTACGACCAGTTCTGTGTCAGTGGAGTGCCTGAACATCCTGTGGAACCGGCGCACGTCGTCCTCCCAGTGCTGCAGAGTCAGAAGGAGAACAACAGGTTTCAGTCCTTTAATAAGACCAGATCTCCCCTGGGAAGCTGGTGAGAGTTAATGGGGTCTCTGAGGGTCACCAGCAGCCCCCATGGGCGACTTTGATTCAGACTCCAGATTCAATTTTGCACCTGCAGGGGCCGAAGCAGCACACAGGAGGCCTTTAATTACACCAGTGCTGCGGGTTTCCAGCATGTTTTCACACTGATGCGTCTCTAAATGACTCCCTGATGCTCATTGATGATCATTTAAAAAAATCTATTCATCTTTTGAAGTCAAGTATCAGGCAGAAATGACAAACATTTTGGTCGTTTAAGGTTGCAGATTTACTTGTTTTTATATGTTTTTACACTTTTATATGAGTGTTTGTAGTGTTGGATGGACAAAACGAGCAATTTGAACACGCCACTTTGGGTTTAAAGAAATTGCAATGGTTACTTTGAACATTTATAGATCAAACGGGGAGTCAAAAAGAGAAGGTAATCATTATTTACAGCCCTGCTTGTAGCGTTATGTCTCAAAGCTTTGAATCCTCCAAGAGCAGGTCGTTTAACTGTCATTTTAATAACCAGCGACCTGTTTGGCATTCACTGGCTTCAAGTTATACAATGAGATGACTTTGCTGCTTTTTCTGTCATTTATAATAGAATATTTATGGGTTAAGGCCAATATTTCAAACAAAAAACGCAATTTAAAGCCTTTAATTTTGGGGTCTTGGACCTTGTGATATTAATTTTTCACTTTTTTAATGATGCTGTTTACTGTTTATATAACTGATTCATCAGCACTGAGGTTAATTGTGAGTTGCAGCCGGATTTTGGACAAAATAAGGAATTTTAAAATGTTCTGGTAACTTTAACCAGACATTTTTCTGACAGTCAGTCGAGCAGGTAACTGACAGATCAATGCATGTAAAAAAAAATCTCCACCTGCAGACCTACTTTCATTTAATGAAACTCCTCATTTTCAAAGATTTGAGTCCTGCTTTTTTTTGCACAACATCCATGGAATACAAATACCCGAAGAGATAGCAGCCAAGTGTGAAAATGAATGAGGAAGCTGACGGGGGAACACAGTAGATTAGTGGAGATTTTACAGTCTGCACGCTCTCCTTCCTGTTTTAATGAGGCATTCCTCTGTGCTGCACTTGCTCAACACTTCATCTTTCTTCTATCTGACTTGACGGATCCCGACCCAGTAATAGACGTGTGAGAATTCCCAGGGGATGTTTTTTTTTTCACTTTCCCTGAAGCAGGATGGATGTAGCATGGATGACTGAGAGGATGCAGACTGCTGCTGCTGCTGCTGCTGCAGCTGCTGTTGATGTTTTCTTCAAAAAAAACCTGCAGCCTCTCAGGCCTGGATGGTACCAGATGATGATGATGATGATGATGACAGGAGAGTACCGGCCTCAGCTCTGCATCCACATACTGCTCTCCCACCATCCTCATCATCACAAGCACTGTGGCAATAGCAGACAAAGCGAGAAGGGGGAAAACAGGGAGCTCTACGTTACCTTCTGCGAGCTCCACTTGCCTTCGTCGAAGATATCCCCGAGAATAAACACTATTTCGGGCCTGAGCAGCCACAGAGCGGTCTGGAAAGCCCTCTCCATCTGCCATTCCCTGTGCGTTAAGAGACAACAAGTAAGGTTATTTTTTTGTTTACATTCCTGCAGATTCCGGAGACGAATGAAAAAGAGGAAGAGTGACGGATTGGTTGAAAAAAAACAAAATGACATTACCTCCTCAGCTTGTCAAACCAGTGTCCCCCGACGGCTCCGAGGAGGTGGGTGTCCGAGAGCACCATAGCGCGGACCGTTGAGTCCAACGGCCGGCCGTCGATGCCCTCTCCGCCCCGGGCATGGCTGATCTTCGGCCAGGCGCACTTGAGGATCGTCGGGAAGTAGATGAGATACTCGCAGAAGAAGAAAGCGCCGCCGACCAGGAGAATCAGCAGCACCGCAACCATCCATCTGGCGCTAAACCTCGGCATTTCTTTGTTATTCGGCGGTTGGGATGCCCTGAACTGGCGCACTGGCGGTGATGGAGCGGTCCATGAGGCATCTTCCCCTCTTCCAGACCGACTGTTTAGGTCTCCAGCCGTGTGATGCTCATGGCAAGTTCCCCCTGGAGGCTGCGCCGGTTACAGTGAAAATGAAGAGCGACTCGGTGTGGAGTCCCGCGGATTGTAAATATGAGATTAAAAAGTTAAAAAATGTCCTCTGCGTGTGGACAGACAGTCGAGAGGAGCCGCCGATGTTTCGCAACCAAATCTGTCCTCTCAGCTCTCAGCCGTCAAGCTGGAAACAACACTTCCGGTGGCCGATTTTTCAAAATAAAACCACAAACGCAATAATTTACAATGAAAATCACATTTATAGGCAAAATATATTTTGAGCAGGAGTTGAGGAAACATTTTCGGATATTATTATTCATTATTTAACATGAAAATACAGAAAATTAAAGCCTATGATTAAATAAATAAATCCATGGTTATTATTAGACCATTAGGTAAACACTAATATTAATACTTGTGTCATTATAATTAGATTTATTATCATTATTAGAATATTTGATGTTAATAATCTCTACAAAGGAACTGTAATTTAAAAAAATTTAGTCAAGTAAAAAGTATATTAGCTTCCAAAATGACATTAAGTGGAGTAAAAAAAAATCAAAATTAAATTGTGACACAATAATTTGTTGTTATTGTTATAATACTTCCTTTTATTATTATTATTATTATTATTATTATTATTATTATTATTGTATTTCAAATGAATAGACTCTGCCAAGGAACGATTGTCAAAAATATTATTGAGTAATACGTACAATATTAATATAAAAATATATAAAATGAAAAATATTATAGTATATAGTATTTAGGGTTAGTAAATTTCTATTTTATTTTTTATTTAGGCTAGTTAATACAAATAAATCTTAGAGGAAAAGAATGGCTTGTCTGTAAAAACAAAAATGTTATTTTCACTTCTTTAACTCGGGTTTTCAAATTAAACTTTACGTTTTTAGTTTCTTACAAAGTACAACTTTATTAATAAAGAAACAAAACAAAACTGACGTATTTAACCCAGTTCAAAGCTAAATCAGACAACTTCCGGTGTGTTTCTTGCTAACAACTGCTAGCTTGACTGTTTGTGTAGAGGTGCAGGGATGGTTGGCTCGAGAGAGATTAAAAAGACTCCTAAATTAAAAGTCATTTTTAAAAAGTTATCAGTCTGTAAACTATTAATAAATCCGATCAGTGGTAAGACAAATCTGGCATCTGTCCACACAAACACACAAATACCAACAGATGGAAAGGAGCCAACAACTATGGGACAAATGAGATTAAGTGATTAAGAGCAGAAATCTAATCAGCGGGAGACTGCTTGTGTGTGGGGCTCTGAAACTACAACCAGCTTCCTGTTTCACAAACTGCTCCAGCGAAACTATTTTAACTATGGGCTGTACCTGCAAAACCAGTTGGTCTGCAAGAGTCATGCATGTTCTGCTCACATATACATAAAGGGGCCCTCTGCAGCATGTGCTGTCCTCACTGCGACCCTAAAACATTTGTTCCAGCAGCAGAAACAGACGTTCAGTGTTAGATTTGACTCATGCAGAATGAGGAAGCTGCAGGACT
Organism: Serranus cabrilla; assembly: GCA_903364295.1. Lineage (NCBI taxonomy): Eukaryota > Metazoa > Chordata > Actinopteri > Perciformes > Serranidae > Serranus > Serranus cabrilla. The sequence goes on from CAFUXE010000486.1 coordinate 379,634, forward strand.
GAAAAGTAGAGCACAGCAACAGCAGCGGCGTGTCGGTTTCCCCTCTGTGCTCACAGAAGAAACTGACGCATGACAGCATGATTAAAGGGAAAGGCATCTCAGTTTTTCAGACTTATGATTTGTTTGTGAAAGAGCATTTCTGTCTCTAGAAACCAAAGAGGGTGGAGGCCCGAAAACCCCTCATCCCCTCCAGATGTTCGGCCTGGCTTTGCTCCACTCACAACAGGCTTTGAGCACATGAAGAGCTTTAAATTGTAAACTGCCCTTCAAATGCACGACTTTGTTTTTAAATCCTGAAGCTGCAGGACTTTCCAGCTTTCAGTCTCAAGGAGAGATTCACTAATGCCAACAAACCCACACCAACAAGGCCAGTTTCTATTTGGAGGGACTCTCTCTTGAAACAGTCAAATACCAATTTACTCTCTTTTACATCACAAATCCTGCTTTCATTCAGGCAGGAGACACCGAGGTCCTCGGAGGTTTTCTGTGAATTTGTGGGGGGTCATCAACAGGGGGCGGGGACTTTAAATCTGGTTAACAAATGACAGTTTTTAGGCTAATAATGGAAACACATTTCCACTATAAGAACAGATAAAGACTTAGCCTTGCTGTGTTAATCATTATGAGAATAACATTGACATATATCTAAAAATAACACAGCAAGACTACACAGCAAAATAACAGGAATGATTCTCAGTAATTTATATTGTAAAACAATAACTTTATTATTAGTTAATGACTCAAAAATTATGGGAAATATGATCAAAATAATGACCTGAATCTCAAAATAATAATTTAGCATTTAAAAATAAAAGGACATATTCCGAAAAACAATGACTTAGTGTCTAAAAATAACTATATTAAATATGTAAAATACAAAATATTCTCAAAATAATTACTTGGTATTTAAAAAAACTATTGGAAATACTTAAAATACATATTCCCCCAAAATAATAGGAAATACTTTCAAAATGATGACTTAGTATCTCAAAATAATAGGAAATTTTCTTAAAATTAATGGTGTACTATCTCAAAAGATATAGGAAGTATTTAGTATTTCAAAATAATAGGAAGTATTCTTGAAATAATTACTATAAATGATAGGAAATATTAGAAAATACAAAATATTCTCAAAATTATCTGAAATAGTTTTGAAATAATGACTTGAATCCCACATAATGAGTTAGTATCTCACAAGGATAAGAAATACTTAAAATAATGACTTAGAATTTCAAAATAATAGGAAATATCCTCGAAATAATTTCTTAGTATCTCAAAATAGTTGGAAATATTCTTGCCAAATAATGAGAAACTTCCTAAGATAATAATATAGTAATTCCAACTCATTATTTTGAAAAATGTCTCATTTTTTTTAATATCACATTGGTTAAAATGGGCTTCTGTAAAAGTTAGTTATTCATCTAATACTCTCCATTTAGACCTTCGTGTTTGGTTTATCGTTGGCTTCGGTCTTTGATGCGATTTGTAGACATAAATAAAATACTAATAATAAAAAATCCAGCCTTAACCCTTATCAAACATTAAAATAATAACCATATTAATTTAAAAAAAAAAAAGTATTTCCCAATGTGAACCTTTTCCTGACACTGCAGAAAACTGTTTAAAATGGCTAAAAGTTGTGAGCAGCTGAATGTACAAATACTGGAGTCAGTGAACAGAAAAAGTGCCCTTGAGATGTAAAAAACCCAAAAAACCCGACAAGACCTCGGTGTCCTTAACGTCCCTCTTTTCTTCTAATCTGCAGGAAACACAGATTCGTGTCATTAACATAACAAATGGAGGTGACAAGGAGGAAATTTCCATTGGTCAGATTTGCATGTGAGGAGAAAGGGCTGGTGTCAGAGGGAAAGTATCTGTCCAGACCGGGTTTGATTCATGTTACAGAGTTCCTGCTCAGCCTGCAGAAACTCATCAGGAGCTGTTGGTGCAGATGTGATGCAGCTCGGGTCAAAAGGAAAATGTGACTGTAAGCTCCCTTTTCCTGAGACCTGCCGACGCTGTTTCACCACAGCTGAATTTTAAACGTGTGACTCAGCTCGCCTGTCGGTAGAGGGAATAAATAGTTTCCATAGAAATGTGAGATAATGGATCAGAAGTGAAAAACCTGCAATTTTCCCCCTTAAGAATGAGTTATTTTGGTCTTAATTTAAATTCAGGAGCAAGTCATCAGACCAGGCTGCATTTTCAGGACAATCATTCATTATTATTAGCATTATTTTGAGAGAATATAATTAATTTCTGAGCCATGATACGGTCATGTGGTCACTCTAAAGCTGCATTTACTTAGTCAAAAAAATCTGTAATAAGTCTTGTATTTTACATTTTCAAAAAGTCTTTTGCTCTGCTAGTCGATCTTTTAATCCTCTTCTGTCTATTTCAATTTGCAAATAAACTGGAGGAAAGAGAATTACAAATAAATGAGTAAATACATGGATAAAAATAAATAAAACGAGTAAATAAAAGAATAGGAACATCAGCAGCAAGCATGCCAATTGTAGTGAAGAATCTGGAGAAGGAATGTTTTTTTTTAATCTATTTTTATAAAAAAATAAATGAGTTAATTAAATGTTTAACACTTCAATGGGCACCTAAATGGAGCTAATCTCTTCTCCTTGAAATTAAAAGTAGTCGGGCATTTTGTGGAAATATTTACTTTTGTGCAGAGAGTCTGAGGAAAAGATCTATTAGCTCTCATTTCTATTTTTTACATTACTTTATTTCTATTAGTACACATCTCTATTATTTACATAAGGCTTGTTACATCTGTATTTTAAATTGTTGTATATTTAGTTTAGCTTTTTCAAATCTTTATTTACAGATGTACTTATTTCTATTTCTCATACAGCAGCAGCTGCAACAGAGCAAGACCAATACAGTGTTTCTGATTCTGGTGTAAGTGGAGCCAGCAGCCGGTGAGCTTAGCTTAGCATAAACACTGGAAACAGCTTCGTCTGCAGGTAACTAAATCCTCTAAAGTTCATTAATTAACACACTGTGACTAATTTGTTTACTCAGCACAAAAACAAAAAGTGCAATAACAGCACGTTGTGGTTTTTAGTCGAAGTTGTGTATCAAAATGTTTCATCGCCTGAACCAGCGATGAAGAAATATCTGTAATAAATAATGTGTTTCCTAATATGTTGAGCTATTTTATTAGTAGTATCAAAATATCAACTGTTAGTGAAAAACAAATCAGATCCCTGACAAAACTGGTTTGTTTTTATCAGTTTAATTATGTTACAATAGGATCTGCATATGCACAGTTTCTCTCAATCCCCAGGTTGAACCAGTTTCCTTTCCCTCCTTTAAAGGCGCTGGTGACTATTCGTGCCCAGCCGTGTTCCCCCTGGAAACAGAACAAAACGATCATTATTTCATCTGCATGCAGGAAATGATGGAAGCACACTTATCACACTGTACGGCATTATAACGGGAAACTGGCAAAAGATGTGAAGGTTTCTCATTATAATGACTTACAGGAACTTTTATGGCAACTAAATGATAAAAAATCTGAATGAAGTAGTGAAGTGAGCAGAGTGTAATATTAAATAACATTTAAGTCGGACTGCAACCTGCACTGTTATTTCCCTACATTCACCTGATAAAATCCTATTTTCCCCCCAAATCTGCTATTTAAAGATATATCTGTCCTTAAAAATAATAATAATATAGAAATATTTTACATCACTGGCACCCTTAAGTTAACACTTCTCTTGACTTGGTCCTAAATGCATGTTTTTCTACTGAATTTGTCATGCACTATATGCCAAACAATAAGTATTTGGGTGTGGTGGTGACTGAAGGAGACACCGACCCAAAACTCTCCCCAGGAGTTCCTGACGATCCAGTACTCGGTCCCGTCCTCCGTCACGCCCCAACCCGCCACAGAGATGATGTGATTGGGCAAAGACAGGGGGTGAAACTCGGAGAAGAGCCCTCCAGAGTATTCCTCCAGGCCGCCTGTGGCCATCAGGGCACAACTGGAAGAGAGCAGAGAGTTTCTGAAGTCATTTAACGTATTTAAAGGCAGTTTAATGGATTATTTTTTTGAGGGAAAGTGTGTAAAATTACAATGGGAGCACTTGGAGGCAAGATAAAGTAATGTCCAATTAAAACAGAGGATGGGGATTGAAAAAACCCCCCAGTGTAATTAAAGTAAAACAAGCAGCAAACAAAAATGGAAAACAATTTACATTTTTTAAATATTCAGGAACTGAGGAACAGAGTTTACACAGCTCTTTAAGAGTAAAATTCAAGCCCTTTTCAAGCACTTTCAAGGCACATAAACCAAAATTTTATCATTTCATCTCAATTGTTACTATAAATGCAATTTAAAAAAATAAATTTTATGGTTTCCTTTTTACACAGTTATCAATATATATTGGCAATTTGTTTATTTTACCGGCTACTCAAATTAACTCTGATTGTTTGGGCTGTTTCTGTATGAACAGAAAAACTGCCTCGTTTAATTTCGGTGCCCAAGTCAGTCACACAAACTCCGGTTTAACAAACAGGCAGTGAGTTGGTTGAATTAAAAAAATTTAAAGACTTTTTTGATTGCGTCACCAGATTTAGCTGAAAATCAAGCTGTTTTCAAGGAGTTTATTCAATTTCAAACACATCCTTGACCTTGAAGACATAATGGTTCAAATCAAACATGTAGGACTTTGTCTGAACCCTGAGGAGGAGAAACAAAAGGAGCACAAAACAAAAACTGGCCTCAGCATCCACAAAGAACAGGAGCTTCTCACAAACTGCTGAGCACACGAGGAACATGAGTCAGTCGCTTCTGTTGGGGGGACCAGAATTTGTCGAGGCGGCTTCCAGATTTCCAGGACGACATTTCTCTTAATAGCAAGTTAATACTGAAGGCGTTCCAAGAAGTCCTTCATTTCTTATCTCCTTTGTGTTCTGTGCACATTATTTTGATCTCTAAAACGTGATGAGTCATGGAGCATTTGTTATGGGTACACATGCTGGTCGGTGTGTAGATTTTTGTTCTTTTTTGGCAGCGACAAAATGTGTACTTGTAACTGTAATGTGTCTCATGCAGTGTGGGAACTTTGAGTGCCAAGTTCCTCACACACTTTTCTGCTGCACTCAGATGTTCAAAAGTTAGTCAATATTAATGTAATATGTGTAAAAACCTTATAAGGCTTTTTTCCCTTCTTTTTTTACAACCAGACATATTTTCTACTCGTTCTCAAATTAAATTTTTCATTTGATCTGGAATTCTTCATGTCACAATCTTATTAACCCATATTTTAAACGACAACTTGAGAGAAATTGTTATGGAACAGATCTGCAGATATTGGATACTTTTTAAGACCTTGTTAATACTGCATGGATTTAATTTAAAGACAAAATAAAGCTGTCAAAGCCAGAACTTTACTCAAAGAATAAAAAAGATGTTAAAGTAAAAACGTGCAGGATGAAAAGAACTTTAGTGCTTTGCTCAGTGACATAAAGCTCAGATGTGTTTGACATCAGATCGATACTTTTAAGGCTTTAAATTAATATAAATTACTATTTTAATAAATATATCTGAGCAATAAAATCACACTTGATGTTATCTTTTAAAGATTTTTAGGATTGATTAAATATGCATCTGCTAATAAAAGCTTCACCGTGATGAAGACTCATTGTGTGAAAGGTTCAGGCTGTAGGACTGTAGCTGGGTGGGTAATTACAAAGTGACTGGGGAGGATGACTTACTCTACCTGATGGGCCCGTTGGTGTAAATTTCAGCTTTCATCTTGTCTCTTCCAGAAACTTCCCCGTAGTCGCCCACTTTCCACACAGTGTAGTTCTTCACGACGGCACACGACTCGAAGAAGGAGCAGGTGCCGCACTGGTTAAACTGCTCACACTCTGCAACAAAGGACGTTATTCAGCATCACTGACAGCGCAGTGCAACACTCATTTACCTTTTAATTCTCTATGAGTTCCACAAGGTTAAATCTTAAATGTCCAGTGTACCAAAAGAGTTTAATATGGAATTCAGAGGTGGAAAAAGTGTTCAGATCCTTTACTTAAGTAAAAGTTCTAATACTGCACTGTGAAATCTACAAGTACAAGTCCTGCATTCAAAACTTACTGAAGTAAAAGTACAAAAGTATCAGCATCAAAATGTACTTAAAGTATTAAAAGTAAAAGTACTCCTTATGCAGAATGGACCCACTCAGATTGTTTTATATATACTCTAAATCTATTGCATTTATGTAAGCAGTGTTTTAAATATGTAAAGATAGATAAAGAGGAACTTCTTAATATATTATGAGGTTTAATTTAAAAAATGTCTAGTAGTAAAGTGTCTCAAATCTGTACTTAAGTACAGTACAGAACACGAAAAAGCTGTAAAGAATAGCAGGTTTTCATCAATCCTGAAGTGCATACTGTACAGGCTGGAAGGAGAGCAGGGAGTCCTCTCATCATTAATGCTTCAATGCTTTTTTTGGTCACAAACAGAAAGCTGTAATAACAGAGCAGGTCATCAAAGCAATGTGCCATCTGTGGTGTGCTGTTCACCGCCCTCTGCTGATGACACATCCTCGATTAAAACGGTTCCGCTTACAACTGGTGGAAACGTGGGCTGTTTGCTAGAAGACAGCGAGGTTCAAAGAATCCTGAATGGAACCAGTTGTAGAACCAGAGTTAGGTGTGAGAGAAACCGACAATATTTCTGGGGTTCTCTGAAAGCCAGCGGCTATCCGGTTAATGGATGTTCAGGCCTGGATTACCTGTTACTGTTTACAGTCCAGTTAGCAAACTGAGACCCAAAACTGGAAGGTGTGGCTGCATTCAGCTAAACAAATATCTGCATTTAAATTAAATAAAACGCCGTTTTTGTCATCAGTGGTGGAAGAAGCATTCAGATCCTTTACTTAAGTAAAAGTACTAATACCACACTGAAGAATTACTCCACTCCAAGTAAGTATCAAAAGTACTCGTTATGCTGAATGATCCCCATCAGATATTTTAAATATCTAAACCAGAGCAACTTTAATACCGAAATCTTGATCTGTTGGCTTTATATTCTGGTGGTGGTTTAAATGTAAAAACATCTGTATTGTATATATTCTTACTTTGGTTTTTTGCTTGGTAGTTGTTGCAGGTTTCATCAGGAATGCCCTTCTGGTGTGCGTAGGAGTAGACTCTCAGGTGATCTCCTCCATAACAAGAGCCCGCCCCCCCACAGTCAATCACGTTCTGCACTGACAGGTAGGCCGATGGCCACACTCCTCCACGCTTGATGTTGATACGGTCTTGGACAAAAGAGACAACAACAACTGTTGAAATGCAAAACATTTTTTCACTACATTTGTAGCTATTTTGCAAAAATTGATTGACCTATTTAATCAAAACTGACTCTTTAACAACTCTGATCTGTGAAGTCTGTAGATTATCCTAATTAAGTCATGGGACGACTTGCCAACGGTTCCTTATCAGACATCAAATAAATATTTTGAGAAAAATTGAGGAAGAAATATAAGAAAATTAGATATTTTTAAAGGAAACATCCAGAAGAATTGGGCCAACAGATTCTGACCAGATGTCAAAAATAGGATTTTGAGAAAAAGTTAAAATATTTGGCATTTCTTAGAGCAGAAGACCACTGAAGCAAAGATGCAGATGAATTTAAAGATTGACATTGAAACTTGATTATAACAGCGTCACCTTGAGGTCAGTGAGTGTCATTACATTAGCTTGAGTAGTGGCTGCAACTTCCAACCCATTTGTGTCACGTCTTTTACTTAATTAACTTTTTTTGCTCAAAAAATAATACGAATAAATAAACAACCCTTTGTTAGCCTGCTGTATACAGTCTAATCTACACCATCCTTACTCCATCCCTCTGTTCTCATACTGTTCCCGCCCTCCTCCATCCCGCCTGCTGTTGTAATGGTTACCAGCTATTGCACTGGTGGCTCCCATGGCCCAGCAGGACCCACAGTACTGGGGGATGTGCTGGTTCCGTGTGACGCTCACATAGTTCCTCCCCTTGATGTTCCTCCAGTCCCAAGATGGAGGAAGGTCTGAAACCTGCACATACTCATGTGGGCGAGCATGTGTCCTGAAAAAAGTCCAAAGAGTGAGGTGATGGAGTAAAGTAATCTTGTAGTAAACATAGAAAGATACAGTATATCTGTCATATTAAATAGAAACCCATATCACAAAAAAGTTGTAAAAGATTATCTTTATTTACATCCACTATAACTGGCAACTTGAAATTAATATCACAAAGAAGCAAAAAGTCAGAAACAATTTAATCTAAAGTCATTAATTTGCTTTAATTGAGTAACCTTGAATGTCTAATTAGGTGAAATTAAAGGTCATCAGTCAAGGATCATCGAGGTCTTTCAACATTAATAATAATTATCCTGTAAGTCTTATCCTTAATTTTGTGCTTCCATTAATAAATTAATCTCTCTACTTTTTAAAGGCTGTGGCATTTTCATTATGTTTAATAATTGAGAACTTTAAATTATAAAATATTGTGTTATGTCTCATAATGATAAACATGTCTACAAGCATGTGATGTCGCCACATGTCATTGTGCATAATAATCTCCTTTTTCCGTATTTTACTGGATATGTATTCTTTGTGTAAAACCTAAACTTGATTTAAAATACTATATTATACTTGATACTTTACTGACTGACTAGTGTTACATACAGTGTAAATGCTCCAACAGTGAACCATACAGTATCAGCACAATGTTAAATTTGACGATTTGGGGAAAAAATATTGTGATATTATAAAAGTTAATTAAAGACTGTACTAATAAGTAAAATGCAATACATAATTATACAGATGTCCAAATAAAGCTATATTTAAAGCCAGAATAAAACTGTAAAAAAAAAGAGTAAATAAATACACAGATAAAACCTGGTTAAAAGCTAAACTAAAGAAGTAGGTCTTAAATTAAAGTTATGTATAAAAATTCAAATTTTGACATGTTAACGTTACAACATGAAAGTTTTTTACTTATCCTATACTACAATGACTTAAGTTGATTTATAATCTTTATATATTATTTTAAATATTATGTTACTGTCATATTTTTTTATTTGTCTGTGTGAATGTGTAACAAAAAACTAATTTTTTATATGACTCTATATTTCAATAAAAAATATATTTTTAAGTATAATTTAATTTAAAAGAAAATACAATTGCCTTTATGATATGCCGGAAGTAGGTCAAAAAGTGGCATAACATGGAAATACTCAGGTAAAGTACTTTCTACGTTAATACCAGTTAATAATCGTAGTTACGGTCTTAGTAGAGTTAAATAAGGCTACTTTAAAGTCATTACTGCTGAGCCTGTGGGTGCGGAATACTAAATACGGACATTAAAAGGGTAAAATATAAATAACTTTATGCAAATATGTGGTTAAACACACAGATAACGGTTAAGTTCAGCCGTTAGTTCACTCAGGAAGTCAACGACAACACCAAACCGTAAACAAACAGTCGCTGTGAGAACAAAATGCTCATTATTTTATCACTCACTTGACAAAGTCTGGTCTCTCGTCTCTGATGGGTTTGTAACAAGGCTCGGATAAAAGTCTGGAGGAGCTGGTTTGAAAAGAAAACGATGCTAAACAAAACAGCAGCGCCGCTGTGATTGAAGAAGACGCCATGTTTGATGTTTGGAAGTTGACGCTCCTCCCTCATGTGACGCAATCACGCAGCGCCCCCTGCTGCTTCCTTATTGGTCAGAGAAGCAGATTCCTAACCGCATTGACAATGACTTGAACATAAACTTACTGATTTTATATGGTTAGTTCATTGGTGGAAGAAGTATTTAGAGCCTTTACTTCAGTAAAAGTAGTGTTAGGGTTGGAAAAAATTTGCAGTTATCTACACCATGACACTAGTAATAAATGCTGCTTAAAGTATAAACCACACAAGGCCTGAAACACAGATTAAATATGCCACACATACCAACAGGCACCAGCACACAGATAACAGAGTTTCGAGACACACAGTACTGAGGAAGGGAGTACGCAGCACACACACTTTGTTTCAAGAGACACACACAGATAAAGACCCCTACACATATCTGAAGGCAGATGTAGCACAAGATGCCAATTGAGAGCTACATCAAAGTCATAAACCCAGGTGAAGATGACCTCAGACATGAGATAGAAAAAGCCAAATAAGGGCAATTGTGGGGTAAACTGTCTTCCTTCCGCAGGGCGGTGGCCAGAAAGCTGTGGCACCAAGAGGCTATGGACATAACTTGTGTGCCAACGATGGGCGGACAGAGACTAAATCCACAGTACTGCCCCAACAGTTTAGACCAATCAGATAGTTGCACATTCTCATTATAAAACTCTGTGTAACAGTAAATTAGGGACCCTTT
>CAFUXE010000486.1:395194-410076 GCA_903364295.1 Serranus cabrilla
CTCCGTCTGTGTAAAACTGTTGTGTCCATTTGGCCGATTTATCAATAACTCCCTCTCAAGAATCGGATGAATAATGGATCAAAGACGAATGTTACTTAAGATTCGCATCCATCTGAGGGATTAGATCAGCAGGTCCGGACTTCAAACAGCAGAAACAAATCAAGGGCTGCCATGTTGTGAGGTTGGTTATTGATCAGCGCTGGCTGCAGCTCGGGGCCTGCTGGGCGGCGCTCCCACTGCTCCCACTGCTCCCACTGCGGAGCGTCCAGGCGCTGTGGACTTCCAGGGAAAAGTGAAGCTTCGGGGCAGGAAGGCTGGCAGCAACTTATAGTAATGATCTCCCAAAGTCAGCTTTCCCCTCAGCAGCTGTTTATTTGTCTTATTTTCATAAACTGAATCCGTTTGGGTGATTTGGCCAAACGGTGATTCATCACATCTCGAGCCTCTAAGTGCCCCGTGTTCTCAGCGTGGAGGGTCATTTGGCGTCTCCCATCATGCTTTGCTCTCCTGCTGCCTAATGCACTTGAGAGGACACAGAGGAAACGGCATGGATCATTTCCTTGTCAATACAGTCATTAAACGTATCAAAGCATGCAGGATTGATTGCTTTTAATCATATGTTAATGCTCCAGTTAAAACTTGGCCCCTCCCCGTTGTAGTACGCACAACAAGTAAACATGAGGTCAGCGCTCCTGAACGCAGCTTCTTTTAATAGCTGGAGTGCTAAATGCAGGGAAAGCTGCAGCAATATCAACATTTAGATTTTCCCTTCGCCTCATTATTTTTAAACTGCCTTTTATGCTCTTCACAGCAATGAAAAACATCTTTAATCAGATCATTTGTGAGTGGGAAGAATAATTTGTCTCCCCAGATAAAAATGAGCATGAAACACATCTGTGATGTTCTGGTAATGAAGAGCGTTGATTAAAAAAAAGAGGAAACAGGCAGACGGAGAGATGGAGAGATACAGAGAGATGCTTTACTGATCCAGAGGGACGTTTAGACATCCAGCAGCTCAGACGACAAATAAAACACAGAATCACTCCACGACAAGTCAAAGTCCTGCATTCAAAAAGTACTAAAGTATCGGCATCCAATGTACTTAAAGTATCAAAAGTTAAAGTTCTCGTTATGCAGAATGGACATGTTTTATATATTCAAAATGTATTATTATATTTATTTTTGAGGCATATGAAAGCAGCATTTTACAGAAAGGTTTAGCTACTTAATTTACTCTGAGGTTTAATTTATAAACATGCGTAATCATTTCAATTTGATCATGTTTTTTATGTTAAATATGACCTGAGAAGTAACTAAAGCTGTCAGCCAAATGTAGTGGAGTAAAAAGTACAATATCTGCCCCTAAAATGTAGAAACAAGAAACGTACAAGCACCTCAAACTGTATTAGAGTAAATGTACTTAGTTACATTCCACCACTGAAGACTATAAAATATAACCAGCAACTTAAAGCAGCAAAATGTGAACAGTTCCAGAATAAAGATTATACTGTGGAAAATAACGAAGATAAACGCACGCTGTCCACAGACTAATGACAGAATACAGGTGAACATTCAATCAGTGTCAGTTCAACATTCAGCCTCTCTGAACAGTTTCTGTGTATGTTGGCCTGTATTTCTTAAACCAGGGTAAATGTTCTGTGAGTCGGCTCTCAGTGAGCGGTGGAGCCGCCGGAGGCATCTTTCTTAATGGCATTTTACCAGAGAAATAAAATGAAAAAATGACTCATTAACGACTCAAAAAGAGTCGAGGGATCACCACAAACGTTAGGACTCATTCTGTGGGGACGGTGAGCAGCTGTGCCAAAATAAATGTAGAGAAATTTCATTTGTGAAATGAAAAATTGACCTGGTGAAGCTGCGAAAACATCAGGGGAGTTTGTGCAATGTGTAAGTTTGTCTGAGTTTGTGAGGGTGAACCACATGTGTAGGTTAATAAATACTTTTCCTGTGTATACGTCCAGCTGTTTATATATATCCTTATTTAAGATTTCTTATTGTTTAGAGTGTTTTTATGTCTTCTTGTCTAAAGGGTTAATACTTTTATACTTTTTGTTAATATTGCTTGTTTATATTTATTGTTATTTTAGCTATACTAATTATTTATTATTATTTTATTGACATTAATGTCTCTGTTTATTCATTCAAGATGGGGTTTTCATTATGAAATAACTAATGTTGGATATCCTAAATTAAAAAGTAGTTATCATTGCTATCATTGCTTTATTTCGTATGAAGATGATTACTGAGCTCATCAGGGAAAATCCAGTTGAAATCCTGTGAAATGATGCTTTCTGCTGCTGCAGAATATGAAGTGTCTGTGCAGAAAATAAATGGGAATTGAGTTCAAAAGGTGAAAGGTCACTGATGAGCTCTATTGCTGGCTTACATCAGTCTCCTCCTGCAGCTGGGCCCCAGAAAGCGTTTTCCTTTTTTCCTATTAACTAGTAAAAGTACTAATACACACTGTGAAGTTACTCCACTACAAGTACAAGTCCTGCATTCAAAACTTACTGAAGTAAAAGTGCAAAAGTATCAAAATGTACTTAAAGTATGAAAAGTAAAAGTACTCATCTTGCAGAATGTCCACAATTATTGCATTATTATTATTGATGAATTAATGTCAGCGGTGCTTTAATTTTCTCAAGGTAGGGCTCATTGTAACAGCTTATTATACTGTTAGTGGAGTAAAAAGTGCAATATTTGCCTCACAAATGTAGTAAAGTAGAAGTTTAAAGTTACATAAAATGGAAATATTCAAGTACTTCATAATTGTACTTGAGTAAATGTTATTTTCTGACATATAACCTTCATCTGTTGGCTTTGATTCTGCAAGAAATGTTCTTATTTTATTGTCCTTTTGTCACTTGTCTTTTAAACTGTGTGTGTTTCTGTGTTGTTTTATGGTTTCTATGGTTATTTTTAAACGTGCTTCATAAAATAAACTGGAGTTGGAGTCAGTTTCAGCAGCTGTCACAAAGATTCAACCTCCGCACGTTAACCCAACATGTCGCCAGCACAAACCAGATCTGAGCACTTTTGGGGGGTGAGCTGTGAGTCATGATGCATGTCTGTTTACACGGCATGCAATTGGATTAAATGTAATCAGAGAAGATGTTTTTGCTACAATGCTCTTAATTATTTCAAGAAAACATTTTTTTTTTTAGTAAAGCCATTTTTCCTGCCTGCGAGGAGAAATCTGACAGGCCTGTTTATGCTAACAAGGATTATATTAAAGTGGATCTGCTGCTGTGTGCAGACTGGTTTTTAACCAGTAGGCGTCGCTGTTTCTCACTAATAAACAGCTGGACACGAGCTGAAGGATGCAATGATAAGTGGAAGTCTCTTGAGATGTATAAAGCTTTCCTGGAAGTGCTTATTTTATGTTTATACATCTAAATATTCAGATTAAACACTGAAGTTTGTTGGCTTATTCTTGTGAAATAACAGAAGCTGTGTTTTGGGGTTATCTTTCTCATCCTTGCTGCTGGTATTTGCATCCATCTCCCCGTCCCACCTCTTGCTTCCAATTATCTCAGGGGGCTGGACCGGGCACCGGATGAAGACTTCTGATTGGCTGACTCAGGCGTCAGTCACAGGCTCGTCCTGTAGCCTCCTGTTGGCGGATTCAATCCTCACCAGAAGTCAGAAAGTCAAAATTCACCAAGGGGACAGAAAAGGGGAAGGGTAAATCCATCCGGTAATCCTGAGTTCTTCTCTTTGGCTTCACAGAAAACAAAGTGTTGTTAGACTTTTTATTGTGCACGTTTCCTTTTAATGCGGGTTTGTTGTTAAAAAGGAGGTTAATTGGACTTGAGGACTTGTTGGCTCCTTTCTCCGGCGTCTCTCCGTGTTTGCGCACCTGAGTCCGCCGCGCACTTTGCGCAGCGCCAACATGACTTTAACGCATCTGTGCAGCTGAACTGTCATGGTGACAGCGGTGCTAACCGGTGGCATGCCCGCTGCGGTGAATCCTGCTAAATGCGCAATATTTCCCTGTGGAGTAAGCAGCGGAGTCCAGGTGTCAGCAGGCAGAGCTGATGTGGCCGTCTGGAGGAGCGCACCACTTGGTGGGATTTGACAGAGCGCAGGAGTTTGGGATGCAAGAGAAACCTTAGAGAGACAATCCCCCCCTCGGCTACTTCTACCTGGATTGAGCACGAGGAGCCATGGCCTCTCAGGTGGTGTGCGGGCTGGTCTTCAGGTTGCTGCTGCCGCTGTGTCTTGCATCTGGTGAGTGTTTTTCTGTCTTTAATTTCCAACTTTTTAACATCTTAATTGGCCTATAATGTTGTCTGTGCGCCATGTGCTCAAATAAACTAATACTACATCTGCTATTGTACCTATAAATCACTTTTATTAGACTTTAATGTAAAATTTACAGAAGGTTGCACCCATGCTTAACAATCTGACTGTTTATTGGCTAAATTCCCCCAAAAATCTGTGAAATTTAATCAAAATCTGAGGCAAAGTAACCCAAATCTGAAGTATTAAGCATGCAGAAATCAAACTGTGTGAAAAAGTGATGGGTTTTTAGGATGATTTGTGATTGACCTCATGCTGCTGGAGGTCACAGTTCATTTCTCACCACTGCTGAAGTGTGTGTGATCTAAAAAACTAAAGAAATAGACTCCACAGAGTGTAAACCAGCTCACCTTTTTATTGAATTTAATGAAGGAAACACACTTTATGAAACATAAACATACAAACTTGTGTCTCAATTTGTACTTTTAGAAAAAAACTGACCTTTTGGATGCATGTTTTCAAAAGTGGTAAATCCTAAAATGATCAAATCATAAACCAGTTTATTCTCTTTAGAATAAAAACTAACTTTTTCTCTGTTAGTTTGTCAAATCAACAAAAAGCAATAAACAGTTTTTGTGTGTTTAAAGCTTTCAAAATTAATTTCTGTGGCTTCTACTGTGGTTTCTGACTTAATGCCTCTTAATGAATCGTCAGTGTTGTTATTGATTGTGTGGCAGCTGACTGGACATTTAGTCCACGTAGTGTTAATGAACGTTTAAATTGCCTTTACAGTGCGACATGTCTTTGGTTATTTCACATTCCTCAAAGCTGAAGTCAGCGTTGGAGGTTTTTTGGCTTGTTTACATCAGTTGTAACTTTGTTAAGAAAACCGCTCAGCACAGATGAAGTTATTGTTGCTGCATTAGTAAATGTTTTCTTTGATTCACTCTTTTGCTATGCTGGATTTAGCTGATGACTCACAGTCGAAGCTGTCAGTTTATTTGGGTTTAAGGGTGAGTTTTTGCAGCTTTGTGGAGTTTCACTGAAGAAGAAGGCCCACGTTTACACACTGATTTGTGTAGATGAAGCTCAGGGCGAAATCACACGCTGCAGACTCTATTAAATGCAGTTTACTTTGTGCTTTAAGCTGTGATTCTGTGGTAGGCCGCAAGTGAAAAATGATTAGCGTCAAGCTGCCACTGAGGTTCCACTGTGGTGTCTGTGCAAGACTTATGAGGCCGGGGTACTTTTAAAGCTAACAGCATGCTTTCTATAGATAAGACCCACTCAGTACCACCATAATGCATCACTTGACAGCCCGACGGCCCCTTTATTTCCAAAAGCAATTGTGAGGCCATGCATTGTCTCCATTAATTCGTGGAAAGTCGTTTTAACAGTATGAATTAATAATGCGGCTGTGAGGGAGGGAAGAATTGCCTTTCCCTTTTATCGTAAACATACCTTTAATATTTTATGTTTTTTCAAAGTGCAAATGAGCACTTGTCATTCACCGCAGCTCTGCACAGAAACCTGACAGGATAGAGGAAATGTAAAGTGGGAAGACGGGGAGATGTACAGTCACGCCGCGAGAAGGTATTTCTGTCGTAAGCTTCACTGTTTCTGTGTGACGGGCAAAGATCTCATGTTAATTAAAGCTCCATCGATCTGGTGTAAATCAATACCCATCAACCCTTCATCTATTGTTTTTTCTTCATTATGTAACACTTGTGGCTGGGAGATAATTTTAGGTTTCATTTCTTTTCTGTCTCTTGTTTTCATCCACGTTTTAGCCACAAAATAGGATTTTAAAAGTCTACTTTTTAGAGAGGAAACACATGTTATCTGACTCCAACCACCTCCTGCATATTTTCTATATGTTGCACAACGTCGCTCCTCTCGTGTCCTCGTGAAAGACTCGTCTGCTGACGTTACATCGTCTGTGTTTCCTGCTGGCCATCTGACAGCACCTCTATTGAGAGGCAGCGAGCTGCTGGGCGGCCCGTGTGTACACAGTCTCCTCTTCCACACACACATTTGCACACACAGCTACAGTTTAGCTGATCAAACAGACCTCTGTTTATGTGTTTACTGGCAGAGTGTGAACATGATTATGAGCACTTTTACCAAATGTAGCAAACTTGTGGTGTGGATGTAAAGACGGAGCTGGTGAGCATCACCAGCATCCTGATGCTTTAGGTTTTAATATCAACGTAAGATGTAAAGCCGACTGATGTGGGTTTTTGAGACTGATGCTGATAAAGATTTCAGAGAGGAGTCATTCATCAATAACTGGATTTAAAAAATGACCTTTTTTATGTGGATTGTGCACCAATTTCGAGCTGCTTTCTCAAACATAAAACTTTATTAAATCATATTTAACATTATGCAAACAATGTGTGTATGACTGAGAAATTAAAGAATAAATCGGATTAAAATAACGAGCTAAATAAACATCATTCCTGTTCAGTTTCAGTCAATTGCTGATTATAAAATAACATTTTCTGCATTATATATTGTGTAAAAAAAGTTTCCATAAAGGGACATATTGGATGATATCGGCTGATGATATGTCACCTAATATATCTGTCGGGCCGTATTTTTCTGGTTTTGAACTACAAATAAATACAAATATTGTAAAAATATTGCTTTTAACTAGGGCCGGACTGATACAAGGTAATTGAAATCCATACTGAGTTTACAGGCGGATTATTCTCTGATTATGAAGTGAAGTTGCACTGATATGACGATGCAAAGGTCCTCTTTGTTAAACATGTAACTTTCTTAAATTTAACACCATACATTGATAACTATATCTCCATCTTTGGAGAAGTATTCCTCACTGTTCAGTGTTTCTTTTCAGCCATCTTTAAGTTGTAGGGACTATAAATACGTGATGATGACACTGTTTGTAAATGAACCCGAGCAGCGTTTTCTACATTATATGTTCTGTAAAATCACTGTTTATATTGTTGCATAGTGGACAGTCCAACAGGATTGGATGCGACCGTCCAATATCGTCTTTTAATATCTTAAATTAACCGCAATTTGGTCACAACTAATCTTTTTAATATCTAAACGGAACCATTCAACCAAAACTACATTAAAATGTTTGAATCCAGCAGAAAGAGAAAACTTGCCTGTGGTTGAAGTTTTGTCCAGGTCTAGTAAAAAAATGGGTCAGATAGAAAAAAAAAAGCTGTTTGACTTTTTAATTTTTGGGGATTATTTGAAGGCCTCGTGATTGTTTTTCTCACCATAATGTTTGAACATGATTAAATAATCACCCATCAGATGTGTGGCTAGGGCGTGGCACATGTGTGCCAATATGGCTTAACCCGAGGGTTAAAATGTCATTAAAATAATAAAGTGTGAGTGTTTGACACTTTCTTCTTACTTTAAAGTCAGCAGTCAACACCTCACTACAAACCTTGGTGTGTGTTTCATTTCTATTATTTAGCTATAGACTGATTTTACAGTTATTTTTCCTGAAAAGAATGAGAAACAAGCTGTCGAATGTCTCCAAAAGAAATGAAAAATGAGACCAATACATAATGCTGTTATTTTAGCCATAAGTGTTACATGTTTCATTTAAACTTACTATGAATAAAGACATCTTTGAGGTATCGACAGACAACATTGCCTGTTTTTTTTTTTAAATTTTCACCTATTTGGCATAACTACTCAAATAGAAAAGCTTTTAACAGAAGGTCTGTAAGGCCAACATGCATGTATGATGATTTATTTGACAGGAAACATCTTCTAGTTTCTGGAAATGTTCTTGATCAACACATGGCTAAAACTAAATCTGAACTACATCAGTTCAAACATAGCTAACAAAAAGACGTTTTTTAAGTCATATATGAACGACGATTATGTGCTTTAAACTGTATGAATCACATCATATCTTCTACAGCTTCACCTGTACCACACCTGTATAAAGTTAGACAGAAATACCTTCACCTGCTCATATGGGAACTAGGGTGTTACTGTGTTCCTGAACCTCAAACTATATTTGAATTTATATTATAAAAGAGTTATTAAAGAAAAGTTAAGTAACTATTTAAAGCAATATTTGATAGAATAAAAGTTATCAGCAGATTAATAATGGAGGAAGACTTCAGTTGAAGCCCTAAATAAAACAAGCTGATCCATGAAGATGTGTTATTTTATCCAAAAGTCTTATTTTTACCCCGTTTTTGTTTGTTAAAATCAGTTTTCTATCCAGTATTTGACGTCCATCAACCACTTAGTTTCCAGTTTGTGATGAACAGAGCCGCTGTGTACAGCCGTGGTATAGACTCGATGTGGTATGCTCTTTATTACGCTCTTCAGACGGGTTTAAATTCCTCTGGTATCGCTCAGTGCTCGCTCTGGCCAAGCACCGCACCACCTTATCTTCTATCATGACATTTATGTTTTTTGGGCCCAAACTCTGAAGTCCGTTGGCTCGTAGAGCCGCCTGCTCCTCTTTGTGTGGCTGTAATAATAGATTTTACTGGGAGAGACAAAAGCCTGATTCAGACGTGAATGGGGAGTTTTTTCAGTAATCTGATGTCTGAAAACAACGGCAGTTTATTTTCATTCCCTGTGTAAAAATCCTCAGATGGTGAGTCATAGAGCGAAATGGTCAGGAAGACTGCGGTCAAGTGTCTGCAGGCCAGCAGTGGGAGCAGAGCAGATACAGTCCGATTATCTGCACAGATACACAACGACTCCTTTAGGTCTGTAACAGATGAATAACGGCGCAGCAGCAGCTGGGTTTGGACTACCCACTGGGGCGGTTATAGGGCTTATTTAATGCTACATCTAGTGAAGATACAGTGGGTAGAAATAATGCAGTGTGAGACAAAAATGAAAGACTGACTCATTCACCCTGGAGGTCTGCAGGAAGCAAATAAAGACAAACAACAATGACAAAGTGCTTTTTTATGTCGTCATATTGGTGGTTGGACTGTCGAGCACAACAAGAGCCAATGTTGGCCAAAAAAAGAGAAAAATTGTCATGTTGAACCTTATTCTGAGCCTTACAATGAAGATAAAACAGCCTAAGTTTAAAATCGCCTCCCAACATTACTAATGGATTATAATGACATAATGGCGTTTGTATAGGCAGCAAAATACGACTCATATTTACAACTGTCCTACGCCGCCATCTTGCTGACGTAGTATTGATGATTGACAGCGATTAGTAGTTTAAATGGTGGATGTCCCACTCGGGGAAGGAAGGGACAGTGAACTTTCACCCAGGAGAACATGTTTTGTGTCCCGTGTGAAAACTTTTTACATAACTTCCGTTTTTAACGTAACTTCCGTGGCTCACGTCACCCTCCTGACTACTTCACTTTACGTACATTTATTTACTGTTTAAACTGTTTTTATAACGTCTAACCAGGACGCTTTTTTCCCCTAAACCTAGCTCAGTAGTTTTGTAGTATAAATGATCAGAAACTGTAGCCTTTTTTACAACAGCTAACCGTACATGTTTGTATAACAACGTGTGTGCTATTTTTAGAATGCACCCCTGTACCGCGAGCCACTTTTAACAAACACTCATTTGTGTCGTCATGGTGATATTGACGGTCTAACAATCTTGTTGTTTATTAATATGATTTTCAAAAAGCAAACAAGAGCCTGGACACCAAAGAAATATCTCAGGAGATTTGTGATGGAAAGCTAGCCCAGCTAAAACTCAAAACTAAAATTTAGAGGTTAAGGCACCGTACTGTAGACTTTCGTAAGCTATTATGCACATTTTATTGACGAAAAGGTAAACATTTTTTAATGCAGTCATAAGCCATAGTACAGTTAAAGAATACACATTTCTTTGGGCCGACACCAATGATGAAAGTGAAAGTAAATGCAAATAAAAGAAATAACTCTTACTTGTCGCAGCCTGCAACACATGTGGTTCTGGCATATCAAGAAACCTACATACTTGAGACTTAATGACATAATCTTCACATGTCAGCGTCTGTCTCAAAGATGACAGGCCCCTCATAACATTTATTAACTTTTGTTAGTTTTCACCGCTCTGTATCTGAGCACAGAGAAAAACCAGGAGGTTTACTTTCTGTGGAGCTCCAGCGAGGGAGAAGTCGGAGCCAAGTCAAATGTCAGTGAATAGGTCCATTGAGTGCTCAAAGATAAATAAAAGCACCATTTTCAGCAGTTAAGTGTAATTTTTTCAGTAGTTCAGGACCAATAGCTGCCCAGACGGGCTGATCTCTGTGACTGTAACTCACCAGCCGACCTGGTTGTAAACTTTGTGCTTGTTGATTTAACCGCGAAGAGAAATTTGGGAGGTCAGACTTTGTGTCCACGTTTTGTACAAGGTTACTGTGTACGTCCCTCGGCTCCCTCCTGACCTAAAAATGTTCAAAGAAACGTAAGAGGGGAAGGAGCTTATCACGTGTAAGCCTGAAAAACTGTGGGTTGTAAATGTTATGAGAAATGCTACCTGAGCTGATTTACAGCTGGAGAAAATAAACTCGGTATGTGTTTCATGCGAAGGTTCAGAGGTGAAGCTGTGTTTGAGTCAGTGTGGTTCATTTTGGACGTGTTAATTGACGTTCAGGCTGCAGGTTATGTGAGCCGTTAAACTGGTAAAAGCCCCGATCAGCTCGGCCCGACTCTGGGAAATGAGGTGAAGAATCAATACGTCAATAAATGGTTTTTGGAAGTCACGTTTGCACTTAAGTGTTTTAACTTTCATCATGAGCTCAAAAGACTTCCTTCATGTGCCTCCACAGTGTGTACAGCGTGTGTGTGCGCGTGCGCGTGTGTGTTCAGGGGTCGTGTTCGGGAAAGGGTGAGTGTGTGGAGTTACATAATCCGGGGTCGTGTGTAGTGACACATCCTAAATACTGGAACACGCCATGAAAGCAACAAGCCTGCAACGATTACTTTCATTATAGATTAATGTGAGGATTATTTTTTGGTTATACTGATAATTGATTTTTTCTATAAAATGTCAGAAAAAAACAGCAGATGGTCTTAAATCCAAGAGATATTTGCAGTTTTTGCACTTTATAATAATCGAAAATGAGAAAAGTTTATACTTTAAAGATATATGCCGTGGTGGTTTGTGCACGAAATCAGCGTATTAAGAGGAAATAAATATAACTGCAACCATAAAGAAATATATATAACAGAAGAAATACTGTAAAAATATGAAAAAGATACTCTAAACATTTGAACTAATATGCATAATAAAGTTATGAGAGCTGTACAGTTTGTGCAGGATGTGCAAAAGTGCTCAGGATAAAAAATATGTGCAAAAGTGAATTATTTGCATGCACAATTATTATTCAATTATCCAAACTGTTTCTAATTAATTATTTGCTTAATTGACTGATTGTAGTTTAAAGGAACAAAGGTGAATAAAAGACAAATAATGACTAAGGAGCTGATGTGTTTCTGTTTGTTTCAGTGTCTTTATTCTTAAATCGAATGAAATAAATTGTAACCTATGTAGGTTGTCAAGGAAATAATCAACATCTACATTTTGTCTTTGATCAAAAAGTCAAAAACTGAATTATTTTCAGACTCTGGTTTGGACGTTTCAGCCTCTTCACTCTGTTTCCTTCAGTGTTTAGGCAACCAGAAGTTGTTTTCCTGTTGTCCATCATGCGTTTTAAGGACATCTGGTGCGTGACACCACTCGGTTGCAAAACTCTTAGAGATTGTTTTTTATCATATAAAAGGATCCAGATTGAATAATGCTCCCAGTCCATGAAATGAATTCCTGCAAAGTGAAATCTTCACATATGACATAAAGCTCCACGAGGCAGCCGGCTGCTCAGTCAGTTTATCGCCTCTCTTCACACCCAGAGGTTATCGGGTGATTATTGTTCTTCAAAACACACGTCAATTCCCTGAATGAATGACTGAATTAAGCTGGGGCTCCTTTTGTGATGCGGGCCAGACGAACAGATAATGAGGCTTGTGAGTGTAAAGTTTGGTAAGAGGAATGTTCTGGCTTTTTATGACCACGAGCAGCTTTTCTACATCAGGAACACGTTTAATGAGTTTCACCACATGTTTCCCTCAAAGTTGATCTCAGTGACTTCTGATCAGGCAGCTCGTTGCTCCTGTTATGTAACGCACACGAAGCATAAAGACGCTGCTGAATCAGTGGCTGATTGTTAGAATCAAAAGGTGGATTTGCTGTTAAATCTGCCATTTGTGTTTTTGTCCCTGCAGCTTGCCTGTTCAGGTACAATGCCCTGTCCTTCGTCTACCTCATCTATCTCCTGCTCCTCCCACTCTTCGCAGAGCCCACAAGCACAACAATGCAAGGTAAGGCCCATCGCAAAACCCCGTTTGATGCTTCACACGTTTGATGGCTTTGGCTTCTCGCACCGCCGGGAGATTCTCCACTGTTTCTCCCAAAAGCCTCCAGTTTGAATTGCAATATTGTTCTCTGTAATGTAAACCAGCCCTTCTCCAGGGGACTTGAATTTCCTTGAGATGAGGATGGATCTGGCACATAGTTCAGCCCATGAAAGGTAATATCGGTTAGTGCGGGCAAGAGTCCATCTGTAATAATAAAAATGATCCACGGCACGGCGAGCCAGATCTGAGATAGAAAGACGCGAGGGCCAGATCTGACCTCGGCTTGATGAAAGGTTACATTTCAGGCTTGGTTTATTTGCACAAATATAGATGATAAAGTTACTGAACGCACAAGCTATGCTGTTTGGGAAAAGAAACCCAAAACAGCCTGTAAAAGAAAAAAAAGAATTGAGATCGAGGGCTGTTTTTGATAATAGCTAACCACTTCAATTATGGAAGGGGGATATAAAAAATGCTCCGAAGGCTCCACTGATTCCTTAGATGGGTTTTATTTTGTAATACCATGACCTGAAGCATTTGACAAGTGTTATTAGTTAATTCAGCCGACGTGAAGGTTGCTGTTTAAGCACTTTGGTATTTCGGTTTAGAAAATGAAAGCCATTCTCAAACTTCCACGTTGTCCTTAGACGACTACGCAGCGGTGGAGCTCTGAGCTGTGTGAGCCTGAGGTGACTCTTCTCCTTACGGGTGATAAATGTGGGATTGCGGTCGACAACTTCAGCCGCGCCTTTATGCACTCCATTCACCACAAAACACTACACACAATATGGGTTTCAGGAGGAGACCACATGCAGTGTTTAATAATACATAAACCCATATTGGTGGAGGAAACAACTTCCAGTCCGACAGCCGTCTGTGCTCGTCTCCAGCTGAAATAACAATCAGGAAGTAAAGGAGGAAGAGAGGAGGAGGAGAGGAGGGAGCAGAGAAAGTGGACCACTTACACTCTCATCAATAGTTAAAGAGAGAAGTCTTCTAGTAAAGCTCTGTGTTCATGGATCTGATGGCTGTTGACTTCAAACATGGGGCAACACATGGCTGTTAAAGGTTTTTATTTCTTTGTTTTATGTGAAGACTTTTCTGTCTTATTTGGCTTGTTTCTCTCCAAACTTTATTGGGCTCCTCCTTGGTCCGTGCTGCACCGTTCCACCAAGTTTTGTGAAAATCAGGCCAGTAATGTTTCTGTAATCCTGCTGACAAACAGACAAACAAACTGATCTGTTAGCTTAAACTCCTAGCTAAGCTAAAAGGAGACATACAGATTTATCTCAAGTGAACAGCAGAAAAGAGCCTGATCACAGCTGTTCTTTTGTTATTATATAATTAGTTTTGGAAACAGTAATTCACTGAAGTTTTAATTTAGAGTTGAGTATGCATTCATGAATGCATTTAGCAAGATGGGTTTTCCCCCAAACAGATGTGTTTCCAGGCAGAACAGGTAGCACAAATCAGCAGAAACAACTTGTGTTAAAAAAATAGTAATAATTATAAAAGATTCAATTATAATTTTATAGCTTATATCTTATAGCACTTGTGTGTGCCGATCTCTGACAGGCAGCAGATCTCTGATCGATCCAAACTCCATTCAGAAAACAGGCATTTTAAAAGTGGTTTGATTATCGTCTTGCTGGCAGACCTAAAAAAGCATGAATTCAGACTTTTTAAACATCTGCATCATGTTAACGACATTTCGGCATATTTTTGATCCATTTATTGCTGTTAAATCAGTTAGTTTTGGGTACATATTGATGTGGTAGTGCTATACCGGCAGCCATCCAGACTAGGCTCGGGCTAACGGTGAATTTAAAAGACATTAGACTCAATCAGTTGGCGATGTCTACCTAGCTATCAATTTCTTTGCCAGAAAAACACTGCCATTGTGAGTTTTAATGTGTACATAATATACCTGTTTTCGACCAAGGCAGTACGATTAGCCGGTGTCTATCGTTGAACCAGTTTTTTGTGTTTAGACAGCCAAAGAATCGGCTCTCGATCAGGAAAACTGCATCAGGAGAGACACCAACTATTTTCTGGTCTTGCACCACAAACTGCTTCCATCAAGGGCAACAAAATCAACAGTAATTGTATTTTATTTATTTAACTTTAGAGTGATCGAGACCAGGTCGTCTGTTCTAAGCTAGGTAGCTAGTTCGACCTAGCTTGCTAGCGTTAGCTAACATCTTACATTCAGGGTTTATAAGAACGTAATCTCCATCCATAGGCTGCTGGTGGTTCGTCATTATGATGAAAGGTGTTAAACAGAC
>CAFUXE010000486.1:420369-438428 GCA_903364295.1 Serranus cabrilla
TGTGTGTGTGGGTGAGAGAGGTCAGAGGTCGTGTCAGGGGTGAGTCATGTGGGCTCCTCCCGTCACACATGTTTTCTTAATTTATTTTGTAATAATACTGACTCACTGACCTCCAAACTCGTCTACCTCAACAACACGACACGACACATAACATCTGTGATAGTGAAGCTATTTATTCACTGATGAGTAATAAAGAAACACTGACAGTCCATTAACGTTTTATTCACCTTGAGTGGAATTCAGAGTTTCCTGTTTCTGACAAAGTGCCTCTCAGTGTGACTCATTCCTTTACTGGATACTGTGTGTGTGTGTGTGTCTGTGTGTGATTAACAGAAAAACCTTTTATTATTTCACTTTTAGAGACTTTTTGCAATCTGAAGTGACATTTACTTTTTTTTACACCTACTGTTGCAAAAGTACTTTTAACACTTTAAAAGAAATATATATATATTGAATAATATCTGAAGTATATTTTGTTCTTTCTACCTGTTTGTCTTCCTTCCTTTTCTTTTTCTTTCCAGTTTGGAAGTGAACATTTGATATTCCAGTTTAAAGGCATAATATGCAACTCTTTAGCATTAAAATACCTCAAAACAAATAAACCTATTTAGTTCAGTTGTGAGCTTACATACAAGTGTTTCCAAAAAAATGTAAACCCAGAGGAATCTATCGTTTAATGTTTTACAACACAGGTTTTAGTTCTTGGTTGTTTTTAACAAAATATTTTAACCAGATGAAGGATTTTAGTCGGATGTTAAGTACGTTAGTAAATGCCAGCTGCAGCTGTCTGCCAAACTCAATCAGGAAAACACAGATTTTTAACATGAAACTGCTTTATTTAGTGTTTTCACCAGTTTTTATCACCATGAATGTTTGTTTTGGAGGAGAGGAGACGGATGCGGATAATTCGGCTTGTGGTAAAATCCTGATCGATGAAGACTGAAAAAATTCTAACCCGGGAAGCTGACTGCAATAACAGTAATGCTGAAAATTCCCATGATTCCACACTGTCACCAAACTTTGTTATTGTTGTTATAAGAAAATGACATTATGTGCTTTTGCAAGAATTGCTGCAAAAACACATTTTAAACTTAACCACCCACTGAAAGTAGTTTGTGTCACACAGGTGACGCAGCAGATTTCAGTTTTCATGACGAAGCACTTTTCTCTGCTGTCTGTTTGGAGTTACAGTCGTTTCTCTGCGCTCCGTGAACCAGAACCTTCATCACCGCAGCAGCTCAGCACCTAATTAGTCGCCTAACACGCCGACACAACAGCCGGATACATCGATGTGTCACTGAGTCGAGATCCTCAAGTCACAAACTGGTGTTTTGTTTTCTCTGGCAGCCGAACAAAGGCCAGCCAACCTTCAGCAGCTCTTCTCAGTGAGACGCTTCAATACCTGGAAATCTCTGTGTGAGCGCTGGAGTGACGTTCAGGAACACTTCGGCCGCTCCGAGCCGAGGAAACAAACTTTATTGTCTGTGTGAGCACAGCAAGATTGATTATTTCCCTTCACTTGAAAATAAAACATTAGCCAAAATAATAAATAAATTCTAGCTCTAATTTGAAGCAGTTGTTTGTAGTTTTTAGTAACTTTTTGTCAGAGGCTAAAAACTACATTTACACACTAGATCTTCATTATTTATTTTACACTTATATTAAATGAAAAACAGCAGTAATAAGCTTTTTTTTTACTGTGTTGCTTGTGTGCAACTTTTAAAAAACAGCTGCAATATTCCAAGAATATTCAAGGTAGAAACTTTCTTTGGGAATTATCTGGAATTTGGGTGAATTAACAGAGAATAAGAGGAATGTTTTCTTTGCCAAACTATTTCAATATTCACTAACTGATTTCATGTTTTTTTCCAGGTTCCTCGTGGGAGAAATCCATCAGACAAATTGGATTTGAGAGGTAAGATAACGACGAATTCAACACTTTTACAATAAATTAATTTAATCAAACAACAATGCTGCTGGAATATAAATCCATAAAAGTATCTGAATCTGAAATATCTTTTTCTAAATTAAATTTCTTCTGATGATCATAAAGCATAAAATAGTCATAAAAGTGTGAATTTATTAATGGAGCATGATTTTTTTTTCTACCAGTTCAGCAATCTTGATGGTTTTAGAAATTATAGGCTGATGAAAGATGGACTGAATGATATGACAATGTGTATTTAACAAAAAAATAAAAAAATAAAATAAAAATAAATAATATAATAAATGATAATAATAATTAAAAAAAGACTAATAAAAATGTAAAAAATATAATTTTATTTCAGAGATGACACAATACCAGAATAAAAATAAAAAGCAGAAAAAATGAAAAAAAAAAAAAAGCCTAAAAATGTAAATAAAATGTCTGAAAACGAGTAGGAGGAAATTTAACGTATAAACTCTGATCCGCTACTTTTTTATTTTATTTTATTCTCCTCAAAAACAGCAAGCCTTTTAAACTGAAAATATTTCTCCCACCTGCCAAAGCTCAGATGTGGTTTCTCCTCCTGCTGCAGAAGGTTGCATCATCTGAGCAAAGTGTCCTAAATTTAGCACCTCCACAATAACATTAACAGCACTTTTTGCATTTAGCCGCCCGGCCCGTCATCTGACGAGGTTAGCCCCAGCTCCTGATTTGTCCCCGTGCGGATTCCTGATGAAACCAAACCCAGTTACCTCTGACGGGCCGTTGACAGGCTTATTTTTCAGAGCTTTCGCCGCCGTGTCTGTCTCCTCGCGCCCCGTGATCGTGTTAGATGTGGTTTCCTAAGTACGGGAATGTCCAAACTCAGCCACATCCTTTTTCCAGTACTCAACGGCCCTCGGTGGATCGTATACTGTAAGTGGCGGAAGTAGAGCCATAAACATTTTATCCCGCCTGCATTTACCTGTTTGTGTTGGGGATCATATGCAGTGTATACAGTATTTACAGCTGCTTAGGAAGATGCTTTCTGCCTTTTACGGCCTGTGAGAAGGAAAAGTTAAATCTATAGGAGCTGAAAGAGAATTCAGTGTTTTCACAGACAAATTATTTTATTTCCTCAACTTTAAAAACACCAAATATTTATATACAGCACCAGTCGAAAGTTTGGACACCTTCCCGTCTTTATTTTTATTATATTTTCTACATTGTAGATTAATATTAAAGACATCAAAACTATGAAAGAACACATTTGGATTTATGTAGTAAAGTGTTAAACAAACCAGAATATGTTTTATATTTTATATTTTTCCTTGTATTCTGCTGACAGCTTTGCTCACTTCTGTTATTCTCTCCGTCAGATTCATGAGCTGCTCACCTGGTTGGTTTTCAGTTAACAGGGACACCTCGTCAAGAGTTAGTTTGTTGATTTTCTTGCCTTCTTAATGTGTTAAAAAACAGAGTAATCTCACAAAATGACTTCTGGTGGCACGTAATGAACAAACGGAGGAGTTTCACACAGGACAACAGGGTTTGTGTCCCGTGTGAAAACAAAAGTAAACGACTTTTGTTTTTTACGTAACTCTTGGCTCATGTCACCCTCGTAACTACTTCACCTCTGGCTTTTATGTATATTTACTTATTTTTAAACTGTTTTTTTTGATGCCTAACCAAGAAATGTTTTGCCCTAAACCTAGTTCAATGGTTTTGTAGCTTAAATTCACTGAAACTGCAGCATTTTTTCCACAACTTTGCACTGTAGGTATAATGACTATATGCTATTGTGAGAACACACCGCTGTACATTAGCTGCAAAACGCTCAAATGGGTCATTTTCGCCCACTGATTGCATGGAAATCGTTGTGAATAAGTTGTTGTCATTCGGTTAATTTCAGGTCTAAGAAAAATGTTAAAGGCTGCTTTAAAAAATCTAAAATCTAAAACACATTCTGGTTTATTTAACCCTTTCTTGTTCACTTCATAACTCCATATGTGTTCTTTCATAGTCGAAATGTCTTTAATATTAATCTACAATGTTTGAAATATAATAAAAATAAAGAAAAGCCATGAATGAGAAGGTGTGTCCAACCTTTGTCTGGTACTGTGAATAAAGTTTATTATTATAATTATTGATTCCCCTGCAGCAGTGAGGACAGGTTTTATTCATGTTATTGAAACATTCTCACGTGATAAACAGAGGAAAGTCGAGCTCTTTGGAGTCGCTCTGGCTCTGACGGTTTCCATCTCTTTCATCCACGTGAGGATGCACGAAGCCTCACAACAATAACGCACATGGAAACAAACGTCCTTGATTAGATTAAACTGGCCAACAGCAGCCAAAGGCCCAACTCTTCCTCTGCGTTTTCCATCGTGTTGATTAGCTTTCTCTCTCTCTTCAACTTGTTAACTTTAATAAGCTTTGTATCCTTTCAGGGCCAGAATGAGTTTGGCTCTGTTTGAAAATGACCACCAAACATTTGGTCAGCTTTTTATTCCCTCACCGCCGTGTTTTGTTTATTGTAAACACTTTAATTACACTGTGAGCTCAGCATGAAACGTTAGGAGAGCCCTTCGGTGGCCAAACACAGGATGCAAGTGTGATCGCCGTAAAACTGAAATAGAAATTGGTTCGGATGATAAAAGTGAGTTTTAAAGGTCCTGAAACCTGCTAGTCATTTCAAGGACAGTTTTTATTTGCTGTAATTGTACATGCAATCATGACACCTCATAAAGCCGGATCATTTCAACTTCTCTGGAGCTGACATGGCAACAGTTGGCCGCCTCTGTTTAGCTTCCTGTTTGAACAGTCATTTTGATATTTAGTTAGAGGTGAGCAGACAAATCAAATAAAGAAATGCAACAAAAGCTTTGTTTGCTCCCAGCAATATAACCACAAGACGTCAAACACGGTCATAATCCAGTCGATTAATGACAAACACACGTCGTGGAGCAGACTTAAAGGTAAACATTGTATGAATTATTATTATTATCATCTGCACACAATCACACCTGAACTAAGACATTAAACCTGGAAAATCCAAAGTCGTTCCACTTTATTTCACGTCGTTTAATGAGGAAAAAGAAAGCTTATTGCTCACGCCGCTTTATTATGAACAAAGGATGCAATTTTCAAGGGAGTAAACATGTTTTTCACACTTAAAAAAAAAAAAAGAAACCCGCACTCTCTCACAGGCTTTTTCGTCTGAATGGAATTTCACTCAATATGTTTTAAACAAGCGGCAAGCCTGATTTCATTAAAGTGGGTGGAACTCCACATAAAAGCTTGAAGAATTCAGCACAACACATATTAAAAGAAACAGTTGAGTAATGGAAAAAAAATCCAGGTTCCCATGCTTTCAGTCGAACAGGTTGCTGTTTTCTGACAGATATGATTGCTGCAATAATATCCGTTCTCAGGAGGTCGTTTTCTCACTTCTGCAAGCTTTTTTCAGACTGTTGAGGCTTTTTTTAAATAGTCTGAGGGATGAAAGATTGAGAGATGACAATAATCTAAAGTTATATGTAGTCTGTGTCCAACCACAGTTGATTT
The DNA here is from genome assembly GCA_903364295.1 of Serranus cabrilla. Lineage (NCBI taxonomy): Eukaryota > Metazoa > Chordata > Actinopteri > Perciformes > Serranidae > Serranus > Serranus cabrilla. The sequence goes on from CAFUXE010000486.1 coordinate 425,843, forward strand.
TACTCTCCAACTTTCCATCATTTGGTTGTGATCCTGGTTTTGCAGGATTACTCCGAATCACAGAAGGTTTCGGTTGATGATGCGTCTGCTTTCCGTCAGCGTGTCTCTGTGTTCTCTGTTTGTCTGCAGCGTGATCGGTGCAGACGCAGGCAACGGCATCCGAGTGTTCATCCCCGACATCGGCATGTTCGTGGCCGGCCTCGCCATCTGGCTGCTGTGTCGCACTCTGGTCCAGAAGAGGCCGCCTGAGGACATGGCCCAGTACAACGCCGACTTCGAAGCAGAGGAACAAGTGGGTTCAATTTGTGGTGACGTGCCGCGTCCTGAAAACAGTCACATCCATGTTTCTCTTTATCTGAGTTAACGGATTTACAGTAAGCTGTGTTTAAAGAAAGGCTTCAACTGATGTTTGTTTTGTTATTGAGGAATTTGTCTGTTATCTTTTACTATTAATTTGTGCTAAAACTGTAAAGAATTTTGTTGGATTTCCAGTTTTTCCAATTAGTCTACACTTAAAACATATCTGACAAAGTAATTAGGTGGATAATGTTTCTTTGCCTTAAAAAAGTACAAGAATCAGTTGCTTACATTAGCTTTTAAAACAGAAGTAATTCTTGAAACCTTTGTTCTGGTAAATATGCATTCATTCATTTAAAAACATAGAGAGAACAGACTTCTATCAAGACCACATCTCGTCTCATGATGTGAACAAACGTGAAATCTGATTAATGCGTCTGATTCAGATCTGCTGCTAATTGAATAGGGTCTATTTTAACCACTTCCACAAAGTTTAAATGAAAATCAGGCCAGTAGTTTTTCCCGTAATCCTGCTGAGAAACTAAAAAATCTAACTGAATTGAAAACGTTGAATTAAACTCACAGCAACAACAATATAGAACGTGTAAAACACATAATATTGTGCAGGACATTGGGAGACTTTCGACACGCTGCAGTAGAACAATAACTTTTAGGAGAAAATATTCAGTTAAATGTTTGTTTTAGTTGTTTTCTTACACTATTCTAAAAGAAGACGTGTTATGAGAGAAAGAAGCCCAAAACCTGAAAGTGTACGAGATGTTTTTGCATGTAGTGTCTTACCTAAAGTATAAAATTAAAAGTAGCTTTATAAGTATTTTTTAATACCATGTAAATGTCCCAACTTGTGCACCGTACAGCGTTTAATCCAAAGTTTGGAGAGTTTGAATAGAGAGTTCCCGTTAAGTGTTGATGACTTGGAAACCGTCCCCCGGCTCGCCCTCCCTCCTCTTTATGACTCAGTGTTAATTAAATCCACATTCACTTTCACTTCCACTGCTCACGCTGGCACAGATGGCATCGCTCCCCATCGCTGAGAAACACCAGGAGTTCGTCTGTAGCGCCTGCGTCGTGTTCGGGCTTTTATTTCTGTCAGTGAGCTTAAATTGTTGTTTGATTGGAAACAGGCTCTGCACCACCTGCTGCTCTCTGTCTGCTGCCTTATGTGTCCGATATAAATCACAGGGGATGGCTCACTTGTTATTATGTCTCTATTTTATTGAGGAGAGCGACACATAGTTTGTTAGATTAGCAGCCAAAGAAGGAATGACTGGATCAGATCTGGAGCCAACATGTGGTCCCAGAGGAAAACATCTCACTAATCACGTCTCTCACAGCCAAACTGACCACACATACGTTTAGAGATGCTAAACTGGAGAAGCACGGGGGTTATTATGCAAGTGTCACAGGTAGAAAAGTGGTTTTCAGCACCACGGAGAGCTCTTACCTCCACCTCATTCATCATTCCACACTGAAATGTCGTCCATCCAACAGGAAGAAGAGGAGAAGCTGAGCCTGGAGGACAACATCCTGCTCGAGGAGGACTTCGAAGCCGGGTACGAGGCCGAGGAGGACGAAGAGGAGGAGCTGGAGGAGGAGGAGGAGGAAGAGGAGGAGGAAGCGAAGGAGAGCACTAAGATGAAGGTCCTGCGCATCGTGGCGCAGGTGGCGTCCAAAGTGAAGGAGATCATCGGGAACCTGATCACCACCGCGGGGAAGGTGGTGGTCACCATCTTACTGTGCATGACGGGTGAGCGAGCTTTCAGTGTCACCATCTGAATATCTGAGCGTTAAAGTGAATGCATTGGGGTTTTTTTTCTTTATTTGAAAAGCTAAATTTAATTTCCAGTGCATGTAATCTTCACCCCGTTCACAGACTTCCTTCATTCTTCCTTGAGTGTCTTTATCTGTATTACTTTTCAGAAAACACTGAAAGGATTTTGTTGATTAATAAATGTGTTAATTTTAATTGACAGATCTTTAAAACTCCTCAAAGAATGACGGATAAACACTTTAAATCTTGTGTTTACCAGAGATTTGCTCATGCATTTCTTGGAAATAAGTCATTTAGCATCAAAAAGCATCAAAAATGACTGATCGAGTAAAGAAATCTCAGTCTAATTTAACCAAACTGACAGATTAGTTGACTAATCGTCTTAAAGTGCCCTCTCAATGAATTACAAACAAATCTGAGTCAAACTGTTTTTGCAGATAATTCTCAAACTTTGTCTGAACTTCTAGAACTACATATTAATTTAAATTATTCATTTAACATTTCTAAGTTTTAACAATTAACCTGCAGCACCGACTGAAGTACCAGGATCAGATTCTGTCAGTGAACCTCCGTTTGTTTGTGTTTGCAGGCATCATGCTGCCGTCGCTGACCTCGGCCGTCTACTTCTTCATCTTCCTGTTCCTGTGCACCTGGTGGTCGCTCTGCAGGACCATCGACACGCTCATCTTCAGCTGCATGTGCGTCCTGATGGCCATCTTCAGCGCCGGACACATCGTCGTCCTCTACCTCTACCAGTTCCAGTTCTTCCAGGAGTCCATCCTGCCGGACGATGGCTACATCAGGTGAGACCGTAGACTGCGTCACTATTAGGTTATCGATGAGCTGGAGTGAAGCTGCGGGTGGCACTTATTACGTGTAACTTTAAGCCTTTATATAGATTAAACAGGTAAGTTATTTAAATGGGCTCTGGAGACCAAAATCATCTTATTTCTCAGGCTGTAAACATGTTGATTTCTGCTTTTTAACACGAGAGTCTATAAGGATTGACTCCTTTTCTTTTGGAGCCAGCCTCAAGTGGCCATTTGAGGAATTGCAGTTTTGAGCACCTAAAAAACACGTGTTTCAAAAATATTCATAAAAACGGAAAGGAAATTTTGAAGCCTACTTTTGAAATGTTGCATAAAAGAAAATGTGAATTAGGGACGTTTCCATGAACTAGTTTAGAGCAAATAAACAAAGCTGCATTAACGTACTTTGGTCAGTGGATGGCAGTGTGATGTGTTGCTGTAGGCTAATCTGTCAGTAAACAGGAGAAGAAGAGATTCAGCAAGAGAGAAGAAACAACTAAAAAGAGAAAATTGAGTCTTCAGGAATTGGATTAAATCGGGAAATTTATGATTGTTCAGCTGATCAGTCATGTGAGTTAAATTTCGCTACGTCAGAACTAAGACTTTCCATCTCCCGTTTGGCACATTAACTATTTTTCAAAGGAAACAAAAACTCCCTCAAGCTTGCGTAAACTTTTATGTGCATTTACCAAAGTTTTTATTTCAAAATGCACAGAGAAATGATAAATGTGTTGATGGAAACACAAACTAATATCGAGACTGTAAGAAAAATCTGTATGTTACCGAGCGTGTTCAGTATATTAAGATCGTTTTTTGCATTTAAAATTTATTGTCAAATTTTCTAGCTGTGATTCATCAAAAAGTGAGTATAAAATACTGTCTCTGAAGGATCAGTGAGCGATGGCTGAATCCAGATAAAGTCCTGAGCTCCTGTCTTTGTGATGAATAGTTGAGAGTGTTTCTGTAGTTAAACAGCTGAACTCGTCCTGATGCTGACGGGACGACATCGCTCAGCTGCCTTCGAATCAACCATATTTATGGCGCTCGAGGCAAGTTTGTTTAAACGCTAATAAATATTTACTATTGTTACAAACAAGAAGGCAAAGGACGAGGCAAAGCCGGCAGGAGGGGAGATATATCAAACTCCTACTCACAGCACATCGATACGAGCAGCAGAGCTTTTAGGCCGCGTTGTTTCATTATGCATGAGATTGGAGACGATCAGCTGTCTGCGGCTGCGGCGGTGAAGCGCTGCGGTGGGAGTAAAGCTCGTCGCTGCACATCTTGCCACCATACGTTCATCACAGCTGTAATGAAAACAAACTGTGTAGCTGAAATGCCTCCAGTCACTAAGCTCAGTTTGTCTCACCGACAACCTGGAATGTAAAGAATGCCGTTTATTTACTAATTAGTAAAAACACATCAGTGCTGCCACCCAAGGTGTTCGACAAGAAGGAGTTTCTGCTACTGCAGGGGAGGAGGGATATTACGCCAAATTAAACATAATTAATACCTTACTATACTAATAGTACTAATAAATATACTTTTTTTTTATTATTTTTTAAACTTTTATTCATTATTACAACACTGATTCCAGTTTGGATGCTGTGTAAAATGTAAATAAAAGGTCAAAAGAAGTTTTTATAGTCATAAATCATATAAAATGTATTTATTAATTAATTAGAATTGTGAAAGTGTATAACGGCACAGAACATTATGGAAGTATCTGAAGTCCATTCTCTCTTAATTTCCTGCAACAATTTTCAGGATAATATGATTTATTGCACATATTTGGTGCTACATTTTTACAAGTTTTTGTCCCTTAAGAAATAGAAAAATAGTTGTGGAAAAATCCCTCCAAAATCCCACATTAAGACATTGATGAACATCATAGAAAAACCCATGTTTTGATTTGGTATCAAAATCATTTTGGAGGTTTCTGTAAGAAAAGTTTTTAACATTGCTATTCCAGAAACTGCCAAAGAATTGAGTCTCAGCCTTCCAGGCATATCCTTTTTATAACATTTTATAGACATTTTAGGACCCAGAATGCAGAAATATCCAAATACAACAGGCAAAAATAACACACTGATATTGCATGCATGAACTGCACGGTTTCTGCTCCAAACTGCATGGGGTTACTGTAGTTTTGTAGCATAAATTCACTGAATCTGCAGCCTTTTTAACAATCATGAACCGTACATGTATGTATAATGATGTGTGCTATTTTTTAAGAACACTCTGCTGATTCACATACTTCACATTGTCATTGTTTACATGCATCACATGCTGCCACCACGTACTTCGGTGTCAAAACAAAAATGGTTATTTCACATAATTTTGTGAGATCAGGTCATGAGATCACAGGTCAAAGTCTCCTCTTGAAACTGTCAGTTTTCTCTCTAATATTTTTCCAAACTCTGATAAAATACCACGATGTGATGGTTCCAAACTGATCCATCAAAACACTGAGAGGTTAACACTGATGTCCTTTAAGCCGGACCAGCAGCTGTAGCTGTTGTGTCCGTGCCCTTGGTGTTGCAGAGTTTTATTGATCTCACGGTTTCTCATTTGAAAGCTGTGCTGCCGCGTGTCAGGACCGAGGCTATTTACAGCTATGTATAGATGAAGCTGCCTTGGACGAACCTTTTGTGCTGCCCATTCCTCTCCTGGTTCAGATGGCAGATAAGATGTGATTAAACTGCTGCATTGATGCGCTTCTTGTTAAAAAACTAATTAGAATGAGCAGATTCTTCTCTCACACCATCTGCAGGATCAGGAGCAGTCGATTTGAACCGTGCATGCTGTAGTAACTGTACAGTAGGACTGTAAATCAGCTGTTTACAGTCATGGGGTCAAAACCCCTGAGATTAGTGCTTTTTTTTGAGTATGTTTACTTGTCCAGGCCTTTAAAAGGCCTTAAAGGTGGTAAAATACTGGATGCTTTGATCTTTTTCGGTCTATAAAATCCCAGAAAGTCACCTCGTCAAGCCTATAAAAATGTTTAAATTGAGACAAAAAAAAGGGGAAATCACTGCTTACTGCTAAACCACCACCACACTGACGCCATGACTTGCAGTAAGGGGTCATAAATTGACCTTTTTTGATTTTTAAAGGGTTATGAGACACAAAAATTGGGAACTACTGATCCAAACTGACTAAATGACCACCAAAGATTACTCTGTCCTTCAATACTTGCTTTATTTTATTTAGTTTAATGGTAGATTGGGTGTAACGTTTGTCAAACAGCTTCGTCACTCGTGTATTTGAAGTTCTAAATTTGGAAAGTTCACTGCGACTCTTGTTCTTCTTTGATGGCTCTTCACACGAACAAGCCGCCTGTTTCATCGTCCGCCGTCTCCTCGTGTGTCCTTGTTGACTTTCCACGGCGCTGAGGTATTTCTGTCTGCAGCCGCGTGAAAACTGAGGCCCAATGTGATGATAAAAGTAACACGCTCTCCTCTGATCCGCTTGTTTCCTCTCCGCACACCCTTCGGGCGGTCTAAGGGAAACTCTTCTGGACGTAAATACGCGCAGCCTCCGTCGGACAATAGGCCACCTCGGTGCCTGCCCTAATTGTGCTTGTTGACAGTGACTCGGCCTTGCCGGCGGCCCGGCGTTGAGTGAGACTGCTGAGAGGTCCTGGCTTCCACTCCACTTCCTGCCTCCCCTCCTTACAATGGAAGTCCCCAGTCATGTGACCGGCGGGCTTTCCCCCAGCTGCAACCAGAAACCATTCAGGAAGTGTGGCGGGGTTATCGGGGGGCGTTCACTCGGCCACATGGCACAAAGACAGAACGGACTCGGGAGGCAACTAAATCTGTGTGTGGCTGTCACTGGAACACGTCACCGCACTTCCTGTTGAGGATCTGATCTTTGTTCTGCTCGGAGGAAGAGGAGTGAATCATGCGGCATCCTTTGTGCTACAGAAAGACTTTTTTGCGTCGGTGCATTTTCCAGATTCCAAAGGTACAACATGGAAGGAAATCTGCTTTTTTACAGGAATTTCCTCCAACAGAAAGACGGAGATTACATTCAGTCTCTGAAGTCGTTTACGTGACATTCAACTTTAAGATACGTCATCTTTTGTTTTTATTAATATATCTTTTTCTTTCTACTTTTATTTAGTTGTTTGAGAGTGTTTTTCCACAATAGATAGAGTTCCAGTGTAAAGTAAACATAGTATACAAGAATTACACTTGAAATTCCAATACCTTCTTTAGATTATTAGACACTAAACAAAGAACTATTCTTTGGATTTACTTTTTCTCCATCCATCCATTTTCAGCCATACATTTCCCCCAGTATATATCACAATTACAGCTTTTGGCTTGAGACTCCTGAGAATGAAGCTATATCTACCTGTGACTGACTATAGACTTAAGACGTATTTTCCTGTATCAGATTGTTTGATTTGAAGTGTCTTTAAAGGCCTAAAGAAGAGAAAGTAACTGGCATTTAGAAAGAAGAGAAAAATCCTTTCGGGCATGTCTTAAAGTATGTAGAAATACTCTCGGCTATGACGAATATTTAAAAAAAAAAGAATGTACGAATAGCAAGTCAGGAAACTTTAAGAAGGGACTGGAATCAAATTCTTACTGAGAAATTCTGCATCTGGCTTCCAACTGCCCACCGCTGCTGCTTTTCCATATAGTTGACCAGTAAATGAATGGACAGCGGAGCTTTGCAGCTTTTAGAGTCAGATGAGCAGCGTGTTGTGCACCAAAAACTCTTTCAAAATGTCCAAATCGATCTAATTAAATTGTGCAGAATTGCACATAAAACTCCCCCTTTTCAAGAAATATGTGAAAAACATCATTCTAGTGACAAACTTTGCTCAAATACATGTCAGTGCAGTCAAGGTCAGACATTTTAAGGGACATATAAATAAGAAAAACACATGGTGGACGGGGACGATACTCACCCTGGCAGTGCTGAGGTTTTTCTTGGGAGCCGCTGCTCTGTAGTACTATAAAGGCCGATCAGCAGCATGACTCTGCAGTTTCTCCACTCTTTTGTAACGTTTGCATCACCTTGTCCATCCTGGCTTTGTTTCTGGAATCGATAATGAGTTTTAAAGACGGAGAACCCAAGGCCTCCGACTCTGAATTAAATGTGATCAATTGAACGATACACTTATCTCAATGAGAAGAGTCCGATCCACTGAAGGATGGCTTTCGACCAGTTCACGAAAGATTTAAGGATGAGAATTCATGCATGTTTTTCTTCATCTCGTCGATCTGTTTTTCTCAGCTACAGTAGATTTAAAATGAGTTAAAGATCAATTATAATTTGCCTTCAAGGGGGAATTAAAGCAACAACAGTTCTATTTTGTTTGTTAAATATAAAGCTTAAAGCAGTTTAATTAGTTATTAGAGAGAATAAAGCTGTGAGAGACAAACTGAGAAGGGTAAACTAAAGTGTTTGGTCTGTGAATATATAGAAAAATGAAAAATGCCCAGTTTAATATTTTCAGATGTCTTGTCAAGAGTCCAAACCCCACAAATAATGGTTAATTATAATGTAAAACCAATAAATGCAGATATTAAAATAATAATAATAAAATAATATTAATAATAATAAAGCAGCGTCATCTGCATAGAAATGTACATTACAATTTGGGGTGGCAGAAATTATGTCGTTTTTATACATTTTGAATAAAAGAGCACCAAGAAAAGATCCCTGTGGCACATTTGCATGAAAGGATCATTTTTAATTGATTGTGTAAAATAGATTTTTGTAAGATAAATTAATTTATGTTGCAATGTAACAAATAAATCCACTACATCGTCACACATCGTCTATACAGTAACGGAGGCTTTTACACTCAAAGTTCCTTTGTTTTAACTCCTGTCCTCATATACCTGTTTCTCTCTTTCTGTCTGTCTCTGCAGTGCATTTGGCATTTCCCCCATCATTCAGAGCAACTGCTCCTACACATGGAAGCTCATGGTGCACCCGAGGCGTATGTGGTACCACTTCGTCAGTCCCATCATGCTGCTGATTCTCTACTACACCCTGGCCACGCTCATCCGCCTCTGGCTGCAGGAACCCATCGACCAGCTGATGGTGAGGACGAACAGAAATACACTGAAAGCACATGAGAGCTGACTTTTTTTAGTTCACAGCATTTCCTGTAACATATGTCAATAAGGTTTATTATATGAGGACTCAAAAGAAATCCTGTGATTGGTTTGTATACCTTGATGACTCAAAAATGTAGTTAAAGTTGGTTTTAAAGGGAATATATCTTCAACTCAACTGAAAAACAGAGTTCCCATTTACTTTCTGGGCATCGTGCTTTATTTTGGAAAATGCAAAAAAGCTATTAAGTTCGTAGGTGTAACAAAAAGACTAAATTACAACTCTTAATCCCCAAATCACAGCCAAAGTAAATGACACAATCAGAGCATCTGAGGGGGATTTAATTTAATTACAGCCCTTAAGTGGAACAGAAAAGTTAAACACTCCTAGATTATTGCCCCTCGATAAAATAAAAAGCCTTTCTCCCAACAAACTCTGTGATCTAACTAACATTTGTGCTGTTAAACTTGAATGAGCTCCTGTGAAGAGAGAGCTGGGTTTGCAGTTAATGTGATACTGGGTGGACGCGGGCAGTCAGCGGGAGTCAAAGATAGAAAGATTAGTTGAATTGGGCAGAAAGTTCCAGACAGTGAACCGAAATAGCACCAGATTGAATTAAACGGGCAGCCAGGTGGCCTCGTGATCAGAGAAACTGTATTGATGGAAGATTCTAGCACGATCGATCTCTGGCTGGATGTGTCGGCCGTAGCTCAGGTGTTATCTGAGACACAGCGGTGGTCTAATTCTGACGAAGCATGAAGGCAGGGATGCAGCTTGGCACCATGTTAGTGCTTCAGAGCTCTGTAGGGAAAATGTCGCCGTTACATAATATACATTTTGATTACTTTTCTGGAGCAGTGATGTATTTTTCTTGTAATTTTTTTAAGACTGTGGGGGAAAAATCACTCCCAAAGACGAGGATCTTGAAGTCAAAAAGTGTTTCTTTATTCAAACAGTGCACAAAATCTCCCCCTGTAAGTAATTCATTTCACCAACCAACAAGTAAGAATTAATAAGACATGTAAATATAAACTATAAAAAGAGAGTAAAATGTAATTAAATCAAATAATAATTAAGAACAATAGTTATATAACCAACTAGAAAAGACCTCCACCAAGGCAATAGGGTCACTTACACAACACCAAACTGCACACTTGAAGGATTATATTGAAAACATGTATTTTGGGAACACACTGGCATTGAAATATTTCATCCACTAGATGGCCGCAGTTAGTGAAGGCAATATGGTCACTGACGCAATAATATAAATTTGCAATATAAAGTCCAGATGGTGTTCCGGATCACCGATCACCACCGAAATCTAATCACCTGTTCCTCGTCCCAACACACACGTTGTCCGAAAATTTGATTAAAATCCGTGCAGAACTTTTTGAGTTATTTTGTACACAGACAGACAGATGCCAGCGAAAACATGACCTCCTTGGCGGAGGTACTTCTAAGAAACGGAGCTAAACGTTTTCATTATTTAATAGAAAGTAGTTTCAATTAAAACTGTTAAATGTGTCTTTTTTCCAAAGTAATTGGGACTTGGATGTTTATTTTATTTTATTAAAAAATATATAAATTACACCGTCATTGGGGTGGCAGCAAAAATCTCTGCGACAGATAAATAAAAAACTGGGTAAATAAAACTATATGAACGACTAAACACCAAAATCATAAAATATGTTTAATGTTTTGGGTGAAACGAACAAGAAGTCTCTCATCAGTATTGAAGACTTTGCCTTTATTCTCCATGAAATGTCATGTAATGTGTGAAGTGTCATGAAGACCCTCACTCCTGATTCAAGCCGTCCTCCTTCACCTCAGAGCTCCTCTGTCCTGTAATGGAGTTATAGATTAGTGTTTTTATAGAGGGGTCAATACTTCCCTGTAAACCTGCGGGGCTGTATGCATTATTGATCTCTCCACAGAAGGGTGTGTGTGTGTGTGTGTGTGTTTTCCCCTACTCTTACACTTTAGACGACGCTAATAATAAAACGTGATTACGGCATAAATCAGCAGCTGACAGGTTTGTTCGATAGCTGAGATGTCAGATTATGATGGATCTCATCTTCGCCAAAAAGAAAAATCTGGAAGCACTGTCGCCATTTCTCAATTCATTTATTGCTTGATTTGTCTTCTGTGTTTATTCAGCAATAGTTCACCAATGCACTAAAAACTGAGCACAGAAAATAATTCAATCAAACCTTCAAACAAGTATCGAAAGGACAGAGACGCAAAGAATCCATATCTGACTGCACACTGAAAACAAAAATACAAAATAATGGTAATCACACAATAGCATCACTATAATGAGTTACTAATAGAGTTTATAACATTTTGCAGTCGTTGGTTGTTGTTGGTTTTAATAACAAATGATGCTGTGTGTGATTTTCATATTTTAAAGCCACTATAAGGAACTTTATTTTGTGTTGATTTTGGCGCCCCCTGTGGACAAAATCGGTAATATTCCAATTAGCACCATCGCCACCATATAGCCAATAGCACACACACACACACGCACACACACACACACACACCTGTACTGGTGGAAACACACAGCTGTAACCAAGCAATGAAGCAACATTTTAATGAAAATGAGTCGTTTGATGCAGAAAATCACAAACTTAACGAGTGTGCATAGAATTATTTCTCCTTTTTAAAGATACTGATGCTCAAAATTCATAAACACAGAAAAGTGCACGAGTGGAATTCACTGTAGAAATTAGATTTTTTCAGTATTCTTTGGTATTTGAGTCACTTGGACACTTGGAGACGATGCTATTTGTTGTAAATAAAACACAGAAAATCAATAATAACAAAAAGCTCATAATTTACAGTAAAACTTCATCATTTCCTCTTTTAAAAGGTCAGCCGACTCGTCCTCCTCCGCTGCAGAAGCTGATTAACACAGAGAACACTGGCCCGAGCTCAAAGCGCCGCGGTGCAGATACTCGTCACCTAATCTGTCTATCGTTGTTGTTTCAGGACGACAAGGACGGAGATCTGTGTGAGGAGGAAGATCTGGATGGAATCAGGACGAGTAACTCGGCCAACAGGAAGAGGCAGCTGTGGTGGGAATCACGGCAGGGCACGGACGAGAAAAATGTACGTCAGGGTTAATACACACACACACACACACACACGACACAAGTATTAACTATTGGACAAATCAGGAGGTAATGATACCATACGACACATATACAGGATCTTTTTTTATGTTACAAGTTACGTTTTTTTCTTCAACTTTTTTCAACAAATTTGGCTGCTGAAAACCCAAAGAACATATTTCTTTGTAGTGTTCTTACAGCTGAAGTATTCAGATCTTTTATTTAATTAAAAGTAATAATACCACACTGTGAAATTACTTCAAAACAAGTAAAAACTTAAATAAAAGTACAAAAGTATCAGCCTGAAAAATTTAGTTAAATTACCAAAAGTAAAAGTAATCGTCCCTCTTGGATTATTTTATATATTCTAAATATATTATTAGATTATTATTATTGATAAATTTATGAAAGTAGTGTTTTAATTTGTAAGCATAGGGCTCATTTTAACTACTTAATATACTTTTATGTGGTTTGATTTAAAAAAAAAAAAA
>CAFUXE010000486.1:465130-502649 GCA_903364295.1 Serranus cabrilla
GTATTATTCTTATAATAAGTAAAAAAATTATAAATAATGATAATAATTATAATACTGCTACTATTAATAATAATAATAATAATAATAATAAGTAAATTTAAGTAGAAAAAGAGTAATTTAATTCATGATGCCACCAATGTTACCACTGATAACCATAACATAAACTAGATCTTCGGTCACACAACATGAAACAACGTGACAGAACCAGAGAAAACTTTTCCTCCGTTGACTCTGACTCCACCAAACAAAAACGACTCTCATCATCCGAGTCTTCACTGTTTCCAGGAAGCATCTTGTGCTTCATAAAGTCAATGTATTTCCACCACTTACAGTCAGTTCAGGAGTTCCTCGTGATAACATCCACTCTAACGAGCACTCCACCGGAGGAACGTGCACTAATTTCCATATGAAGCCCTGAGATGTTTATGGTGGCTGATGTTGCTGCGTGTCGATACTGCGTGTCTCTTCACTGCCTCTCTGATCTAATCAGGATGGAGCGCATTAAGGTGAGGCAGCAAAAGTTTAAGAGGGGCAAGGAGAAGATGCTGAGCCTGGCGCAGGAGTCTGGAGAAGGGCAGACCCTCGTGCAGCCCGAGGAGGATGACGATGACGGTATGGCGAAGGCTGCCGGGGCCTCTGAGTCTGTGCAGCATGTTAGAGATGTTTGTGTAGATAGTTTTAATGCCTGAAGTCATGAATATAGTGTGAAATTATGTGTTTGCATTAGTGTTTTATCTAGAAAAGCAGCTTGAAGGGACAATCTGTGATCTTTTACGTGGATGTCCAGCCCGTCTTATTCTTTATTGTCATCAAGTGAAGCAATAAACCCCCAAAGTGTTTGTTATATTGACCAAGAAAGCTGAGTCACAAGGGAGCATTTCCCATGATGCATTGCACACTGATGCCCAGCCTGATATATGTGTAGCATAGTAGCAGCAAAACTTAAGCAGATAATAAAATAAAAGCATGGACAAACTCTTTATTTTCCACATTGTTTATGGCTTAACAGCTTTTTACCTTTCACAATAAAAGCCCAACTTAAAGAATCAACGGCATTAGGTGACAAAATATCTCACTCGTGTAGCCTTTCAGACCTGCTGTTCAGGCCTGTCACAGTAATTACAACATCGACTTATCAAGTTATCGAGGTAACGTCCATGTGAAGATCGCCTGTTTACATGTTTGTTTATTTACATTACAGTGTCATCAACATTTTAGCCAATTTAGACGAAGCTGAATGCACAAAAAGTATAAAAAAAACCAACTGTGCTTCAACACTTTTTGGTGAAGCTGCTTCTGTCCTCTCGTCACACACAATTAAAATGTTAAAAAGGATGTAATTGCATTGTTATGTGGTTATATCATCATTATACCATTTATTCATTCATTCATTCATTCTTTATCCTTTCATCCGAACTGCAGCGACTGTCACAGGGCGTCATTTTATCATTGCCATTAAATTGTTTTAAGTGACAATAATATCGTTTTTGCAACTATTTTTTTAACTGTAAATGTGCTGATATCATGACAGGCCTATTAATGAACGGCACATGACTTTATTATATATTATTATATTGTATTTCAAACTAAATCACTGTGACGTCAGATGACGGCGCCGCATGCAGAAACATATTTAGCCGTTTTCTCGGTCAGTAAAGCACTCAAACTAAATTTACAATCAACACTGATTGGAGATCCACATAAAAGATCGCACATTTCCCTTTTAATTGGATGACAAAAGTATGGATTTTCTTATGAACTGTTGCCTTGATGTATTTGTGAAATTTTAGGAGCACAGCGAACGAAAGCCAAGACCAAAAAAAAGCAGTGGTGGAGGCCGTGGGTTGACCATGCTTCCAGTAGGTTGACCCCCCACAAACCCTCTTTTTTCTCTTCCTCCACTCTGATCGGCCCTTGTGTCCTTGACCAGAACGCCGAGGATTCCCGCACTGCCTCTGGGCTCTGAAGGCACCAACAGTAGCTTTGCTCCGTCCAGACTTGAGTCACTTTCTGTCTCTATTTACGGGCCCCTGGTACCTGCAGCTCTTCAGCTCAAGAAGAGCCATAAAACGGTGCCGAGCAGAGCAGGGTTTCCTTAAATAGACACGACGAAGAACGAGAAAATGACTAATGTCTGGAGGTTTGCACTTGGCATTGTTTAGTCATCGGCGTCGCCTGAAGAGCCCACGGTCGAGAATCACTCTGTTGTGAAACATTTTCATGCAAAGACATGAAGTCGACTCGCCTTTATTCTCAGTACTGGAATAAAGGACGAAGGGTTCGTTCATTCTTTGCCTGCAGACATGAGCACCAAACAGGAGGAAATAACACAGCAGCAGGAACAATCGGAGCAGCGGTCGAATATTTAAAATCACGACCTTTAACGTCTGAGTAGAAAAATCTCTCGGCGTCGATGCAGAGGTCGCCTGTTTGGTTTGAATTCATGTCTCAGTTCGTACTCCACCCCCACATGACATTTTCAAATGATTTCTCTATTTTATCTCTTTGTCATTTGATGTTTCGTCTCCGTGTCCCAGCATCCTCCCTCACCTCCCGCCCACTGCGCTTCTGTTCAAGGACATAAGTCAGCCCTGTCTGTCCCATTGCTCTAACACTCAGCTACTGTAGACAGGAGGCACCTCCTCCGTCCAGCAGCTTAAAGAAAAGTCTCTAACCGACTCCCTTCATTGTGCTTTGTGCTCATAGTTATATCAGACATACCAGCTTATTATTGATGTGTGTTTTCTGTTTCATCCTCTCACGTCTCTGATGTTTTTAAAGCAACTACAAGGAGTTTTTTACTGGTTATGAAACAGTCTTTATTTAATTCTGACGCCTTTATACGAACTATAAAAGCAAACAAATCTCTAAGCAAGAAGACTGAACAGAATTTCTGCAAAATCAGGAAACAATTTGTAGCATGCAGACTAAATTAGCCGATGTTTTATTTATTTATTTGCTTTAATTAGCTTAGGCTATAAATGCTGTGGTGTATGACACTGGTCTGTTAGCCAGTAAAAATGAAGCAAGAGGAGGTTTCTCTGCAAATGATTATATTTTTGACATAGTATTTAGTGGTTGTGGCAGATATTGGAGCAGGATCAGCAAAGATACAAAGACCTTGGCCGGTCATTCACCAGATGGAGAGAATTGTGCAATTTGAAAGAATTTAAAACCTCTTTAGGAGCAAAAGAGAACAAAATGTTAATTTGAGCTTAATAATAAAGATAAAACAGCCTAATAAGTCTAAATTATGCTATCAACTTTTCTAATAGGTCATAATGAGCAAGAAGAAGAAGAAATGTCTCAGGAGATTCGAATTTAAAGTCAGCTTAGTGACGGAAATTTAGCGGGAAACTCTAAACTAGACTTGAAGTTAGTTAGATTTAGAGGTTTAAAATTAAAGTTCAAACTTTTTTATGTCCTATATAAGCCAAATAAACCGTTTAATATTCTTTATTTGGCTGCACGTGGCTCCAGAGCTGCAGGTGTCCTTCCCCTCTCCGAGACAGATATTTAATAAGTCTGTTTTTTTTATTAGATATATCACAAAATGTGGTTTCATGTAAATATCGGAGTTAACGTTGGTGGCTAAAGCAGAATTTACTGTCACCATCTTCATGTTACAGTTATTAATGTTAAACACAAAAAGAAACATTACCGTAGATAACAGCTGTTTATTATTAGTATTAATAATAAGTTGCGTTTTTCTTTTACTCAGATAAAGATCTTTCAACACGACGTGTTAGCGCGTTTATAGATCCACTACCGCTGTCGTCCACAGGGGGCGCCAAACCTCCACAAAATGAAAGTTCCTTGCAGTTGCTTTAAACGTGTCTTTATCTCGACTTACTGTTGACTCAGTTAAATGTTTAATATTCAGGGAGTTACATAGAATTTAATGGTAAGTGGTTTGTTTTCCCTTCAGTGAGGGAATCTTCTCTGAACTTTCACTTTAACGATGTTTATGAAAGACGATGAATGACTTCGGCCTCTGTTTTGACTGAATGTAATCACGCCCTCTGCCTCTCCAGTGGTTAGAAGTGGAGACTATTACTTGTTTGAAACTGACAGTGAGGAGGAAGAGGAGGAGGAGGAGAAAAAGGAGGAGGAGCCGCCAAAGAAGTCGGCGTTTCAGGTGACATTTAGAGTTGTGGTGACTTTTGTTAGATCTGATGTTTTGTTGTTAGTGTCACGCAGATTCAGATATTAAATGTTAAACTTTCAAGAAACAAATAAGAGCGGCTTATTTAATGAAGTGAACTTAGTGTTTATTCTTTCCTTTGTTTTGGGATCATCTAATGTAGAAAAATGCAAATTATTGTAAATTATTGAAGACATTTGTACAACTTATTGCAAAAAAAGTATTTAAAAACTAATAGAACAGGGTGCCTGCACAGCATATTAAAACTTTTCTTGTTTTAAAATTTTCACAGATTTTTTTTGAATGTGCAACTTTTAACTGATTCTATTAACTTTGTTAAATTGCTATTTTCACGAATAACAAATTGTTTTTAATGCTAACATTTAGGAGAATTAACCTGCTCTTATTCACTGCATCCTAACACCGTTTACCTTCTGATGTTTCTAACAAAATGAACTAACTTTCCTCTAATCCTCTCCCACCCTGTTGTCTCTCTATAGCGAGCTATTGGGAAGTTTGTGTCGGCTGTTCTGGCTTTGCCCAGGTCTCTCATTAAGCTGCCTAAAACTATTCTGCAGTATGTAGTGAAGGCAGGAAAGGTACTAACACCACCACTAACTGCTTGTCAGGCACAGCAGCAAACTGCCTTTCCAGCTCATGTTCAGTGTTCTGAAATAATCAGATATTAAACATTCATTGAGTGGACACCAATTTGGCATAAATCATCAAACATAAACTGGAAAGGAAATGCTTTGACTTTTGCTCTTTTGCATGTAAATAATTGTCTTGAAGTGCATGAACTGGAGTTTTATTCTGACAGGTTGTTGGTTATGTTTCCTGTCTGGTTTGATGTTTTAATTCAGGTTGGAGCATTTGCAAGTTATCATGAACTGTGAACAGTATTTGCAGTACATTTTTTGCCCCATCTCTGATTTTTGTGCACATTTTAGTGCATTGAACAGTGTTAATTCTTAACCAAGCTGCCATTTATTTTCCTCCTCATACCCTAAATTCTAAGATTCCTCACAATAGGCAGTAGATCATGAGGAATATTAGAAAATCTTTGCACTTTTATTAGTTTTTACTGGACTGTTTTAAGAAAAGCTTTCTTGTTGGTGCGTTCAAGGAAGCTATGTGAGTATTTGCTGCTCAGAAGCATTAATTTCATGAGCTTCATGTTCAAAATATGTTGAAAAAAGTTATGATATAGTTTCCAAAATTCTTTGTAGCAATACAAAGTGTGAATGATTTGTAACTAATGGACTAAAATGCAAGACCGCCTTAATTAAATTGGTGTTTAAGTCTTTTTTTCATTGTTGCTTGTGCATTTTTTACTCTTTTTTTGCAGCCTTTCGCTGATACTAAACTCCGTCTCTGTCCTCCAGTTTCTCTATCACGCCTGGATCACAGACCCTAAAGCCGCCCTGAGGGCCCGGGGCAAAGAGAAACGCAAATTCTGGAAAAAATACACCAAAGGAGTAAGACACAGGAAAAGCAAGAAAGATGGTAGGAAGGTTTTAAGATACAAAACACCTGAAACAATGAATTTCACAGTTATTCACCTGTAAATAACGTAACGACTTGTCTTTACTTCAGCGGGTCATGTGACCATCGAGGTCGGTGAACTCTCCGATGCAGAAAAAGGAGACGAGAACAAGAAGCCTGAAGGTCCAGGTTGGTTTCTTCTTTTTTTTTTAAAAAAGCTTAAAATTTGAAAAAAAAAATAAAGTTTTGCCTGTTTGTTTCTGTGTAATATGGTCATTAATTTTCCATCTCCAGGCAGATCAGGAGGAAAATTATTATTGTGCTTTTAGAAGATTAGTAATATCAATAAACAGAATTCTGTGGTAAAAATCAGCCGTTTCTTATGGCTATTATATATCAATATCTATACCTTCAGTACTTTATTAAGATATATTACTCACTGTGCAATATAAATATGTTTCTTTTAGTAATTGTGCAAGTTTCAGCTGTCTATATTTTATTTATTGTTCCTAATTTTTCCTAATTTCTTATTGTTTAAAGTATTAATACTTTTTCTTATACTTCTTGTTAATACTTTTTGTTTCTATTGTTATTTTATCGATACTTCTTTCTAATTTTGCTGTAAACTTTTTGCTGCTGTTACACTGAAAAGTTCCTCATTGTGGGACTAATGAAGGAATATCGTATCGTATCATATCGTTTCAGCAGCCTCCTTATTGTAAGTTCTTTAGTGCCACCTAAAACATTTCATTAATGAGTGTTTTGTGTCGTTTCAGACAACGTCATCAAGCGAGTGTTCAACATCATAAAGTTCACCTGGGTGCTGTTCCAGACGACGGTGGACAGCTTCACCAAGTGGATGAACGACATGTGCAGAGAGTACATCGACATCTCCACCGTGCTGAAAATAGAGCGCTGCATGCTCACCAGAGAGGTCAAAAAGGTTCGTTTTTATACGGGAATTCATCTTCTTTTATTAACTTCAGCACTGCAGTGTGAATAAGAGAACCAGTGAGTGATGAACTAACTCCCATCAGGGCAACGTGCCGTCAAAAGAGAGCATCCACGTCTACTATCAGAAGGCCATGAGGCTCAACATGTCCAGGCAGGCCAGCATGGATCAGCTGAGCGAGGACGAGTCCGCCTCGGGCTCCAACAGGCCGCGAAGAAGGCGAGCACGCTACCCGATGGAGAGCCAGGACTCCACAGCCTCCAGAGACAGCTGCTCCAGGTACGGAAATGTTTCAGGGAGTGTTGAGCAGTGCTGAGAGGGAAAACTAAACAGGAGGTTCTAGCTTCATAACATCCTGAAGTCGCTCTTTTTTCATCTTAGTAAAGTTGATAAGCTAGAAAAGCACTCGGAGAGGTCAGACCTCCGCCAAGGCAATAGGGTCAGTTACATAACACCAAACTGCACACTTGAAGGATTATATTGAAAATGTGTATTTTGGGAGCACACTGGCATTGATATGTTTCATCCACTAGATGGCAGCAGTTAGTGAAGGCAATAGGGTCACTGACACAATAATATAAATTCACAATATAAACTCTAGATGGTGTTCCGGATCACCGATCACCACCAAAATCTAATCACCTGTTCCTTGTCCAGATACACACGTTCTCTGAAAATTTCATCTAAATCTGTGCAGAACTTTTTGAGTTATTTTGTACACAAACAAAGAAACAGACAGACACACATGCATGCATAAGGCCCAATATTCCAATCATCTCAATTGTACAGAAGGCAAAAATTCTCAGAGAGAGAAATCTCAAACCCCCGAGACTAATAAAACCAAAACTCTTTGCACGACTAGATAACTCTAGAGATAAGTAAGAAAACACAAATGTTTTTGGGTGAACCAACCTTTTTTTTTAAGGCATTCATTGATGTCAGTATTGTTCAGTAACATCACATCGATCACCCTCATTCTCTCATCTCATGTTTGTGCCAAAATAAACCCGAGTCAGATGCTTTTTATTACACAGTACATGTCTGTGTAAGCTAACATCTCATCCCTCTCATCACTAATCATTCCACTCTCAGCGCCTTCACCGAGGCGACCACGCTGTTTTCTCGCCAATCCACCCTGGAAGACCTCGATGGAATGCCCGAGTGCATTCCCAAAACCAGCGAGCGTGCCAGGCCCAAGCTGCGTAAGATGTGCGGCCTGGACGTGTCCAACTCATCCATGGACAGCTGCAGCAGCTTCGTGTCCAGGTGCCTGGCCTCTGCACCAGCATACACACACCTGAGCAGCATCACATGACTCTGTTTTATCTTTGTTTATTTTTAATTTAATCCTCATCGTTGCATGACTTCTCCATCACCCTGTTGTTTATTACATCCTGCCAGGAGCCAACAGATAAATGTGTTTTTTCATTTGGAAATGCTTTTCACCCAGTAACAGTGATAGGAAAAGCAATTTTACAGCATTTGGTCTGTTCCTCCTCAGTAACAGTTGTTTCTGGTTGGAATCACTTTTCTTTATTTCACTGTTCACTGAGATCCTTCATGACTCAGAGCTCCGACTTATCCCAAAATACAATTTGTGTAAACCCTCCTTAAGTAATTGCTGCCCATCCTAATGAATTATTAATATATTTTTTTATATATATAAGACAGGGAGACAGTTGTTCTTTGTCTTTATCTTAAATGTTGTATGTTATATGTTCATGTAGTGAAATAGAAACAATCAAACCCTCGTAAATAAGGTAAATCATGTTTTTGTGCCCTGCAGTGAAGCCACCCAGTGTGTGACGCTCTACTCCAGACAGGGAACCACGGACACCATAGAAGAAGTGGAGGATGAGCAGGATCAGGGCGAGGACAAGCAGCAGCAGCAGGTTCCCTGGGAGTCCCAAGAGCTCGACGAGAGTGAGGGGGCTGAGGGAGTCGGCTGGAGTGACGGAGAACCAAGGGAGAGAGAGGAGCAGGAGGAGGAGAGGGGTGAGGAGGGTGAGGGTCAGGAGGTCCAGGAGGAGCAGGAAGGTGAGGAGAGACTAGAGGTACCAGAGGACCAGGAGAGAGAGGAGACAGAAGCGGCTCCCTGGGACTCCTTCGGCCCAGACGAGGGCCCCTCCCTCCGGCCGGAGCAGGCCGAGTCGGCTCCCTCTGCCCAGGAGAAGGACTTCACCACGGGGAGCGAGGACGACGGCGGGCAGCAGGACTTCATGCAGACGGAGGGCCGAGCAGGACTGCTCTACACCCCCGACACCGACGCCTCCAAGACGTCCGACGCCGACGTGCCTCCCAGCTACAGCAAGGCGGTCAGCTTCGACCGGCTGGAGGTGAGCGACGACGAGAGCGACATGGACAGGAAGAGGCGCATGATCATGACCTCGGACAGCCGCTCGGACAGCCGCTCAGACATCATGCTGCCGTCCATGACCACCGAGCTGACCGCCAGCGAGCTGCTGCTCAACAAGTGAGTCCAGAGAGTCTGATTCATCTGGATCAGTTTTTACAGCTTGAAGTTGTAAAATGTTGTGACTTATGTTCTTTTTGAGTTATTTCCAAAAAGTTTTTTGTACTACAGAGGACTGAAAACTGCCAAAGCTGCCACAGAATTGTTTTTATTTTTAATTTTTTATGAGATATGATGTGACTTGAATCATAATTTTTTTCAAAATTATATTACCCTCATTTATGGTTGAAAAATTGTTGCCTTTAAGAGATTTGCACATTTTCGCAAATCAATAAAGGTATTAAAATCAAGTATGGTTTAGGGGATTTTTTTTAAAACTTTTTTCTGCTCTAACATTAAACTTGTTCCTCCTTGGATAATGCTACACACTAACACCAAGTTTTATGAACCAGGGCAGCTGTTTTTTTGTGCCTTTAAGACAGAAACTGTATCAAGAATATGACAAATTACAATTATGATTGAATAGTTAGTTAGATTTTGTATTTTCAAAACATATTCCTGTTCATCTTTAGGCCAAGTCTTCCTTTTTTATTCACCTCCGTGTGTTTCAGTTTGTCTTTCTCTCTCTTTCGGAGATCAATAGACGGACAAACCACGTTCACTTTCTCTTCTTTCTCTTTCTTTCACGGTTGTAAATAAAACCACAAAGTTTGAAGCTAACCTCGAGAATAACTGTATGTTCTCTCCTCTTTGTGTCCCTGCAGGATGTTTTACGACGAGGAGTTGGAGCAGTCGGATAGATTCTACCAGAAGCAGCCGCTGATCCTCCAGCTGTGCTACGCACTCTACAACATGCTGGTGGCGCACTCGGAGATGGTTTGCTACCTGGTCATCATCATTAACCACATGGTGTCGGCCTCCTGCGCCACCCTGGTGCTCCCCACCACCATCTTCCTGTGGGCCATGCTGTCGGTGCCGCGGCCCAGCAAGCGCTACTGGATGACCGCCATCGTCTATACCGAGGTACGGACACAAACGTCAACTTTCAAAGCATTTACCAGGAAACATGAAGTCAAATCTGCAGCTGGTTACTTTTCAGACTTTCTGGCTTTTCAGGTTGATAAGAATAAAAATTACAGGTCAAACAACCAAACCTCGGTCTGATTAAAAGAGGTTGACTCAGTACGGATCAAATTCGTAGCTTCATTTTCCTGCTTTCGACCATTCAAGGAAGCTCCAGCAGGCTGTCGTCACACCTAAAAAAAAAAAGGAAAAACAACACATTAAAACAAAAAGACTCGCGGTAATACAAGGCTGGAAAAAGTACTCAGTTCCTTTATTTAAGTAGAAGTACTAAAACTGAAATTGACAAGTAAAAGTCCTGCATTCAAAACTTATATAAGTAAAAGTGCAAAAATATCAGCATCAAAATGTATCAAAAGTAAAAGTACTCTTTATGCAGAATGAACCCACTCAGATTGTTTTGTTTTTTTAATTTCCTCAAGATAGGGCTCTTTTTTAGTACTTCATTTACTGTGTGTGTATAATCACTTTATCATGTTTTTGTATATTTTATGTTTTCATATTTCCCTGCAGGCCACCATCGTCGTCAAGTACTTCTTCCAGTTCGGCTTCTTCCCCTTCAACCAGGGCATCTCCAATAAAAACAAGCCGTATCACCCTCCAAACATCATCGGGGTGGAGAAGAAGGACGGCTACGTCCACTACGACCTGGTCCAGCTACTGGCTCTCTTCTTCCACAGATCCATTCTGAAGGTTCCTGCAAAAACACACAATATGCATCATATTAAACATAAACATGGTTGACATAAAGTGCAGTGAAACACCAGCCAGTTATATGTTTTTTAATTGTTTTTATCTTATACTATTTATTTGTATTTATTTTATTTTATTTTATTTTATTTATTTGTGTCTTTTAGTTCTAATTTTTATTTTATTTTATTTTATACTATTTATTTTTATTTTATTTTATACTTTTTATCTTTATTTTGTTTTATTGAATATAATTATATCTTATAGCTCTTTTAATTATACTATTTTTATTTTATTATTCTATTCTATTTTCATTATCTTAATCTTTTTCTGTACTGCTGCAACTCCTGAATTCCCCCTATGGGGATCAGTAAATGAATATCTTATCTTATCTTTAGGATTTTATCGACAGAAAAAAGATTACAATAGTTTGCAAAGAAAACGATTGATTATGTTGCTGTGGTTATAGAAGAATCCCTATTATACAGACTTTCAGCAATACAAGCTTGCTGATATTCAGTATTGAATAAAATGTCAATATTAGCGATTGAAATAGAGGTTTCATTTAGTTAAATACAAACATTTGTCTACATCATTTCTTGCATTTTTTCTTCTTTCTCAATTTATGAAAAAAAGTTAATTGTGCACAACTTAATGGGACAAACACTTTGACTGTTATTGTTTTGGATGCACTGTAAAATGTTTAACTATAACTACACTGCAGTTAGAATACAACACGGTCTCACAAATCCCTGCGTGTCTCCTCTTCCTTCCCTTGCAGTGCCACGGTCTTTGGGACGAGGACGACACCAAAGACAAGCGGGAGGCGTCCCGTCAGAGCGAGTCGGAGGACGAGGGGAAGGACAGGGAGGGCAGCGAGAAGGGGTCCGAGCACGCCTCCTCCGTGATCAGCGAGGGGAGGAGCTCCACTCACACCTTGAGGTCCATAAACTTTGGGACCTCCATCGATTCAGGACACGTCCAGGTTCACTACGGGCAGCCGCAGACCTACCAGCGCCGCAAGAGCTCCAGCGGAGGCTCACACATCTCCCACCGATCCCTGCACTCCTCTGCCAGGTCCAAGAGAGGTGAGGATCCCTGTCTGCTTATTATTACTAATAATGATAATATCTAACAGCCCTGAGAGTAATGTGTGACTTTATAGAAAGCATAAATGTTACTTTTCTAATTATAATAATTATAACAACAATAATAAATAAGAATCCTCTGTGGGGCACTGTAAGTAAACGTTTGGTTCAAATTTTCTAGCTGATTTATTGTTAATATTTTGTTCATTTTCCTCACATTTCAGACAAAAAGCTTTTGTGTAAAAAATAAATGTGAAATGTACACAAAGCGTTAAACTCAACGTTAAATCTAAATTTTGAAAAAATATGTGCGCTGTTTGCACATATTTTAAACATTTAGATTTAGATTCAACCGTTAATATTTTACATAAAATATTCCGATTTAAATGTAAAATTCTATTTTAAAATGTAACATTAATATAGATTTAATTTGGATTTAATATTTAGATATTGCATTTAATATTAAGATTTAGTGTTTGCTATTGATTATATTGACACAACATTGAGATTTAACATTTAATATTTACATTTAGATTTAACATTAAATATTTTGATTTAAATGTAAAATTAAATATTAAAATGTAACATTTAACATTTAGATTTTACAGTTTTATTTGCATTTAACAATAAATATTTTGATTTAACATGTAATACTAAGATTAAGTGTTTATTAATTTATTGATTTAACATTAATCATACATTTAGATATAACAATTAATATTTAACATTTAGATTTAACATTTAATATTGACTTGAGATGTAATATTTTAATGTAGTGGTTAATATAAAGATATCGATTTAACATTTACATCTAATCACTATTTTCCCTTTTTTTTTTCCTTTTTTTTTTTTTTTTTTTTTACATATAAACATATAGTTAACAGCTACTTATAACATGCTGTTTTACACACATTTATGTCTCAAAAAATGAGCAAAATATTCAAAATAAATCATCTAGAAAACCGAATAACTCCCTTCAGCTTCACAATCCTCCGAGTCAAATAAAACCTTCCTTGCGTTCTCTAACCTTCACCCCTGATTTCATTCTCTGTGTTTGTGGATCTCGGGTTTTATCTGTGACTCAGCGCCTCGTCGCAGTTCATTTACCGCTCGAAATGTAAATTGTTTCCAACAGGAAGTACGGCTTCCCACAACAGCAGCCACAAGGACGGCAGCGAGGCCAGCGTCCACCAGAAGACCCGCAAGCAGATGATCATGGAGAAGCTGAGGGAGCAGCTCCTCAAAGGAAAAGCTTTCATCATTAGGCGGTATAATGACGCAAATCAGGCTCATAACATTCGTTTTTTGTGTCTGGCCAACTGCTGTGACTGTGACTGTACCAGAAAGTGTGTAACCTTATGAGGGCAGTGATGAGAACTGAAAATATTCGAGACAAATAATGGAAAATCATATGAGTGATACGGCAGCTGAAACCTTTCAGAGGTCTAAATTTAGACCTTTAATTACAGCGTTCCCGTTAGTCCGGTCAGTGTAATTTTTGTAAGTGCTGCAACAGACGATCAAAACATGTTATTGTTCTAAATTTAATCACAGAGGAACAACAAGTGGTTTTTAAGATATTAGGTCAGCCGTTTCCGTTTTCTGTCAAAATAGGATCAGCTGTGTCACATTACTTTTTTATTTTTAGCTATTTAAATGAATCCTGGCCGTAATAGATAACAATAAAACAGAGTTACAGACAAAAAAAAATGCAATAAAATCCCCATTAACAGAAATGCAATTATATAACCACAAATAGCATTTCTGATAAAAAAAGATTTAATCATCAAAACAACTGAAAGGCTCTGGGATGCTTCAATAAGCACATTTTCGCCTAAGTATATACATAATTTTAATACTTTTCTCTTTCTTAATTATTCAAACTAAACTAAAAAATGTTGTCTTTGTACAACCGCTGATTCCACAGAAGTTGGGATGTTGTGTAAAAGAAAAAGACCTTCTTTCATTCAAACATTCAT
The DNA here is from genome assembly GCA_903364295.1 of Serranus cabrilla. Classification (NCBI taxonomy): domain Eukaryota; kingdom Metazoa; phylum Chordata; class Actinopteri; order Perciformes; family Serranidae; genus Serranus; species Serranus cabrilla. The sequence goes on from CAFUXE010000486.1 coordinate 478,965, forward strand.
TATCCATAACCGGATGAATTCTTAACCAGGAAGTAAGTTAGCATGTTAGCATTCTGGGTTTATCCTCTAAAACTCACTGAGGATTTTGAATTGGTCTTTGGTTAGATGCCTGAAATAAGGTCAATGGTTAACACCAACTGAAGAGTTGTATGGCATAAAATATGTTAGCAAATAAAGCCACTTGTGAAATTGGAGTTTTTAGCCTATGAGTCCTCAAAAAGGCGTTCGCTAACAAGTGGCTAAATGAGGCTACAGTGGCTGTTGGGGACATTAAACATCATCACACAAGACATTCTCTCACTAGTTCACCTCAAAGCCTCTAGTTGTGTTTTTCAGTGCTCTCTTGTAGATTTTAAAATAGGTTAATCAACAATTTATTAGGCTACCGTTTAGCTAGCTTGTCAAACAGCTGGTTAGCTTGTCGGAGAGCGCCTGAAGCTAACGGTAGTGGCGTAGAAGTAATGCTAATACAATGCAGTTCATAATAGCATCACGTTAGCTTTTCACTCTTGTCGGCTGCATTAACGCTTCAAACATCATGAAAGTTGTGTTCATTTGTGAAGATTATTCTGCTGAACAAAATTTGTTAGCATCAGAAATGTGTGTTTGCCACAGAGTTTTTTTTCTGCCATGATCCAAAATCCAATGGAGAAATCCCATAGGTGAATTCCCAATAGACCCAATGGAGATGCTACTTCTGGTTTGGCCTACAAAAATATGTTATTTTGTTTGCTCTCTATGAATGAATAGTTTAAGTGAGGGATGACAGCAAGAGGATCCATTTGGATTATTTTCATTAGTTTCTTTTTATTTCTACATAGATTCCTGGAGATCTACCTTCCCATGAGGCAGTTCTTCTACAACCTGATCCACCCCGAGTACAGCGCCGTCACCGACGTCTACGTGCTCATGTTCCTGGCTGACACGGTCGACTTCATCATCATTGTGTTTGGATTCTGGGCGTTTGGCGTACGTTTTAAAACAACATTTAAATCCATAAAAAACAAATCCCTTTGGACAGAGTTAACATCTATTTACAATCCCTTTTTTTATTCAGAAACACTCGGCTGCAGACATCACGTCGTCCCTGTCGGAGGACCAGGTGCCGGGACCTTTCCTGGTCATGGTTCTGATCCAGTTTGGGACCATGGTGGTGGACCGGGCCCTCTACCTCAGAAAGTCCGTCATGGGCAAAGTCATCTTCCAGGTCATCCTGGTCTTTGGGATCCACTTCTGGATGTTCTTTATCCTGCCAGGAGTCACGGAAAAGTACGAATCTTATGTCTAATTCTGTTTAGTATTTATAGTAAAACTTCAATTAAGAGCAGAGTCCAAGAGGATGCAGAGTCACTTAATTAATTTTATCCAAGTAAATTTCATACTCGTTAAAAAAAACAGTGTGATAGATTAGGTTTTCCATCTTATTTTGAGTTTTATACAAAAGGAATTAAACGCATGTCCCAAATATGACAAGGTTTATTTTTTTAAAGTAGTTTATTCCTAAAAATGTTCCTTTTTTTTTTACAACATGAGGTAACAAGTCAGAAAAAGGACCCCTGGAGCTTTGACCATATGAAGTGGAAGGAAACTTAAAATTGTTGCGAATAAAAAAAATACTTTATTTTTAAGCAGATACAACACAGGATAGAACAGTAAAAGATAGATTTATAAACTTTAATTTATAAGATGTATACGATGATTTATTTTTACAGCTGAAAGGAATTTGTCCAGTCTTGCTTTTTCTTTGGAGCCAGAAAGAATCTGAATATTTTAGATTCTTGGATCTGTGTATAAATGAAAAACTAAACTCCCTTCTCCTCTCCTCGTAGGCGTTTCAGCGACAACATGGTCGCTCAGATGTGGTATTTTGTCAAGTGCATCTACTTCGGGCTGTCGGCGTATCAGATCCGCTGTGGCTATCCCACCCGTGTTTTGGGAAACTTCCTCACCAAGAGCTACAATTACGTCAACCTCTTCCTGTTTCAAGGGTGAGTTACGCTGGGAAAGACTCATTTCTTCCAGCTGGGCAAACAGGTCCAAGACTCCGGGAACGTCGGGGGGTCGACGCCGAGCTGCTGGTTCATGAAGGGAAGAGAAGTTATGTTTAAAACTGTCAAATTAAGATATTTATTTTGGGGCTTTTGGGCAACGCTGCCTGTTTATATGTCAGTATTTAGTTCTAAGGTAAAGAGACGAAATGATTCGTTAATTAAATAAAATAATTTTTAAAAAAAATTTGTTTGCTGTTACCAGCTTCTAAATATAGAATTTTTAGCTTTTTAAATATTTTTTATAAATGTCATATTTGAGGATAGTGGGTGATTAAGTAAGCAATATATAGATAATAATCTTTTAATGACTCCTACTCTCCAACTTTATAAATAGAATAAATTAATAAAATAAAATAAAAATGCAGCAAGGAAAAACTAAATGCAGCAAACTCAAATAATACAAGATTAAATACCCAATTTCACTTCAAATGAGACATAATATAACATAATATAATATATATACAGGTATAAAGGGGGAAATAACAGGTTAAATTCAGGAGAGAATATCTTAATTCTAAACTGTAATTATAAATCCTTTTTAGAAACAATTCCAGTGTGAGAAGTGCCCTTCTCTTGGATAAAATTAAGAAATTCCAGAGCATGTTTTCTTAATAAAGATGCTGAATCAGGTTTTATTTCCGTCTCCTATTCTGCCAGATTAACAGGATAATAAATAAAGATTTGTCTGCTGTTTGTAGTTTCCGCCTGGTGCCGTTCCTGACGGAGCTGCGGGCCGTGATGGACTGGGTTTGGACGGACACCTCGCTGTCTCTGTCCAGCTGGATCTGTGTGGAGGACATCTACGCTCACATCTTCATCCTGAAATGCTGGAGAGAGTCTGAGAAGGTGTTTATCATTGTGGAGAAGAATCGCTTGCAGAGCCAAAGTCTGCCATGTTGGAATCTGAAGAGAAAAACTGCAGATTAGCCGTTTCTGTAGTGAACTGCATATTAGACAACAGGGATAAAAAACCACATAGAGGACAAAAGCTTCTAAAATCAAAACTAAATAAATAACAGGCTTGATAAATACATGATCATGCAAATAGATGTTACACAAAATAATATTTAAAATAAATGTAAGCATTAATTAATGAATAAAAATGTGACATTGATTGATATTTCTGCCTTAATTTGTTCGTTAATATTTCTTATTTATTAATAACTCTTCGGACAACATGTGTATTGGGACAAGGAACAGATTATTAGATTTTGGTGGTGATCGGTGATCCAGAACACCATCTGGAATTTATATTATTGTGTCAGTGACCATTATTGCCTTCACTAACTGCCGCCATCTAGTGGATGAAGTATTTAAATGCCAGTGTGCTCCCAAAACACATGCTTTCAATATAATCCTTCAAGTGTGCAATGTGATATTGTGTAAGTGCGCTCTCCGAGTGCTTTTCTAGTTTATTTTATTTATTTATTTGATCAAGACATTTTATTTTGTGTTTTTGCAGCTTCCCTTTTTTGTGTCTACAGTGTGTTTACTATAGTAAATAATGCACTCTTGCAGACTTTCCTGTGTTAGTCTGCAGGAAACTCCTGTCCTGAAATCTGATTTTTCTTTCCCGAGTCCAATTAATCACCTAAATTCATTTACTAAACATGTAGGGCAAAGAAAATATGTATGCATTACCATTGCACAAAGGCTGCTGGAGTCAAAACAGAGAGTTTACACTGTAATGTTAAAACAACACTGTTGCATCTTTCTGCAGAGGTATCCTCAGCCGCGAGGCCAGAAGAAGAAGAAGGTGGTGAAGTACGGGATGGGAGGGATGATTGTCATGCTGCTGATCTGCATCGTCTGGTTCCCGCTGCTCTTCATGTCCCTCGTTAAGTCTGTAGCTGGAGTCGTCAACACGCCGCTGGATGTGTCGTTTTCAATCACCCTGGCTGGCTTCCAGGTGTGGACACAGTTTCTTTTATCTAATCTTCTGAGCCAGAACAAGCTTGCCAAGTTCTTAACTGAGAACTTAAACACTTTGTGTATCTTGGAAATTCTCGGTACAGTTACTGAAACATGAAATGTCCTCTTCTTACAGCCCATCTTCACCATGAGCGCTCAGCAAAAACAGCTGCTGAGTGTGACAGAGGCGGAATTTAAAGTCTTTGTTAACGATTACGAGAAAGACAAAAACCGCAGTGTAAGTAAAAATAATATAAATACAAGATGTCAGTTGTGGTCATAAATTAAATAGAATACATGTCGGTCATATACTCAGTTAATCAATTAATTGATTTTACTCAAAGTAAACAAAGGAAGTGTTTGAAAGTTGTGACCAGATTTTGACAAAGTAAATATCAGGAATATAAATCGATCTGCAGAGTTTTTATGTTAATCCAGCTGTTGAGATATTTTCAAGTCAAACATCGCTCTGCTTAGATTTACACTGTTGTGCCTTTTAATAATGTTCCCACTTTGTGGTTTGGTGCCGTGGTTAGGTAGCCTTGGAGTGGTTGGAGGGCTACACACACGATGACCTGACCATTGCAGAGCTGAAAGGCAGCTCCAACTCCCTGTGGACCATCAGTCCACCCAGCAGAGAAAACCTGATATCAATGTTGAACTCCTCGGAGGAGTTCCACATCACCGTGTCCTGGTCCGTGCAAAGGTACGCCTCCCTCATGTTGTCCACCCATAATGTTCACAGAGGACAGACGCTGCTAAAATAAATATATTTAAAATAAATGATTAGTTCATTGATCAAATGTGACATAAATTGATATTTCTGTTTTAATTTGTTTCTATTTTTTGTCTTAATTCCTCTATGTATTTACTTCCTTTTTAAATGTTCCTTATTTTAGTATTATTTTCATGTATTTATTTTTGTTTTTTTTATTTTCATTTTCCCGTTGTGTTGTGAAAATGAACAGTCCTGAACAGGCTGCTTGCACGGCAGAGATAACCAGCTAATATTTCAAACTGAAAATGTATGCTTACAAACAGCTGCAAGAAAAAATGTCAAATGATTCTTTGCATGTTTTTGCTCTTGTTGTGATCTCAGAGACCTCACGTTCGGCGCCAAGGCTGAAGTAGCATCAGGAAAACAAGTGACATCGCTGGAAGACGTAACAAAGAATGAGCTCATAGATATTCTCAGAGACAAAAACGACACAGGACCCTCGTGGTTGTGAGTATATCAGCTGCTCATGCATTGCACTTTTCCACTGGGATGTGATAATCAGGTATCAGTTGTAATTACCTTCGCCAAGGAGGTCATGTTTTTCGCTGGCATTTGTCTGTCTGTCTGTGTACAAAATAACTCAAAAAGTTCTGCACGGATTTGGATGAAATTTTCGGACAACGTGTGTATTGGGACAAGGAACAGGTGATTAGATTTCAGTGGTGATCGGTGATCCGGAACACCATCTGGAATTTATATTGTGAATTTATGTTATTGCGTCAGTGACCCTATTGCCTTCACTAACTGCCGCCATCTAGTGGATGAAATATTTCAATGCCAATGTGCTCCCAGAATACATACTTTCAATATAATCCTTCAAGTGTGCAGTTTGATATTGCGTTACTGACCCTATTGCCTTGGCTGAGGTTTTACCATAATGTGAAATTATTTTTTTAGGCTGCACTCATATTGGAAAAGTAGCATAATGTGTGTTTTGCTGCAGTAACAGCCTCTCTTTCTCTGCAGGATCCTACATGGCATCTTCCCTCGTTACATTCGAGCCCCCAGTGACTCGGAGGCCAAGCCTGTTGAAGCACTTTATAAAGGTGACTGTGACTTTTACTAACTTCATTGGGTGACAAAAAACACTTTAAGGTACCATATGTAATAATTTACATACAGCTTTTGAATGGTTTGAGAAGTCAAATACATAAGAAAATGTAAACTTATTCTTAAAACAGGAATATAAAGTGTTCACCTTTGTATAAGCCACGATGTTTAGAGCGGTTTAAAAAAAATGCCCAGTATCAGAAGAAATTATTTATTATTCTTTTGCTCTGAATTTTCTATTTTATTATACTTGGTTTTATTATATGTTGAATTTTCCAGTTTACTGACAATGTTTTGATTGTGGAGATAGGAAATCCGATTGATTCTTTTTCTCAGGATGAGCCGAACATTTTTATCAGTCTGACTTTGAACACATTTTATTTCATTCTTTTTTTTATTGTAGAGGAAAAGAAGTTCGACATAAAGTTGACGTTAACAAAAAAAGGCGACACTAAGGATCGGCAGGAATGGTGGACGGTCAACCAGACGTCGACCGGCCCGATAATACAGAAGTCAAAAAACCCTGAAGGAGTCCTGCAGCTCTACGTGTTCAGCGACCGAGTCAGCCCGCCCAGCTTGGGCTTTCTGGCTGGATACGGGTATGTGGTGATAAGTGGTGATTTACAAAAAAAGAGATTTGTCCAACTTTATTGTTCCAGTGAAAGCCCTGTGTTTACATTCAGGAGATGTACAACCAGTTAGCATGTAGGGATCTGATGATTATTTATGTCATTCTCATTTTGATTTGAGTTTATGAGAAAAAAACGAAAACAGGGATCCACGACAAAGGGGTCACAGGATGATTAACAACGTAGTAAAGCAGCAAAATTAAATTTGTTATTGTTATTGTCAAGCACATATTAAGCAAACTCTCGAAATATCACAAAAAAATGTATTTATCAACCTAAAAACTGCAAAACATTTCACACTCTTTCTAAGACTGAAGGTGCCCCATGTCTCACTAAACGATGATAAACTTATATATTCGCCAAATGAGGAAGTTATATTGAATTTTGCAGTTTCCATTCAACTTTTGTGATACTTGAATATACATAAATAGAAATGCAGCTGCTGTCTGATTTCCCGTCTCTCCCTCCCTGTGCAGCATCATGGGCTTGTACGCCTCTGTGGTTCTGGTCATCGGTAAGTTCGTGCGTGAGTTTTTCAGCGGCATTTCCCACACCATCATGTTCGAGGAGCTGCCCAACGTGGACCGCATCCTCAAGCTGTGCACCGACATCTTCCTGGTCCGAGAGACGGGGGAGCTGGACCTGGAGGAGGACATGTACGCCAAACTCATCTTCCTCTACCGCTCGCCAGAGACTATGATCAAGTGGACCAGAGAGAAAAGCGAGTGAACGCTCAGCGAGGGGACGCTGAATAACGAAGCTCGGAGCTTTTCGGACAGGAGCCGCTCTGATGGTGTGTGCAGCTATTTCAGCCGATTCACCTGCCGAGGGCCGACATGTCCTCTTCACCTGAGCTCTGGTGGCAGTGGTAAAGTGTCAGCTCCACACTAAAACACTTGCTTGAGTTATAAACTGGTATTTTCTACTATTTACTGATGGAAAACATTAACAACGGAGGAAAGACTTGCAGGTGCTGTATTTGTCTCTGGCTCATTTTGGCATTCAGTGGATAAAATAAGCAGCTGGTGTCCAGTTGGAGACGGAGAAATCTTTTAAGACAATTTTCCTAACTTATTTAAAGTTTTATCCCGAAAAATAAAAGTAGGTTTTTAAACACAATTGCCCAGAACCTTCATCGCTCTTCACGCCTGCCTCGTAACATTTTCACAATCGCACAGGAGGAGGAGGAGAGAAACTGGCTGCAACATTAATCTTTAAGGGCTTCCCAACAACAAACAAGTGCACAACGACGACCACATGAGCACAATCTGTTTTTTCTCCCAACTGGAACGCTTGGACTGTGGGACTGTGCAATATTGAGCTCTCGATCCTCCAAGTTTTTGCAGGATGTGGATAGAGAGAGAAGGCCGGTTCTGACCGAGAAACATGAACAGAAAGTTTTCTTTTTTTTAAAAAGGTCAGAGGCCACGTGGGCGTCTCCTGACACAGAAAACATCATGAGACAATCTTTACTTGCCTTATTTTGTTTGTATGAGAAGAACTGTTATCAACTACATACATATCTTTCTCAGGAAGAGCTGTTTTCACAGATATTCATTGTATATGTTACAATATGTAGGCTTTGACGGATCTAAAAGAATGTAGAAAAGATGAAAATATTTAAATGGCATGAAATTTAATGTGGATGTTGTTTAGATGGACTGACACAGAGTATGTTTACTGCACAGGGAAACGGTTTAACGCTGTATTAAGAAAGTAAAATATGACTGTTTTCCTCACAGAGATTAATTGCCAATCATCCATGTTCTGAATCATCTACAGGTTGGCGAGAGTCGAGACCAGCAGAGGGCTGTTTCTGAATCAGGGTAACGTGCATTAGGTGGTGGATTCTTGCACATCACTTGTGAACCTCTCGCTGTTTTTAACATTCACACTCATGAACACTGTGGTGCGTTGTGTGCGTTCAGCCATCAAGGGAAGAAACGAGCAGACACAAAAAAAGATTCCTCACATGAAGGGCTGAAACACGAAGCCCTTTGGTCCAAACTATGCATTAGAGGACATTGTAGCATGATAGAAAAACTTCATTATTGCCATGACTAATTTTCATTACATGTACATAAAGTTTAAAGGGGTGGGACAGGTCACGGTGGAATGAAATGTGAAATTGTACCTGTATGTTTAAGGCAATGTTAAGGTATGATAGCGGTCCAGAGATCTGCAAATAAAACATCTGGAAAGGTTTAAAGTTTGGCTGCTGTTTGCTTGTGAAGGAGCAGGTGGAGAATCTGTGTGTTGTTCAGCAGGATTTAAATGGAGAACAGCTGCAGCTGACTGAACCTGAGGCCTCCACCACCAACCAAACTCCTGCATCATTCCTACGTCTTTAACAAACACACGTTTGTTTGGGTAACTGTGTCAGTGTTACACATAGAAACTCACTCAGTCGAGGCATCAGAAGACCTGCAACTCCTGTGTTCTGCAAGGTAAAATTACTGTTTTTGTCAATGAATAAACAGCTTAACTTTCTCCTGTAAGCGTGAACAGGCCTGTCTGAGGGCAAGATAAAGCAGTTAACATATTCTAAATATAGCATCCACTTAAGCTGCTATTACTTTTAAAGTTCAGCCCCGGTTCTCCTGCATGATTCTTCAAACTCGGGGTGTGAGGATCGTTTCCTACTGCAGGTAATACAGTACAGTACCTCATGCAACCACAAACTATCTCTTCAAAATATCACTCTGTTTGTTTCCCTGAAATTCTATTACACTAAATAATTTGTGTTAATGTTGCACCTGATGTGGTTAGAATTTTAGACATTTGAAGTAGTAATACAACTGCAATTTACATCAAGAAAAAAACAGCAATTTGTCACATTTGAGAAGCTGTAACCATGAAATGTTTCAACCTTTTTGCTTGCAAGGAAACAACCAATCAATCAGACATCAATCTGTTACAAAAAAACTAAACTAAAAATTACACAGTACAATTCGTCATATTTTAAAAGTTCTAACTATGTTTGTCAAATCGTAATTTGTAAATGAATTAAAGGTGTAAAATGAGCACATTTAGGGCTGTAAAAAGTACAATATTTACCTCTGAGATGAAGTATAAAATGTAATCAAAATACTCAAAGTGAAGTAAAGATACCTCGAATTTGTAGTGAAGTACAGTATTTAACTACATTCAAACACTAACAGGAATGTAACAAACTGATTTACCACTTTCAGAAAGCACGACTCGGCTCTATTTTTTAAAATTATTATTATTATATAATAAACCTGTACACATGATTTGAAGCTACACTTCTTCTTCTTAATAACCCACAGGAGGAACATCTGACTAATGCACAGATGCGCTGCAGATGAGGGAGCATCACAAAAGCAGCATGAGTGTGTGTGTGTGTGCATTAAATATCGCCTAACAGGGAGAGAGCATTAGCCTCATCAAAGATAAATAGGTCTTAGAAAGCTACACAGTCATTACATGTCTGTCAGAGGCCATTTTGGTGCAGACATCTGCAGCCGCCGCTGTCAGTCTCACTGATGTGGAAAATCTGTCCGCTAACCCGTTTAAGAAGATGCACAGAGACGGTAAAGTGCCACACAATGGAAATGTTTATTGATGCATGTGCAAAGTTTGGAGATATGCTTTTGAGGAATATACAGGAAGTGGGCAACAGCACGAATAAAATAAAAAATGTAAACAAATCCCTTTATCACCTTTAGTCGTGTCGTATCAGAACAGTTTTAATTGGCATGAAAACCATTTTTTCCCGTCATGGTGAGCCTCTAAGAACACAAAGACACAAATTCAGCTTAAGAGGAAATCAGTGTAAACTGAAAACACCACTGCAGGGTCCCTTTAATTTGACATTTGTACTGCAGAAATGAGGAATAAAGACACAGCCGTTACTATTTTTAAAATAAGGTGTAAGATATCAAATACACCTGGAAAACAGTCTATAGTTGGCAACAAGCTGCACCATTAAAACTGACGTTTTTTAACTTGAATAAGCGCTGATGCTGAATATAATAGGGTCAATCCATTTTTAAATCTCACAATTATTTGATTTACCTTTGCATTATTCCAAACATGCATTAACAAACGTATTGCATATTGTTCCAGTAATATTTTCAACAGGCTACAGCCGTAAATACTGAATAATTTAACTCTGTACAAATACACACCTATACACTGATCAACACATTTAGAGTGTTTCTGATTTGAATATAGCGATCTCAAGACTCTACTCACTAACAACAAGAGCAAAATGTACAGCTTCACGGAGACACAAACGATAGATCTTTGACAAACACCAGGCTTTCATACATTATCCAACATTGAAGGTTTTTCATCATGACACTGAGGATCCACCTCAAAGAAATCACAAATTAAACAGGGCTGCTTAAACTCCACTCCTCTGCAACACCAACTGCAACTGTTGTTTTTTTTTTAATTTAATTACCTTTTTTTCTTAATATCTTGCACAGTAAAGATTACAGAGCCACACAGGTGGGCTTCAGAGCTGAAAGGATTTGTCAAGGTTTTGAACTCGTACACACAGAGGGTGTCTTGGTGGTGGAGCAGCAGATGGGCAGAGTCGGCACTCGGGAGGCTGAAGGCTAACACAGCCCGCCCTCATAATCATCCTCGTCATCGGCGGCGGCTGGCGCCCCGCTAGCGCCGCCTTGTGGAGCAGCAGCGGCCTTCTTCTTCTTTCCTCCTCCTCCGGGTACCCTCAGGGAAATGGCCAGCTTGGCGTACTGTGAGGCACCGGGGAATAAAAAGGAGTTATTAAAACTCAGATTTTAAAAACAGTCTTCAGATGTTCTTGCTTTGATGCACATTAACACATTTTCTGCATAATTTGGTTATTTCATGTGAGAGATTTCTGCATTTCTGTTCTTTTGTCAGTCGTTTAAAACAGGCTGTTGGAGGAAGAAGGCGTCACATTTCTGCACACCAATCAAGTCGCCAGTCAAGGTAAGAAACACCTGAATGAAAATGTGATCACAGTGGAAGAAATGTTCATGTTATGGCTGCAGATGTACTTGGTTTTTATCAACTCTTGCACACATGCCTGTGCACAACATGTGTTACTGGAGGATTTCACTAGAGGGCGCACTGCAGCAGTGAGACTGGAAGATTTACAGGATGTAAATGACAAACATGGCAACACTCCAGGAAGTTACAGTATTGTTAATTCTGAGGTTACAACAGAAAAAGTGGCTGCTGTGCTGTTGGAGATGACAAGACATGCAAGGCACTCAAGTCAATGGTAAGTAAGTATAAAAAAGTATTTAAAAAAAAAAACTGAGATCAACAGTCAAAAATTCAGTGAAACTCCTACTGAACTGCAGGCTGTTTACACAGTTGTATTACATTTTAATCTAACTGTTTATCCCATAAATAATAACTGTTATACTAGACAAAAGACATTTGAGTTCTCACTGCTTCTAGCGATGATTGTGCTGTTTCCATAAAGGTGCAGCAAAAATAAAAATAAACACCCTGAAACTGCTGAGGGTTTAGATGTTTTAAGATAAACTAAAGCCCAGTTGAGGTGGATCCAGGCTGCACTGGTCACAGATTTTTAATCCAGTCTAAAGTGTGTATGTGGGCAGCTTTTCAACCCTGCACAGTCAATATTACAGTTGCAGCTACTGTCTGTTTTTTGCTGAACTTGCTTGTCCTCCTGGAATTTAAGTCCAGTCTGCAGTGATGACCTTTTAAATTAAAAGAGGAGCTGTGAGATCCACAGGAGGAGCAGCGTTTCCTTCTACTCTTATCATTTACAAAATGAGAAAGTAAGAAATGTTAATTTATACATAAAACTCATTTGTTTGTGCCAACAGTACTCACGTCGTTGTCCATGTACTTCAGTAAAGGTGAGTTGCAGACGCGGTAGACTTGGTCCTCGTCCTGCTCGTCGTAGCCCTGCAGTAGTGTCTCCATGGCAACGCTATCTTCACTTCCGCTGTACCCGGGCAGACTGGAGGAGACCAAACAGCACTTCATGTAACGATCCTCAGTTTAAGTGTTACAAAGCAACTCAAAGAGAGGCTTCTCATACGATCCACTTCTGACTGTGATGGAAACGTACCTGTAGCTTTCTCTGACACATTTATCAGCAGCGACGTAGTCGCCTCTATGGAGATGAACCAGCACTTGAGCAGTTGTTTTCTGAAGAATTAACAGCACAGAATGACATGTAGATTAATATGCGCTGAACAAATCATATGTTTTTATGTCATTTTGATGAGTTTCCATCCCGCGAAGATCAGAACAGCAGCGGCTTATTTCAGTTAGTTTGACTCCTTTTTGTTGTTGATTACATCAAGCTTAGTTAATACAGCAACTTAAGATGGGAAAATAGTTGAATTTGCTTCATGGGAATGAATCAGCTGAAAATTAAGTCTGTTAATTCAAATAAATTGGCTTATAAACTCACTTTATGGAACACGTCTTAGACCTCCAACCTGCTGCATATTTCCTTCCTTTTTATCAATCAATCAAACTTTATTTGTGCAGCACTTTTCATACAAATAACATGTAACACAGTTTAGGGATAAAAATTCCAGCTGTCTCTGCTAATACACTGAGTCTGATTAAGGTGCATTTAATGACATAAAAGATAACAAACCTTGAAGCACATGGGGAAGTTCTCAATCTCTTTGTACATGTTTTTCTCCTTCTGCAGAGCGACTGACGCTTCATCCAACCTGGTGAGAAAGACGAGGACACGGAGAGGAACGATGAGGAGCAGGTACAGAGACAGATAAACAGCTTTGGGGCTGCTGTCTCCATTTGGCACACAGGCAGGTGAATATTTTATATTAGATCCAAACATTAGGTATATCAACATTTGGTAGTAGATACAGATATTACATCTGAACCAGTTTTCTGAAACAAAAGTTCTCTTTCAGCTTGGCAGCTTTTTACATCAGCATTTGATAAAACAGCATAACTGACAGCTATAACTGATCCTGTGTTTTACAAAAAAAAAACACCCACATTTGGCAGGAGATTTCTATCATGAATCAAGATGTTCCAATACAATTTTTTGCTAAATTTGTGACATTTTGCGAGATAAGAAAAAAGAGAAGTGGCTCACTCATTAACTACTTCCATCATTGATTTTGGACACAGTGATCAATTTTTTCCAGAAATGATGATGTGGAAGTAGCAAGTGAGCTAACTTGCTTTCTTCCTCATCTTGATTGAGAGCTGCACATGCACAGTAAAGATCGGTGCATCACCAGCATTTCTGGTATTGGTAAAATCTGTAATCATTTACATCCCCTCCACCGTATCTTTATTTTAATCTTTATTTACCTTCTTAACCTGACCAGCAGTCTGGAGGCTTTCCCCAGCAGTTCCACTGCCTGACGCAGGCGGTCCTCGTTCTGCAGAGAGAGAAAACATGGATGTTTAGAAGTGGAAGGAACTAGATATTAGCATGATTTAAATGGTTAATTGAGGTTTGTTTTCACCTCAAACACACCAGCTGCCTTCTGATACAGATCCACAGCTTTCTCCAGGTTTATTGGCTCGATCAGTCTGGTGAACGATAAAGAAAGTGCTGTTAGATGAAGGAAAAGTCTGACTCATCTCTGTCCATTCCTGTACCTTTTAGTGGCAGGATTTTTTTAACAGTGAGGAATTTAAATTTAAGGTTAAACTTGTTGATAAATAAGGGGATGTTCTTACTTTCCAGCCCGGTCCAGAGCCATGGCAGCAGTGTCAGGAGTCCCGTTCTCCATGTACATCATACAGGCCTTCTCGATGTACTGGATGGCCTCTGGCATCTTCTTTTGCTCCTGTTGCAGCGCAAACACAGCAGAGTTACAATTCTGCTGCAGAGTCTTTACCTGTATGTACCTGCTAATGACTCAGTGTTTATTCTGCACTCACCTTCATCATCATACCTGCCTGTTCAATAGCCCTGAGGAAAAGGAACAGAGTTTGAATAAAACATTTTTTTTTCATGTTTGCAGCTGACTCAATATGCCTGGATTAAAACACAAGATACTTACTTTGCAGCATGGAAAAGCCTGGAGGACAAGTTAAAGAAAGTACAGAACAAACAGCAGTGTAATGTCATGCAACTGTGGGCAGAGCAGAGAGAGGATACGTCTTGTTTTCTGTGTGATATTCAGCTTCCTTCAGGTAAGCATCTTTTGCTTGGTCGTACTGCTTTGCATTCTTGAAGCACACGGCTAAAAGGAAAAGGACATTTTCGTTAGCATAAAAATGTGGGATATTTGGTAAATGATTAAGGGGGAAATGGGGTTGGTAGGAAAACGTTTCACTCTCTGCTGTATTTTTCTGGCATCATTTATTGAGGAATATTGTAACAAGTGGAAAGGTTAAGGTTTAATGTGGTTTTAATTTATAGCAATGAAATTAGGTGATTATTGATTACATTTGTGTTGTGCATTTGTGCCAATCAGCCCTATCAATATAGCATTGTAAAATGCTATTAGTGCTATTAGTAATTAATGCTACTAATAGAAAGACATTTAAATTACACAAGAATCAGAAAAAAATGTATTAAATCAATACCTGTCATTTAAAATAAAAACAAAACTATTTAAGCAATTAGTGTGAATCTCAAATCACTAATGAAAAAGGTAATCAAATTAAAAACATTGTTTTTAATCTCTCAAAATACTCCAAAATATACAGTAACTGTATAATAACAGTGTTTTAAACAATTATCATTGAAAAAATTTAGTATTTGAACAAAAAAATTTAAATACAGCATTCTTTATGTCCAGTACAGTAAAGATTATATGTTATAAATAACAAAATCAGCAACTTCCAGATGCTTTAAAACAGTAAATTGGTGCATGTCAATAAAACAAACGTGTTTGTGTTACAAAGGAGCAGAAAACAGCTGTTTACCAACCAACCCCGGTCTCCCAATCTTCATATAAAGGTGTGGCATTCATTTTTGGTTACCTGCTTTGGCGTATTCTGAAGCAGCACTGTCAAAATCAGGCTTCCACTTTGTCAGACTCGTCTTTAAGCTACAAAAACATGAAAATCAGCAAATTATGAACGGCTGGAGCAAAGCAGAATCAGCTGCAAGATGAGTTTATTATTATTACAGAAGTAGACATGATTGTGGTGCATTTGTGTGCTACTAAATCCACATATAGTGTCATGACGATGCAGAAATTGTGTGAATTTATGTGGAATAGCCTCTGGTGGAAATGCCACAGTGGCCTTTACAGCTAGCTAACATCAGTAGTAAAAACCAACCGACAAGGAAATAAACGACATTATTCATCGTAACTCACCATTTTTCCGCTTTAGCCATGTGCTCGTGAGCTTCGTTTATCTTCTGAGCTGCCATGCTGTTAGGTAACTCGATGAGGTTTGGTGAATTTGGTATCGATAAATGGCTGTGGATGTTATTTCGTCGATGTTTGGATTAACAGGAACTCCTCCTCGGGCGCAACGTCACCCGATGGCGCAGGCTACGGGTGCCGCACGGTGCAGCCGCGGACAAACATAACGCGAAACGCTAGCTGCAGTGATTTTAGGCCATATCTAAATAACTTTACTTGACCCAAATTAATTATTTACAATGTGACAGGATTATGACACAGTTTCAGGCAAAGCGGGCAACTATAACTGTGTTACAGGCTGATAGTCAGTGGTGGAAGAAGTACAAATATATTTTAAATAGCATTATTTTAGTGCATCATTCCTATTTCTTTAACACATACAGTGGTGAAATGTAACTCAGTAAATTTACTTAACTACAACATTTAGTACATGTACTTCACTTGAGTATTTCAATTTTCTGTAACTTTATTTTTCTTCTTAGACAAATAGTGTTCCTTTTGCTCCACTACCTTAAGCTGACAGCTTTAGTTACTTTTAAGGTCATTTTTAAAAAATGAAATAAGACATGATTGATTTAAAATTATTAAGCGTTTTTATAAATTTAACTGCATTGCAGTATGTTAAATTATCATCATTTTGATGGTGATATATTTCTACTTATACTTAAGTATGACTTTGATTTTGAACTCTTGAAGTAAATCAATGGCTGTGTCCCATTTATGTATTATTTCTGAGAGTTTTCAGTATGAAGTTCTAACTTTATTTGGTAACTACTATAAAGACATGTGTTAGTTACATTACACCACTGTGTATACAGACTGTACAAAGTACAATTACTCAAGTACTGTACTAAAGTAGAGTTTGATACTTTTGTACTTTTACTTGAGTAAAGTTTTGACTGCAGTACTCTTAATGCATTGTGGTATTATAACTTTAATTGAAGTGAAGGACCTTAACACTTCCTCCATCACTGTGTATATGTATATGTTTAGTGTTCAGTGCAGAATTGGGAGATGTGAGTGACCCTTCTTGGGACCTTTCACCAAATGTTGTTGGTTGGGACTCTGCCCCGAAGGCCAAATATTAATCAGTGACCAACTGAACATATTTTTAGTTAATTCAAAGATTTCTCTCATTAATAGTAATATTAATAGGAAATATTTAGAGTATGAAAGCTATAGGAGTGATGAGCAGTCATTTAGGAAATGTTGTGTTTATTTGCAACTAATTTGCTCTCAAATCACTGCACACCATAAATCTTTCTTTTTAGAAAAAAATTAGGATTTAGGAAATTATAAAGAAGCAACGGAAACGGAAGCTTGACGTAATGTGGTCAATGACGTCATGACGGCTCCGGTCTCTAATGGCTGAACAACAACAACTGTCGGCGAGAGACAAACTTTCACAAACTTCTTCTGAGACAAAAGAAAGTTGGAAATAGCAGGTTGTTTCGACTGTATAACAGTTCAGGCGTGTTTGTTTGTTTTGTTTTCTCCCTGGTGATTACAAATGTGGAATTACTGATGGATTCGAGATATGACATACCGCGGAGGGCCGCCGGTGGCGGCGGGGGTTCGGCGAACTCGTCCCCCGCTCTGGGGGCTCAGTCGCGCCGCAGGAAGATGCCTCCCAGACCCGCTGACTTCAAACTTCAAATTATTATCATTGGCTCCCGTGGTGTCGGTAAAACCAGCATAATGGAGAGATTTACCGATGACACTTTCTGCGAAGCTTGCAAGTCGACCGTAGGTGAGGACAGGAGGACCTGTTTTTGCTAAGTTTTTATTGACAGCATTTAGCAGGGCTCTGTCTATTTACTGGATGGAATACACTTAAACCACAATTTTCTGGATGTTATAAACATATATTTGTCCTAATAACTGTGTAACGGGACTGAACAGGAGTCACACTACTGTCAGGAGCTAGCTAACTTAAGCTAACGGTAACAACAGCACTGTTTTAAGCTAACAAAACTGTCTCAGCTATTAAACTGTTGCAGTTAAGCAACTAGACAAACACACGTTTAAAGCTTGGAGTAGTGTTTTTATGTTTTTTTAGGCTGTTAGATGGATTTCTAACAGGGATTTTGAAGAAGTAAGAGACACTTGATAACTTGTTACTCGGATAGCATCTGCAGCTGTTCAGTAATTAGTTAACTTAATTTACTGCTGGTGAGTTGTTTCGTGTATTTAAAAACGGGTATAGTCTTGTCCATTTAATCCCATCTTAATTCCTGAACAGCTATTTTTCATATTTCTATATTAACAGCTGACACATTCCATATCTCTACATAAAACCACTTTTAACTGAGTGATATTTATGAATGTCTTGTGGCAAATTGCTGTGCCCTTGTTGTAGATGCTGCCAGCATAAAATACACTTAACCCTACATACAGCTTGTGCAATTGGGTAAACAGTCCTGTGACCAAAACAACAGTCAGTCACAGTGTCCAATCCCAAAATAGTCACACACACACACACACACACACACCAGCAGCTGCTATGGTAGAGCTCCATTTTGTGCCCTGTCATTCTTGTGACACAGCTTGATCACACATTTCCATTCAATAAAAATAGTAGTAACCAGACATAACCCAAAATGCAAATGAGGGAAGTCAACTTTTTTTTTTAAGTCAATGAAGCAAAAGAACAAACCCACAGGAAATGCTGCTACTTGTACGTGTCCACATGTGTCTCGTTTCCTCTCATAGGAGTTGACTTCAAGATCAAGACAGTGGAGCTGAGAGGGAAGAAGATCAGACTCCAGATATGGTGAGTAATTGGACAGAAGTCTCCAGTTCCTTTACTTGTCTGCATGGTGCACTTCCTGTGTCTGTCCTGTCATTCTGCAGGCTGCTCTAACAAAAACTACTGCTGGCTTACTGCTGCTTTGTACAGTAGGTGATGCATGAGCAAAGACTTACTAATAATGAAATCATTACATTAACATTAACAGTTTAACATTCAGTTAAATGTTTTTCATGCAAAGCCCCATATCAAACAACCTATGATGGAGATATAACTTTAACTTTATGTGGAGCAGCAGGTGAACATTCTCACCATGTTGTTGTCTAAAGTTGGCAATTGCTGTCCTCTTGGTTACAGGTACTGTTGTCATATTATGTATTTTTCACCTTATTTGTATCAATGACTTACATGTAGACACATATGTAAAAACAAACAAACAGAGATACTGTTTAAACCCAGACAAAGACAAATGTGACTGGGTTGCTCATTTCAACCTGTGCAATTATTAATGGTGTTTTAGAGAGATCATGTCTGCTGCTGGTTGGTCAGGACATCCTGTACCTTTGTATGTGCTATAATGAAGCTCTTCATGACAGAAATACCAGGTCAGGACCCTCTTATCTATATGTGTACACACAGGGTCCAAAATGTGCACTCTCCACTCTCCAAATGCGTGTAAAAATCTATGTTTGCAAATAATATAAATGAGACCATTCATCATTGGTCTGTTGCTAAAAAGTCCTACTTCAACATAAACTAGTTCAGTTGATTGGTCATGTTTTGTTTTGCATTGACTGTGCACACTGTTGCTGGCAGGAACTGTACAAACATTGATAAAAGTCATCGTCCATCGTCTCTTATTGATGTGTTATTGAACTGGATATGACACCACCACTCAGCTTTGCAGCAAATCTTTCCCAGTGGCCACTTGTGGTATTGCAACAAAAATCCCCCTCGGGCCTAAAGGTGGAAACATGTTTAAGAAGTATTTTAATTAGAGCAACACCAACACAATCACAAAATTCTTGACAAGCAGGGCCCGCCCTTTTGTTCATCTGTTTATTTTTTTAAACTTTATGGCAGGTTGAAAAATATTTTGGCTGCTATGTTCTTTCAGACTAGCCATTTGCAGATATACCAAAAAGTTTAATTTGGGCTCTGGTTACATCCAAATTGAACACTGGACACTAAAGCCAATTTCTGAAGTGATATTTTCTGTGATTTTCCTCTCTACACTAATCTGAAACACCTGCAGAACTGATTGTCACAGTCTAATTGTAGCACTCATATTAGGTACTAATAAGTAGTTCTTAATTTGATTTTGATTTCACTTTGTCATATGTCTGCTAAATTGTCTTGCAATAATACTGCTAAAAAAAGGTAGACTGAGAGAATAAAATATTTTGTTTCAATACTCTAGGGATTCATGCTTTTTGGTGAATAGGCAGCTGTATAGAAATTGGCAACTAGACACATTGTTATTGTAGCTTGAAAAGGAGACATTGCCTTATTGTTTCACTTCATTATTCTAATAAACTATTTGAGTTGTAAAATCTGCAGTGATTCAGAGATCTCAAACTCAAAGTATTATTGCTCCAGTAGACGACCAGTGACAGGAAGGATGTTTTTCAGTGGTTTGATTCTATTATGCCTCGGCTCGTGTCCTGTGACTTTAACTAGGCCTTAATTAAATTTTCAAATCATCTTGTGTTTTCTTCCAAAGAACTGACGAACATGCCACGACCCACAGTTAGGGAAGCTTTTGTACTGCGTATGTTAGACTGCATTGATTGTTTTGGGCTTAAAATGTGGGAGCTCCATCGCTTATCTCACTAACTGTCCTGTTCACTAACGCCCCTTCCACCTTCCCATCTCCACGCCACATCTACCCTTTACCACGTCCCGTTTTATCCCCATTCCTCTGTCCACCCTGCGACCTTTCCATTCAAGATGGCCGTCCTCAATGTGTCTTGTCTGTCACATTGAACTGCTCACATCAAGCTCCATCATTGCCACGTCCGGCCTTACCTAACCGCCCCTGCCATTGTGCTGCTGTGTCTCTGTCTGCTCTCCTGCTCATAAGCCTGACTGTGACTCACAATGGGAGAGACTAGCTGGCTGAAGGTACAGTAACACTGCACTGTGAGTGCAGCTCAATCTGCTTAATGTGCTGCTGCTAAACCCAGACTCTGACTCTGAATCACAACATAACCTAAAATTAATCCGCACATGCATTTGTACATTTTACAATTTTAAAATGAGGAGGTGTATTTCCCAAATATTAAGTGCCTGTACTTCTTATTGATCATCCTAGATAAGCTGCTATTTCTTTAAAAAGGCTATCATTGTCATTCTGAGTTAAAGTTAACACTTTTAACATTTATAAGCAATATCTAAACATTTAATGAATGGTAATGATAAACACTTTATAGTGTAGTGGTAAGCAGCTTTAAAGGCATTTTCAAGTGTTTACAACAATTATAACGTCTCTTCTGAAGACATGTCATATTTGACATTATTATAACATATATATTATTATATTATAATTATATTGGGCACACAGGGCTGACTTTGAATGTTTTTTCTTCTTTTACTAGCAGAAATGGGCCTATATATTTATGAGTGCTCACAGGATGAATTCTAGTTGTTGATAAATACATTAATAAACACTTACATGTGCTGGGATTACAGTTTGTTGATAACCATTTAGAAATGGTTATATGCTGCTTTTCAATGCTAATTATGAGGGTTAAATTAAAGTGTTGCAGAGCTAGCAGTCATTTCTGAACTGCATTTTTTATTCTTTATTTCCTCATATTATAGATGTGTCACTTTAAAACAAAACTCTATTCTGTGTTAGCTAGATACCAGATGATAATGTGCATGTAAGATTTAACCCGCACAAAGTGGGATTATGTGATTTAAAATGAATGATGTACATATAAACTTAAAAAATGTATATATTTGACTGTATTCCTACCATTATTGATAGATATTGAATTATAAGTTGTCATTGGTTTATTCTTTATCATCATCTCTAATGGATGAAAAATGCCTTTCAGTCAGTCAGCTGTTTGGTATTCAGAGAGGTCTTGGTGTCTCTGCACTAACTTTGCAGGCTTTTAATTATATATCACGGTTTTATTCGTGTCATTCAGGGACACTGCTGGCCAGGAGCGGTTCAACAGCATCACATCAGCCTACTACAGAGGCGCCAAGGGAATAGTGCTAGTGTACGACATCACGAAGCAGGAGACCTTCGACGACCTGCCCAAATGGATGAAAATGATCGACAAGGTAAACAAACTGTCAGACTGCTGGAATTAGATGAAACGTGCCTTTTTTTCTGTTGTCCTATGAGGTGTTCTACTGTTGTTACATTAATGACATGTCAAAGTGTGTCACAACACTACATTTTTCTCTTGCACAAGAACTGAATTGAATCCAAAAACAAAAACCAGCCTTCAGTTCTACCTTTGTCTTTATCCTTACATACTCTAGCTTCAGTTACATGAGCTAAAGTGTCACTTTGCAGAAACTCTTGTTTTAGCCTGACTTAAACTGCATTTTTGAGAGTTGTATTTGGGAGTTGAGGAATTTCACATTTTTTACACAGTGCAATGAACATTTTTTGATAGTTTTATTTGGATTTTCTAACAATTTGAAGTATGACACAGAGAAAGACATTCAACTCTCTCTGTCTTGTTACGATGCTGTGACATGCAGTGTTGTCTCGTTGCGTTTCTTCCCATCACAGCACTATTTAGATATCACCAATGCTACAAATACTAAAGTATTTATTTTGAGGTGCACATTTTGCTGTTTGCCGTCCCTTCTTTATTAATTATAAAGACTCCCAAGTGCCATAATAACTCTTTATTTAAAAGAGGCCATTTTTATGTTTGCAATAATTTTCAGTATTTATCGCAACTCCCAGCTTAGCAAAGCACAGAAAGTGATGTCCTTGTAGGATATTTAACAGTTGCTTTATGTTTAAGGTCTAGTTATTGTTAATTTTCCTTAAGCAGCAGCACTGTAGATCCCCTTCATGGTCTCATATTATGTATGCTGAACACATTTTATTGCAGTAATCTAGTTTGACTTTTCTGAAATGTGAATCTGATGACTTCCTGACGTGTCTCCTCTGCTTTGTGTCAGTACGCCTCGGAGGAAGCGGAGCTGCTCCTGGTCGGGAACAAGCTGGACTGTGAGAGTGATCGTATCATCTCCAGACAGCAGGGAGAGAGGGTGGGTCCCACACACACAAGCCCTCCCTTTCACCATCATATGACTAAACCACATCCTCCGTTTCTTTTAATTAGGAGATTAAAATGTCTGAAAGAAGATACAGTGGTGCAAACAAAGTCGTGAAAATTCAGTCACAAGCATTTGCAGAAAAATCCTAAACAATGCTGACGACTGTTGTTGTAGATAGATGCTTTTAACATGCTGGATTGTCTTTGGACTTTGATCACACTGATGCTTTCCTCCAGAAACTGATATTACATGAAGCAGAGCAGCAAGCTTAACCAAAATATCCCAAAAATCTTCTTTTTCATGAAGGTTTCATCTTGTGTTTAGCTTCTTTTCTGCTCCTGTGGGATGATTCAGCTGTTTTTTGATTAAATTGAACTCTTCTCGTGTTACAGTTTTCCTCTCGAATAAGTGGAATGCGCTTCTGCGAAGCGAGTGCCAAGGATAATTTCAATGTTGATGAGATCTTCTTGAAGCTTGTGGATGACATCCTCAGCAAGGTGTGTGTAACATTAGCAAAGCCTGACCACCGACTTCTTTTCTTCAATAATTCTCATATTTAAATAATTCTCTTCAGAGCATTTCCCTGTTTCTTAAACCTCATGAAGTGATGGGAATATTTTTAAGATGCTGTGGGGTTTTTTTTGCTCCTTAAGTCTTTCTTTTTTGACAGATTTAGGCTTATTAAGTAACTGCACTCAGTAAGTCACTGTAGATGTCCATGTTAGCACACTGCCCTTATATTCACTGCATCAACCTCGTGTTTCCTGTCTTGTTCCTGATAAAACAGATGCCTCTGGAAGTTCCCAACAAGGAGCTTTCCAACAGCGTCCTGTCTCTGCAGCCTGAACCGGAAGTGCCTCCGGAGTTGCCGCCTCCCCGCATGCGCTGTTGCTGAGAGTCGGAGTGATTCCCCCCCATCCTACACACACACACACACACA